>SJYV01004857.1:260831-290821 GCA_006410875.1 Neotragus pygmaeus
GACTGCAAGGAGATCCAACCTGTCCATCTTAAAGGAGATCAGTCCTGGGTGTTCATTGGAAGGACTGATGCTAAAGCTGAAACTCCAAAACTTTGGCCACCTCTTGTGAAGAGTTGACTCATTGGAAAAGATTCTGATGCTGGGAGGGATTGGGGGCAGGAGGAGAAGGGGACGAGAGAGGATGAGATGGCTGGATGGCATCACCGACTCGATGGACATGAGTTTGAGTGAACTCCGGGAGTTGATGATGGACAGGGAGGCCTGGTGTGTGCTGCGATTCATGGGGTCGCACAGAGCAGGACACGACTGAGCGACTGAACTGACAGACTGGCTGACTTATACTAGTATTTTAAGTCAATCTCCCAAAGCAATAGAAATAAAAGCAAAAATGAATGAGGTCTAATCAAACATACAAGGTTTTGTTCGGTAAAGGAAACCACAGCAAAATCAAATGACAACTTACAGAATGGGAGAAAATATTTGCAAATGAAGCAACTATAGTAATCAATTTCCAAAATGTACAAACAAATACAACTCAATAACAACAATAAACAACCCAATCAAAAATGGGCAGAAGACCTAAATATATCTACCTCCAAAGAAGATATACATACAGATGACTGATAGGCACATGAAAAGATGCTCATCATCGCTAATCATTAGAGAATTGAAAATCAAAACTATAACAAGGTAGAAGATATTAAGAAGAGGTGGTGAGAATACACAGAAGAACTATACAAAAAGGTCTCAATGACCCAGATAACCACGACAGTGTGATCACTCACCTAGAGCCAAACATCCTGGAATATGAATTCAAGTGGGCCTTAGGAAGCATCACTACGAACAAAGCTAGTGGAGGTGATGGAATTCCAGTTGAGCTGTTTCAAATCCTAAAAGATAATGCTGTTAAAGTGCAGCGCTCAGTATGCCAACAAATTTGATTAACTCAGCAGTGAGTGGCCACAAGACTGGATAAGGTCAGTTTTCATTCCAATCCCAAAGAAAGGCAATGCCAAAAAATGTTCAAACTACCACACAATTGCACTCATTTCACATGCTAGCAAAGTAATGCTCAAAATCTTTCAAGCTAGGCTTCAACTGTTTGTGAACTGAGAACTTCCAGATGTACAAACTGGATTTAGAAAAGGCAGAAGAACCACAGATCAAATTGCCAGAATCCATTGTATCATAGAAAAGCTAGAGAATTTCAGAAAACATCTACTTATGCTTCATTGACTATGCTAAAGCCTTTGTGTGGATCACAACAAACTCTGGAAAATTCTTAAAGAGATGGGAATACAGACTACCTGTCCCACCTCCTGTGAGAGCTGTATGCAGGTCCAGTAGCAACAGTTAGAACTGAAACAACAGACTGGTTCCAAATTGGGAAAGGAGTACGTCAAGGCTGTATATTATCACCCTGCTTATTTATCTTATATGCAGAGTACATCATGAATCATGAGAAATGCCAGTTTGGATGAAGCACAAACTGGAATCAAGATCTCTGAGAGAAATATCAATAACCTCAGATATGCAGATGACACCACCCTTATGGCAGAAAGCAAAGAGGATAGTCTCTTGATGAAGGTGAAATAAGAGAGTAAAAAAGCTCAGCATTCAAAAAATATTCATCTGGGAGAAGCCAGCTGGACGGCAGGTGCGGGAGTGCAGTCACTAGCTGATAGGAACCTGAAACATCTTGTAGTTGTCTGAAGATTCTTCAATCATTATGTCAAGTGACAAAGATGTTTCTCTTTCCTCATATGATGAAGATCAGGGATGTTAGCTTACTTGAAAAGCTAAGAGAGGCATCATTTTTCCCCACTGGAATGGCAGGTTTTGCAGCACTTGTGGAATATGGATTATATAGAGGGGAAATACTAAAAGTTCTGTTCCCCGATCCACATGTGTGTGGCAGCCCAAGGCTTTGTTGTGGGAACAATGACTCTTGGTACGGGCTATTCCCTGTATCAAGAATTCTGGGCAAAACCTAAATCTTAGGAGAGGAGATGCTGTCTTGGTCTTGGTGGTGGTGCTTGCTTTAATTAGATATCTCATACTGAGGTTATATATTTATGCTGAAAATAAATTTTTGGGGTCAGACAAGAACATGGTAATTTGAATATTGGCTTATTTTCTTGCAGGCTTGATTTGCCTGCTGACCAAATTACTGGTCATTATTAGTTCACTAGCTAGGTCATTTGGGGGAGTCAGATTCAGATCAGCACAAAAGAAACATGTCACTTTTAAATACATTTGATAGAGATACCTGTCCACCTTCTTAAACCCTTCTGTTGAAATTAGTTCTAAAGAAGACAACATGCCAATCCTGAAAATGCTCCCAGTTGCTGCAGAAACTCATATGCTTTTGATGTACTGTAGGAGTCCTATTTACTGCTGTTAATTTAATTTTCTGACTGTCTTGTGGACTGAGTACTGTTTTAAGGGCTGGTTGGCTCTTGAGGAACCCTTTCAGAACAGTGCATGGAATACAACATTATAAACCTCCCTGCAAGTAAAAAGTTGGCAACAGAGCCACTTTGAAGTAGTATTTATTTTAGATCATAGTTGTAAACATGAGAATAACTTAACTGTATATCCCTATTAGCTCTTTTGTAGTTGCAGAATTAGATTATGCTGCTGTTATATTAGAGTAATTTTAAATGTTATTTTGAAACAAATGTGTCTTTTAGGTGCTAATGCAAAGGTAAATAAACACTTTTAAAATGTGCACAGTATGTTTATTTTCTCCAAAAGAATCATCAACTAAATAAAATGCCTATAATGGAAGTGATTGATGAGCAAGCTGGTTTGGTCACATATTATACAAACTTTGGTATATCACAGAATGCTTTGCTGTACTTGTGAAATTCTCGTGTAACCTGAATTCCATGGTGATAACATGGTAAATGTGGTGTTATTAAAGTAAATGAACACACACACAGAACAAAGGTCATGTCATGTGGTCCCATCACTTCATGGCAAATAGATGGGGAAACAATGGAAACAGTGACAGACTTTATTTTCCTGGGCTCCAAAATCACTGTGGACAGTGACTGCAGCCATGAAATTAAAAGATGTTTGCTCCTTGGAAGAAAAGTAATGACAAACCTAGACAGCATATTAAAAAACAGACATTACTTTGCTTACAAAGTTCTGTATAGTCAATACTATAATTTTTCCAGTAGTAACGTATGGATGTGAGAGTTGGACAATAAAAAAGGCTGAGCACTGAAGAACTGATGCCTTCACACTGGTGCTGCAGAAGACTCTTGAGAGTCCCTTGGACAGCAAGGAGATCAAACCAGTAAATCCTAAAGGAAATTAATCCTGAATATTCATTGGAAGGACTGATGCTGAAGCTGACATACTTTGGTGAAGAGCCAAACTATGCNAAGACTCTTGAGAGTCCCTTGGACAGCAAGGAGATCAAACCAGTAAATCCTAAAGGAAATTAATCCTGAATATTCATTGGAAGGACTGATGCTGAAGCTGACATACTTTGGTGAAGAGCCAAACTATGCGAAGGGTCAACTCATTGGAAAAGACCCTGATACTGGGAAGGAAGGCAGGAGGAGAAGGGGACGAAGGAGGATGAGATGGTTGGATGGCACCACCAACTCAATGGATGTGAGTCTGAACAAACTGTAGGAGATAGTTAAGGACAGGGAAGCCTGGCGTGCTGTAGTCCATGTGGTTGCAGAGTCAGACATGACTGAACAACAACAACAATCTCACAACTGTCAGAATGGCCATCATTAAAAAGTCTACAAATATCAAATGCTGGAGTGGATGTGGAGAAAAGGAATCCTCCCACATTATTGGTGTGAATATAAACTGGTGAAGCCACTATGGAAAAGACTATGGAGGTTCCTGAAAGAACTAAAATAGAATTTCTATATGATCCAGCATTAAGCAAAGTGAAAGTTGCTCATTCAGGTCCGACGCTGCAACTCTAAGGACTATACAGAATGAAGCAGGGTAAAGACTAATAGAGTTTTGCCAAGAGAACATACTGGTCATAACAAACACCCTCTTCCAACAACACAAGAGAAGACTCTACACATGGACATCACCAGATGGTCAATACCGAAATCAGATTGNAGCTGTCTCTTATACACATCTAGATGTGTATAAGAGACAGCATCTCACATGCTAGTAAAGTAATGCTCAAAATTCTCCAAGCCAGGCTTCAGCAATACATGAACCATGAACTTCCAGATGTTCAAGCTGGTTTTAGAAAAGGCAGAGGAACCAGAGATCAAATTGCCAACATCCGCTGGATCATGGAAAAAGGAAGTGCGTTCCAGAAAAACAACTATTTCTCCTTTACTGACTATTTCAAAGCCTTTGACTGTCTGGATCACAATAAACTGTGGAAAATTCTGAAAGAGATAGGAATCCCAGAGCACCTGATCTGCCTCTTGAGAAACCTATATGCAGGTCAGGAAGCAACAGTCAGAACTGGACATGGAACAGCAGACTAGTTCCAATGGCATCACCGACTCGATAGACATGAGTTTGGGTGAACTCTGGGAGTTGGTGATGGACAGGGAGACCTGGCGTGCTGAAATTCATGGGGTCGCAAAGTCAGACACGACAGAGCAACTGAACTGAACTGATATATGGTTTACTTTTATTTATTTATGCTGACAAAGCATATGAGAAAAGAAAAAAAAATCTCTCTTTGCCTTTGTCCACACTCAGCTGGTGGTATCAACTATTAAAATGTTTTCCATTTTGGTATGTACATAAACATAGCTTGATATCTCACAGAGACATTGAAGTATCTTACAGTATAACAAAACATTAAAATGTCAACACATTTGTCACATTAAAATATTTGAGAAGTATTAATACATAAAAGGATAAATTTTAAAAAATATATTTAGCTAAATATAGCCCAATGCATTTGTCAAGTTCTGTATCTAACATTATGGTTGTTATGCAAAAAAAGTGATACAATTTTTAATTTTACATAATAATTACACTTCAAATATCCTGATTTATATAATTCTAATTATATATCCTGAAGAACATAATTCTCCAAAATTCTAAGCTGATTATTGTTTTTCTCTTTTGATTTGCATATTTTGTGTCTTAGTTGAGATAAGCCTGGTTGATCCTGCCTTGAAAGAAAGATGCCCACAGAAGTGGCTGCCAGCAGGTGGAGCAGGTGGAGCTGTCTGGCAGGCGGGCTACAGACAGCGTCAGAGAAGATCCAGACAACTGCACTCTGATTGCTGGAATGGGAGACAGACCACACGCAGGTTGGGTTCTGCTGTCTGTTTTCCCTCCAGCATCATGGTCACTGGAAGTGCCACAGGTGAATTGGACAGGGTCTCCTGTGACATGCAGGTAGCGGGTCGGGAGGTGACACCCCCTCGCTCCTGGGGTATCCCCTTCCTACTGTTCTCAGCTTTGTCAGGAAACCACCTCACTCCTTGTTTGTCAATGCCACAGTTATCTACCTGCTTTGTGCTTCTCATTTTATGTTCTAAGTGCCAAAGACTGAAGGTGGACAAACGAAAAGGCTCCCCTGGCTCCAAATCAAACTATTATTCAGTTCAGTGGCTCAGCCATGTCCGACTCTTTGTGACTAGCATGCCAGGCTTCCCTGTCCATCACAAACACCCGGAGCTTGCGCAGACTCATGTCCATTGAGTCAGTCATGCCATCCAACCATCTCATTCTTGGTTGTTCCCTTCTCCTGCCTTCAATCTTTCCCAGCATCAAGGTCTTTTCAAATGAGTCAGCTCTTCGCATCACGTGGAAAGAGTATTGGAGTTTCAGTGTCAGTCCTTCCAATGAATATTCAGGACTGATTTCCTTTAGGATTGACTGGTTGGATCTCCTTGCAGTCCATGGGACTTTCAAGAGTCTTCTCCAACACCACAGTTCAAAACCATCAGCTCTTTGGCATTCAGCTTTCTTTTTGGTTCAACTCTCATATCCATACATGACTACTGGAAAAGCCATAACTTTGACCTTGGTTGGCAAAGTAATGTCTCTGCTTTTTAATATAATGTCTAGATTTGTCATAGCTTTTCTTCCAAGGAGCAAGTGTCTTTTAATCTCATGGCTGCAGTCACCATCTGCAGTGATTTTGGAGCCCAAGAAAATAATGTTCCTCACTGTTTCCATTGTTTCCCCATCTATTTGCCATGAAGTGATGGGACCAGATGCCATGACCTTAGTTTTTTTAATTTTTTATTTTTACTTTATTTTACTTTACAATACTGTATTGGTTTTGGCATACATTGACATGAATCCGCCACTGGAGCTGATTATACAGAGTGAAGTAAGCCAGAAAGAAAACCACCAATACTGTATACTATCACATATATATGGAATTTAGAAAGATGGTAATGATGACCCTGTATCCAAGACAGCAAAAGGGACACAGATGTATAGAGCAGACTTTTGGACTCTGAGGGAGAGGGTGAGGGTGGGAAGATTTTGGAGAATGGCATTGAAACATGTATACTATCATGTAAGAAACGAATTGCCAGTCTGTGTTCGATGACCTTAGTTTTTTGAATGTTGAGTTTTCAGTCAGCTTTTTCACTCTCCTTTTTCACTTTCATGAAGAGGCTCTTTCATTCCTCTTCATTTTCTGCCGTAAGAGTGGTGTCACCTGCATATCTGAGGTTATTGATATTTTAGAGACACAGATTAATACTGAACCAGGTCAGGCCAATGTCATTGCACAATAATCTGAGGAGCTCCTCGGGAACAGAAGGCTGCACAGAAGATGCACTCCTGACCCCAGTCTTCCTGGTCCACAAAACACAAAACTTGCACATCCCTTCCTTCCAAACAACCCAGTTCAAAGGGTTCTAAGTGAAAATATAGAAAAGGTAAAATCTTAATGCTTTAACTGAAAATTAAATCCTATTTCATGCTTCCAAAACTTCAATGGCAAAACACTTTAGATTATTTTCAGATCAACTCATAAATAGTTATACTTTTGCCAAAACTCATCCTGGAATTCCCCCGAGAAAGTGGTATGTGGTGTGCCCCGGCCTACATAATTGATCAGTGATTCCATCTGTACTCCTTCCATCTCCTTTGGGTTTGTTTTGCTACTCAATATTCAGTCAAAAGAATATAATTTGGTAAAACAGGCCCATTTGAAAGAAATACCTATACAGAATTTTTCATCTCGAAATCCCTGTTCATTTGTTAAGCTGTTTCAGCTCTTTCTCTGTCTCTCCCTCTTTCTCTTTCTCTCTCTCTTTCACACACACACACACACACACACACACACCATGGTCTATTTCCTTCTGGAAATGTCTACTAAAGGTCTTTTCTGCATGAGGAGACACTTGTTCCTGTGGCACATGTAAGGATGTTCAGGTCATACATTCTGACAAGGAAGAGGCCTCCTGTGCACACCATAAAGACCAAGGGCATGTGTGCCAGGGCCCACAAAACCAGCACAGGCAGTTCAGAGTAAGTAAGCCATTTGGAGTAGAATTGTCACAGATGGGGGCCATGCAGAAGGCAGCCCTGAGAAGTTGTTCACCATCAGACAGGCGGCCAGGACCTGGTGGAGCCACATCACGTGCTCTCTGACAGAACAGTTCAGAGAACATTCCAACCAAAATCCCTATTCAGATTGGTCAGCCTGATTTGAAAACACAGCCGCTCAAAGGAGGTAAACGGATCTTTGAATTCCAGCCATCACACCTCCTCGTGGACAGACCGTGTCTGACCAGCCCCACCCCACATCCTGTGCAGAGTCCGAATTCCTCTGCTACCCAATGAAGAGGCAATGTGGCAAGATGTGAGTTAGCCATCCCACGCCACTGCAGCCTGTGACAGAAAATGAAACACTTCCCATTTTTCTTACAGTAAAGCACTAGCTCCTCTCCCTCGCGTGTCTCTCCCACCAGCCCATGACTTGCTGGCCGGGAGGGCAATGCATGTTTACGTCCACACCACGCATCACTCCTGTGCTCACAGGATGCTTGCCTAATGAATGCCCCGTGGGCATGGAGTGATTCTGTCACCACCTCCACGTAACCCTGCCACCCAGCACCAAGTTCTCATCGCTCTGTAGAGACACGTTTCTCCTCCAAGTGAATTCCATTACTCAGGTTCGATAGAATCCCTGTCATTCATGGGGGGATATAATCTGCATATCTTTACTGATGGTTAAAATGGTCCCTTATCTGGAACCGGATGGATACAGGAAGAGAAGTGTTACCCAGGCAACAGAGCTGCTTTGTTTGAATGGCTTTCTTTATTATCACAATGGAAGTTAAAAGATACAATGTTGTGTAAATTACTGAGTTCATGTAAAAAAGTGTAATGATAAAGAGAATGAGGGAAAAACTACCACTTTTAAGTGAAAGATAGAACATTTCTGGACTTCTTTCATAGGTGTTTGGATTGTATAATCCATTTATGTTCATTAAAAATTATTAACACCCTTGAATAAATTCAGGAGTTTATCACAGTACACATATTCAGTCTGATGTTTATTTTTTTTATTTGTTATTTTCCATGTCTCCTTTTGAAATGTGAGCATCTTGAGAGAAGAAGCCTTGCTGATCTTGTTCACAGAGGTTAACTCCTATTCTAGGAATTCAGAAAACATAAAATAACAGGGAAATAAATTTTGAGACTGACTGTCTGCCACTAGGTAGCATGGAGGTCCTTTTGTCCCATAAAAACAAATTTTACATTTGTAACTGCATCATTTCATATAAAAATAAAAAAAACTTTTAAGAAATACTTATCTTTTATTAAAAAAAATTTTTAATNCAGAAGATGCACTCCTGACCCCAGTCTTCCTGGTCCACAAAACACAAAACTTGCACATCCCTTCCTCCCAAACAACCCAGTTCAAAGGGTTCTAAGTGAAAATATAGAAAAGGTAAAATCTTAATGCTTTAACTGAAAATTAAATCCTATTTCATGCTTCCAAAACTTCAATGGCAAAACACTTTAGATTATTTTCAGATCAACTCATAAATAGTTATACTTTTGCCAAAACTCATCCTGGAATTCCCCCGAGAAAGTGGTATGTGGTGTGCCCCGGCCTACATAATTGATCAGTGATTCCATCTGTACTCCTTCCATCTCCTTTGGGTTTGTTTTGCTACTCAATATTCAGTCAAAAGAATATAATTTGGTAAAACAGGCCCATTTGAAAGAAATACCTATACAGAATTTTTCATCTCGAAATCCCTGTTCATTTGTTAAGCTGTTTCAGCTCTTTCTCTGTCTCTCCCTCTTTCTCTTTCTCTCTCTCTTTCACACACACACACACACACACACACACACCATGGTCTATTTCCTTCTGGAAATGTCTACTAAAGGTCTTTTCTGCATGAGGAGACACTTGTTCCTGTGGCACATGTAAGGATGTTCAGGTCATACATTCTGACAAGGAAGAGGCCTCCTGTGCACACCATAAAGACCAAGGGCATGTGTGCCAGGGCCCACAAAACCAGCACAGGCAGTTCAGAGTAAGTAAGCCATTTGGAGTAGAATTGTCACAGATGGGGGCCATGCAGAAGGCAGCCCTGAGAAGTTGTTCACCATCAGACAGGCGGCCAGGACCTGGTGGAGCCACATCACGTGCTCTCTGACAGAACAGTTCAGAGAACATTCCAACCAAAATCCCTATTCAGATTGGTCAGCCTGATTTGAAAACACAGCCGCTCAAAGGAGGTAAACGGATCTTTGAATTCCAGCCATCACACCTCCTCGTGGACAGACCGTGTCTGACCAGCCCCACCCCACATCCTGTGCAGAGTCCGAATTCCTCTGCTACCCAATGAAGAGGCAATGTGGCAAGATGTGAGTTAGCCATCCCACGCCACTGCAGCCTGTGACAGAAAATGAAACACTTCCCATTTTTCTTACAGTAAAGCACTAGCTCCTCTCCCTCGCGTGTCTCTCCCACCAGCCCATGACTTGCTGGCCGGGAGGGCAATGCATGTTTACGTCCACACCACGCATCACTCCTGTGCTCACAGGATGCTTGCCTAATGAATGCCCCGTGGGCATGGAGTGATTCTGTCACCACCTCCACGTAACCCTGCCACCCAGCACCAAGTTCTCATCGCTCTGTAGAGACACGTTTCTCCTCCAAGTGAATTCCATTACTCAGGTTCGATAGAATCCCTGTCATTCATGGGGGGATATAATCTGCATATCTTTACTGATGGTTAAAATGGTCCCTTATCTGGAACCGGATGGATACAGGAAGAGAAGTGTTACCCAGGCAACAGAGCTGCTTTGTTTGAATGGCTTTCTTTATTATCACAATGGAAGTTAAAAGATACAATGTTGTGTAAATTACTGAGTTCATGTAAAAAAGTGTAATGATAAAGAGAATGAGGGAAAAACTACCACTTTTAAGTGAAAGATAGAACATTTCTGGACTTCTTTCATAGGTGTTTGGATTGTATAATCCATTTATGTTCATTAAAAATTATTAACACCCTTGAATAAATTCAGGAGTTTATCACAGTACACATATTCAGTCTGATGTTTATTTTTTTTATTTGTTATTTTCCATGTCTCCTTTTGAAATGTGAGCATCTTGAGAGAAGAAGCCTTGCTGATCTTGTTCACAGAGGTTAACTCCTATTCTAGGAATTCAGAAAACATAAAATAACAGGGAAATAAATTTTGAGACTGACTGTCTGCCACTAGGTAGCATGGAGGTCCTTTTGTCCCATAAAAACAAATTTTACATTTGTAACTGCATCATTTCATATAAAAATAAAAAAAACTTTTAAGAAATACTTATCTTTTATTAAAAAAAATTTTTAATTTTAATTGGAGGCTAATTACTTTACAATATTGTGGTGGTTTTTGCCACACATTGACATGAATCAGCCACGGGCGTACATGTGTTCCCCATCCAGACCCTCCCTCCCACCTCCATCCCCATCCCCCAGGGTCATCCCAGTGCACCAGCTCTGAGCACCCTGCCTCATGCATCAAACCTGGATTGGCAATCTATTTCACATATGATAGTATACATATTTTCAATGCTATTCTCTCAAATCATCCCACCCTCGCCTTCTCCAACAGAGTCCAACAGTCTGTTCTTTACATCTGTATTTCTTTTGCTGTCTCACATATAGGGTCATCAATCCCATCTTTCTAAGTTCCATATATATGTGTTAATATACTGTATCGGTGTTTTTCTTTCTGGCTTACTTTGCTTTGTATAACAGGCTCCAGGAAACAGAATTTCACCACTCATTTCATTGATAATAATGTTGTTTTTGTTAGAATTGTCTTGAAAAGTATTAATGCAGAGCTATTCTGAAACCAAACTGCTTGGCTTGGCATTCTAGCTGAGTCTGATGACTTTGACAGCTAATTGGTGGGATGAAGTAAAAGACCATTGGCTCCACAGTGATGCTCTCGGAATGGAGACAGGCAACAGATATGAGGTTAGAGCACACCGTGGCACAAGGTAAGCACCCAGTGCATAATCACAGGGAGAACATGAAATATAATATGTCTTTGATAATAAAAGTCTTACATAATCGGTTCAAATACCAGGAGCAAAAGTTTTCATTTTATAGAGTGTGCATATGGTACAGAGTAAAAACAAATTATTTAAACATTTTCTTATAAAGTCAAACAGATTTCTTACAACCCCCCTGGTGTTATATCCTCCTTAGTTATGAAACTTATCTGAATATCATCATGTCATAATAATTTTAAAAATCCATTGTGCCTAGCTTAAGATAAAATGCTTTGTCCTGCTTGCATTACGTGTTTGGGGTCTGACTTTTTTCACACCCTATTTCTGCTCTTATGGTTAAATAACATTGATTCTAGGCTTGAAAGAAACAATTGTATATTAATAGTATCAGTGCATGGGTTACAGTCATCACAGGGTCTTAACATGACACATAGCCTCTGGAAAGGTCCATGACTTGGCTAAGAGCAAAGTTAATTAGTGACTATGTACAGTTAAAACCAGCTTCTAATCTGGTTCCTTCTTATCCTGCTGCTTTCAAGAGCTACAGTACCATAAAACTAATTCTTGTTACACAACTGTTGATGTTAATACCTCTCTCCTTTGAGCTACTGAAGAGTCTTAAGTGCCATAAACCAAATCACATCCAAGTCTGTTTAACAAGGAAAGAGGTTAACATTAACTTATTTCCTTTTAGTTTTCAGATTAATTAGATTGATTGTCAACAGATTTATTATTCTCTCATTTATGTCATGCCTACATTAATATTTATAGGGATGTTATTTGCAGTTTACTTGTAAGATATCTAAGACAGAAAAAAATTGACTGGCAGGGAAAAGACAGAAAAACACTGTCAGGATAGTCCACTGTGAGCACAGTTAGTGCCCAGATCATCCTGGATTGACTTCATTCATTCACTGCCATGTTTGTTGGACAATAGAAAGATGTCTAGTCAAGATAGAATGGGGATAATGTGAAACAGAAAAAAATGGAAAGCCCTTCGCTTGAAGAGAGTAAATCTCACTTGTAGACACACTTTAAGGTGCACTGCATAGCTGGCTGGGCTATCAGCACCCAGACTCAAGGAAACCAGGCATCCTGTTCCTGGTCTAATGCATTAGTAAATGTGTTAAACTGACGTTAAATTATGTGTCTATACACTAAAATGTATCCCTTACACTCTTTTTCCGGGGAAATCATTATGTATTTTTCATAACCTTATAAAACTGAAAGGTCTCTAAGTTTGGGATGCCCTGTACAGAGCTCATCAATAAGAACAGAATTATTAAGTTTAAATATTATATATTTGCTACAAGAATTACACTGGCATTACAAAACTATGTTTAGTCATTCTCTATCCCTTCCTTTTATAATTTATTTTTTAAACTCGAAGCTTTAAATCATTTTTCACTACAAATATAACCAGATTTTTATCACATACATATGTGTGCTTTTTAAGATACTTCAAAGTGCATGGCAAAGTAGTACAATGAAATTCTACATTAACGCTATAATGACCCTCTCCCTCTGGTCCTAAAAACCACTAGGAATGTTTAATCAAACAGTAGACAATTTCAATTTTTACTTTATGACTTCCTGCACACAAAGTCAAACCATACCTTAAAACAACATAAACGTTGCTATTTTAAAAACAGGCTCCTGGTTTCAACTCTGATGAGAAAAGAGCCTGGAAGTTGTCCCTCCCACATTTTCAACAAGAAAACTTCTGCACAAATGGAGGGTCAACCACTTTTACTGAATGCCTCAGACAACTGAGGCCTCAGAATAAATTGCCGCAGGGACATCTGGAGAGATGACATGAACAGAGAAGGAGCTGAGATCAACTTATCTGCAGGAGAGGTAGCAGGAGCCTTCACCTGGACTATGCTGGAGAAAGCCAACAGCGTGCAAGAACAGATGCGTGATGTAAGCAGAGAAAAAGTCACAAAGATGCAAAAGGAAACGCTAGAACCAAAACCCTAAAACAGAAATGAAGAGGCATCAGTGTCTCATCGAAAGCCTAGTCATGCCAAAGAAAGAAGTGAGCTTGAAAACCTGTCAGCAGAAACTTCCCAAACTTAAATACAAAGGAAAAGATACTAAGGACAAAAAGAAGAACTAAGATCCTGCAAACTTTGCATGAGGCCGGAAAAAAAAAGAAAAAGATTAAAGTCCGTTATTGCATTAAAAATGGGCTACAAGGCCATTAAGGATGCTCCTCTTGTGAGTTCCCTCTTTCTTATTGCATTTTGAGTCATGATCCATTTCTTAAGGGCATGCCTGGAAATGAACTTAGCTAAACAGCACCCATTCTTTAGACCCTTCAAGATGAAGTAAAGCATTCAATCCAATGAGTCACAATACACATCTTAGAAAATCTACAAGAAAGAAAAAACTGTAACCTGAATGATACTGTTTTCCTCCAAATTCACAGTTGTACCAGTCATTCTAAATTTTATTCACAACTATTATCCATTTATTTTCAAGTTTTGGGGGAAAAAGAAAAAATGTAGCTACTTAAGTAGCAGAAGATTAGCACAGGATTATAGCAAAATATCACATAAATTTTTGGGAATGATACTGAAAGGAGAAAACCTTATACTCCAATATTTATTCACATTGAATTTATGCCTGTAAGGTGTATGTTACCTGTTTTAAACCTCTAGTCTCTCTCTGAAGAAGGAGTTGATATATTGTTTCCATCTTCCTTTCTTCCTGAAGTATTCTAATCAGTATAACCTCAAGGGAGTTCACTGTGTTGGAGAAAGTTCTAAGGCTTAAGATGAAAAGTCACACAGATGATGAATGAGGAAGCTGCTTATAAATGTGAGCCGTCCTCTGATTCAGGAGAAAGAATAATGTGTTACAAACCATATCCACAGTGGTGCCACATGAAAAATAAAGTGGACATATTTACTAATACAAATGTGACTCTCTGGTACTTGGGGGCTGTGGGTGTCTTTTTTTCCTTCATCCAAGTTGCCTCAGATATCACTTACACAAAGTTTATATGTAACATTTCAGGGATCCACCTCCTTCCTTCCTAAGAGACCTGTTTGGTCTTCATTTCTCTCAAGCTTGACATTGGCTTTTATCAATTGAGTTCTTGTGCCCAATGCTTTCATTTCATATTTTAGACTCTTGCCCTTCTGATGACTGCAAATGGACTTGAAACTTGAGTATGGAATTCATGATTTAGGGGATATATACTTCAAAAGACCCCAGATGAAACAGGCCAGATTTGAGAGAGAACAGAGATCCACAGTTGTTCAGAGACTTTCTGAACAGTCTTTGCTTGCTAAGTTTCACACATTTTAACCCAAGTCTAGGGGCTGAGCCTCATGTGTTAATGCTGTAAATTAAAGAACCAAGTGTTCTTCTGTGATCGCTTACTTTCTCTACAAGTCAAGTCATTATGACCTTGGATTTTCCAGTACCACAGTCATGAGGCGGTTCGGATCTGTTAGCAGAGGATTAGCAGTTAGTTTAGTGGTTAAGTGAAGGGGTTTCAAAGCTAAGCTGCCTGAGTCAATGTCCATTTCCAACACTCAGTCATTGTGACCCTGGGCAAATTATTCTCATTTGTGGTGAATTAGATTTCTCACTATAAAGTGGATATATTAATGGGCCTTGTCTGACAGAGTGGCTTGAGGATCCAGTTAGTCAGGGTACTAAAGTGCCCGTCCAGCCCCTGCCAGGTGGGGCCTCCTGAAGACCAGAAGTTCGTGCTGACTTAAATGCCACCTGCTCTGCTAACACAGCCACATGGACAGTGAAGTAGGTACTTATGTTGTTCAGACCTTCAAAAGCAAGGTCATGCTACTGGGGAATGGTAAACCAAAATGCAAGAGTGGGACTGCCTGTCTCTCACCTTATTACTCACCTGATCTCTCTTGCTAAAATCTAACACAACAAAACAAATTCCCCTGATCATTTTTCTTTACCCAGGTAATTCAGTTCAGAATCAAAGGTCCCCACAAATGCAAGTGACATGAAACTGAAGTCAGGAAGTCTATGCATCTTTGCATCCTTACCGTAACTGTCACAGCATGCAGAAGACTTGGAATGACCCAGTCCCTGCATTCACCACGGGTCCCAGATGAGCCTGCACACAGACTGGACAGCTGCCAGCCTGTACTCAGATCCTCAGGCTGCTCGTATCTGCAGCCACAAACAGGTCTCGTCCTCTTGGCCCAAACTTCCCAAATAACCTCCCAAAGGCTGCTCACCCAGATCATGGGCTTTAACCTTGTTTAGTTGATTTGCTTTCTGGGAGCACATTAGAAGTTTTGTCATCTTCCATTTTGTTTCAACTGTTTTGTCTAATTAAGTAAAAATAAAAATTTTAAACACTGAAAGGGGAAAAAAAAGCTTCTAATGAATGGTAGAAATTCTCTTCCCAAGGAAGTAAGTCCTAAACCTAAGCATGACCAAGTCTTCCAGGTTCTGACTTCACGGGTGAGCTGGCCCTAACATAATCTACAGTAAATTTCTCTACTAAGCATTTCACATGAAACTTCCAAAAAAAAAGAAAGAAAAAAATAATTTTCCCCCAGGGTCACAGTGATTGAGTATTGGAAACAGACATTAACTCAAGCAGTTTGGCTTTGAAATCCCCTCACTTTTCTCTTACTACTATATTGTTTATTTTCTGCTAAAAGATGTAAACCTCCTCCTGACAGTGATAGCAGAAAATCCAAGGTCATACTGATTTGGGCAGTAAGGAAAACAAGTGATCACGGAAGATCACATTGATTCCTTGAATTGAAGCTTCAATAGCTGTTTTTGCTATCAAAAGTTCTATGAGGCTTCACACTGTTAGTCTAAAAACAAATGACATAAAGGAAGAAATGGATGCTTTATTGTACTTTGCTGATGATGTTAACATTTCTGGCTATAATTCTGTCTCCTTTTCTAGTATATACACTTCGTTAATACCTGTCAGCTGTCACAAAAGTACACTAGCAGGGCTGGGCCTGTGCCGCATTCACCTTGGGAAACTCTGAAGCAAGAAGGATCAGGGGCTGCAGACCTGCAAGTGTGAGGCCAGAGAGGGCTCTGTAGCTGCCCCCAAATTACCCTGAGGATGCAGAGGCCTCTAATGTGGTTTTACTTGTCCTGATTGTCTTGTAGAATTACTGGCCGCCCCATTCCCAGAGAAATGATCCGGAGCAGAATACTGAAAAAGTATTCTCCTCCTCAGAGAAGGAGCTGCGAGCATGCAGGATTTCCCCTCGCCACCTGCAGAGCCGGCAGGTTAACCCTGGAGACGGCCTCCTCCCAACTGGCTCCTTCCTGATGTGATTTCCTTCTCACAGTCTACAGTCTACAGTCTGTGACTGACGTGCCCAGCATCTCATAGCCTGCACTTGCTTGGTCACTGACTTGACTGCTGCAAAGGCTGCAAATAGGCAAGCTGACCACAGTGTGTGTGTGTGTGTGTGTGTGTGTGTGTGTGTGTTGGGGTGCGGGGTGTCGCCACCTGATGTGGGGCTCATTCTAAATGGAAAACAAATGTGTAGACTCGTTGCAGAGCCAAAGAAAGAAATACAGTGGCGCTGGGAAGGCTGTGGACACCAAAGGAGCATAATGAGATTTCAGATGGATCGATTTATAAGCAGCAACTGAATACATAATCAGGGCTTCCCTGGTGGCTCAGTCAGCAAAGAATCTGCCTGCAGTGCAGGAGACCCAGGTTCAATCCCTGAGTTGGGAAGATCCCCTGGAAAACAGAATGGCAACCCACTCCAGTATTCTTACCTGGAGGATTCCATGGACAGAGGAGCCTGGTAGAGCTGCATGGGTCCATGGGATTGCATAGAGTCAGACATGACTGAGTGACTAACACTTTCACTTTCAAATACATCATCAGAAAGCCACCAAAATCAATTAGAAAAATAGACTGTCTAGCAGATGTTCTACAAGTAGGGGGAAAAAAAACCTGTCCCCACATAACTCCATATTTAAAGGTTTAAAGGAAATGTACTGAAAACATTAATGGGAGAAAAGATAACAAAGATAATAGGAGATAATGAAGTAAAATTTTTTTCTCCACCATAATAGTTTGGTTCACCATTCTGGAGAGTTATCTGGCAATACAAATTCTAATTAGTTATGTACAAATCTTAGGAAAGAGAAAATGGGATCCTGGTAAAATTCTAAAGATATTCTCATACAAGGGATAAAAATTTTTGGATTGGAGATTTTCTTTACCTTGATATAATTTATGTTACAGACTGCATAGATTATGGAAAGTAAATATATCAGTTTCCCTAAATGATAAAAGCACACTGACTTTCAATTTGAAGGAAATTAAAAGACTAGTATATGTCTCCTGCATTTTCCATGGTATTTGAAGAGTTAGAAAAGTAATTTGATGAGATGATTTTCATTCCTCAAAAGAGAATTTCAACAACAGGTCAAATTGCAGCAAAGCTCCCTATGTCACCCATTTGCCCCTCAGGGTTCCGATGAGTAAACAGTTGTTATCTATATGCTTCCTACAGACTTTAAGTGATCACATTATTAAATTTCAAAAATCCATACTAGAAAAGGTGTAATGAAATGATGTAAATCAGATAAGAAGCCAAATTATAATCAAAAGCACATGTAGAGGAAGAGAATAGATCCTTCTGTTTACTAGCAAAAAACATGTTGTTAAAACATTAATTTAAGAGAAGAGTGTAGTTCACTTACATCTTGATATAAAATTTTAATATTAATAATTTGGTGCAGATCTTTATCCACCAAATATATGATGATGATTCAACTGGAAGTTATTTGAGGAGTTCCATGAGCTCAGTGCAAGATTCTCCTGTTTTCGAATGCCTTTGTCATTTCAGATGCTGTCATTGGTGGAATTTTACTAGTAAATTACTTCCATAGAGTCCTAGAGCATCTCACTCAAGTTGATCAATATCCACAAGTCTTTTGACCAAGTGTCAAAGAAAAAGCATTGAGATACCTAGAAGGCCAGGATAGAAACTTGCTTTGCTGTTTTATAGTTAACAACTACATTCATAGAATTGCTGAGGGTATGGGGTTCTTATGAAAACTGAAAGACACAGTTTATAAAAACTAAAATGCACAAATGTTAAAAACCAAAACCATCATAAGTGGTACAGGTCAATCAGAACTTTCCAGAAGCAACCTTCAAGTTATCTGTTCTTACCTGAGCTGCCTCTATTCTCCCCTTATGCAAGTCAGGCGGGTTGAAGAATGTAACCCTTATCTGTCTTGGATTATTAGGATGAAAATGTCTTCAGCTTTTTTATTCAGTGTAGCAGAGAACAAAGAGGAAAGAGAAAATTTTGGGGGGAGCTATGTCTGGCAAGTAGATGTGCAAATGCTTGATAAAAATAAAAATAGTAGATGGAGAGAGAGAATCTCTATGCTACCAAGCATTTTCTTAAAGATTAGAAATTGATAGAAAGCTTACTTTAGCAAAAAAGCTTATTACACACATATATACACACAATATATATGTACAACCATATATATAAACTTGTTTGTATATATAAAACATATATACATATAACCACATACATACATATAACTTATCTCTCTGTCTCTATATGTATCAAGATCTATCTCTTATCATCTATCTAGTCATCAAATCTACCATCTACTTGCCTATCTATCTATTACTCAATATGCTAAGGCATATTTAGTTATTGCAGATTGCAATTGCCTTGTGGAAAATCACCAACTCACAAGGGTAGACACTTTAAGAGACACTATAAGAAGAAAAGTAGAACAACTTATACCACAAAATATTTTGAAAATTATAAAGTGGCACTAATAAGTCCTTGCACATCAATAGTCACATCACTAATGATCAGATAAATGCAAATGAAACCACATCGATGTATCACCTCACAGTTGTTGGAATGTCTAATATAAAAAAGGAGAGCAGTAACAAGTGTATGAGACAGGGAGATAGGGGACTCTGTTCACTGCTGGTGGAGATGTAAATGAGTGCAGCCACCATGGAAAATAAATGGGGATTCCTCACAAAATTAATAATTGGACTACAATATGATCCAGCAATCTCACCATTGGCTGTGCACACAAATGAAATGTAAACAGGAACAAGATATCCCGTGTTTACTGAAGCATCACTCACAACAGCCAAAATGAGGAAACCTAAGTGTCCATAAATGGCTGAATAGATAAAGAAAAGCTTTCATATACACAATAAAATATTATCAAGCCACAGGAAATACAGAAATCTTGCCATCTGCAATGATATGGATGGTCCATTAGGTCATACTGTGCAAATCACGGTCATTAGATTAGGTCATCAGGTCATTAGGTTATACTGTGATATAAGTCAGAGAAAGATATATGTTGTATGCTATCACTTATAAGTAAATGTAACGCCAAACTCATAGAAACAGAATAGAATGGTAGTTACCAGGGGCTGGGGGCAGAGAGAACCGAGGCGATGTTAGTCAAGTGTAGAAACTTAGTTAGAAGATGAGTAAACTCTTGAGGTCTAATTAGTACACATTGTTTATAGTTAACTGTACTGTAAAATACATCTTAAACTTGCAAGACATTAGATCTTAAAAGTTCCCACTATGAAAAAAGAAATGTTAATTAAGTGATGAGATTAATGTTAGCTTATCTTACACTGGTGATCATACATAAATCTATCAGATCATCAGCTTGTTCACCTTAAACTAACACAGTATTATACATCAATTAAAAATTTTCCTCTAGCAAAAGAAATTAACCAGAAGAGTAAATTTTATGAATGCCACTTCATACTCGGATGATAGCTTTAGATGGATATTCTAGACAGAAGCCTATTCAGGGTAAAAAGATTTTTCACTCTTCAGAACTTCCTTAGAAAAGAAAGCAACCAAGAACAAAACACAAAAGAGAAATAATGCTCTCATTGGGATGCAGGCACATTTTCCCTCACCTCAGAGCCTGTGATTAGAGCAAGGAGAACATAAACCTGTAGGAGCTTTTTCTCAACTAGGAGAGCTCTGCTTACTCAGATGTAAATGTGGACCCAGACCTCTGGACAGTCTCTACTCCCATATGAGAACCATATTGAAATTGAAAATATTAGTTGTTTAGTCATGCCCCAGTCTTTGCGACCCCATGGACTGTAGCCTGCCAGGCTCCTCTGTCCTTGAGATTCTCCAGATAAGAACACTGGAGTGGGTTGCCATGCCCTCCTCCAGGAGATCTTCCTGTCCCAGGGATCAAACCTGAGTCTCCCACACTGCAGAGCCATCAGGGATGCCCTGTATTCTATTATCTATGTTCAAATAGTTCAAGGTCTTCGAAGGGAAACCATGACTCAGGGAAACTTGAGAAAGCATAATAGCAAGTCCTTTGGTAAAGGAGACGTTTAGCTGCTAAGTCATTTATTTTTACAATTCTGATTTGCATCATTCTGTTAACCCATTGGACTGCTGACTATTAGAGCAGTTCATGCACACTTGAAGTTTGTACAAAACCATATCATTTATTTTACTTTCTTTGCCTTCGACCTACTTCTTTCTCATCTTCTTTATATCTGTTCTCCATCCCGATGTAGAAATAATATCATAATATAATCATGAAAATATAATATAATATAATAGAAGAAAAACATGACTAAATGTGACCTTTTCATAAAACATTAAGAGAGATTTTAAGTCAAAATTTTTTACAATAAAGTATGAATCTACAGATTCATGTATTTCGCCTTTCTTCCTGCTTTCAATGCTCAAGTTTCTTTCAGTATACCACTTATTTAAGATAAAACATTCTGTCTTGTCTGCACTGCTCAATGTGCTCAAAATATTTAATGATCAACAGTGTCTCTTCTGAAGTTCCTGAGTCATGAACAGGAAAAGCTACACCCTTAAACTGAGAAGGCTTCCCTGTTAGCTCAGACAGTAAAGAATCCACCTGAAATGCAGGAGACCTGGGTTTGATCCCTGGGTCAGGAAGATTCCCTGGAGAAGAAAATGGCTACCCACTCCAGTATTCTTGCTTGGGAAATCCCATGAACTATAGGCTATAGTTCACAGCNCCCCCTGTATTACTCCTGCTGGGCCCTCTCCTCTCTGGGTTCTGGAATAAACACATACCTAATGAGGGTTAAGAGCTGCTAAATTTGAGTTGGGCTCAGAAAAGCAGGCTCAGCACGAGCTCCAGGAGACCTTCCTGCTATGTGGTCAGTGTCACGTGATGTGACAGGTCACCCAGTGCCTGGAGCTCCAACACAGAGGGAGACGCTGTTCAGAGCTTCATTCTTACCAATGAAAGTTCACATCATTTTCTTACCTTTAATCATTTTTATATGCTTACTAGCAACCACATTTAAAAAGACATAAGATAGCTGTTAACCATTGTCCATTATACTAGTGCTATTTTCCTCTTTAAATCCTCAAAATGGTGACTTGTTGAAGCAGTGACTCTTATAAATACCAGTTCACCTCAATTCAATTAAACAAATAGAATGTATGCTATGTAAACAGCACACGATGAACCCGTCGAGTGCCCTCTATTTGTGGGGGTGGAGCAGGAAACTGCTTGCCAGAGGGTGGTTCCTGGGGCTTTAGTTCGGGCAAAGGCAAGGATGCTGGAATTATATCAAGACAATTAAAAGGACCAGGGGGTCACATTAATGTTAATGTCCATTATGAAAACCAAACAGAAGGGTCGAGTTTAAAGAGCCAGACGCAGTATCTGAGGGGTGCCGGGAGCAGAGAGGTGAGTGTGGAGACTGGGGAAAGGGGAGGGCCACATATCTGAGACAGGTTAAGAGGCCACCTGGTCCAGGGCGGGCACTTCTGACGGTGTCAGCCTGTAGGCTCAGTGCACACATGCAGGAACTAGGAATGGACAAAGACTACCAGAAATAAAGCAAATACTTCACATTTGGGTAGGGAAAATAGACAAACGTAACTATGGAAAAAATGTACTTAATTAGGATTATGGCACCTGAGAAATCTGTGGATGGTGATCCGGTTTATGTTTGGGTCTTACATGGTAAGAAGGCTTTTCACAGAGGGAAGAGGATTCCCTGAATAATTAGTACCACACGGAGTTCACAGCATTGAGAAAAGATGTGATTTAACGATGAAGCAGAAATAGATCCAGACAGCAGCAACAAAGCTATTATCAGAAAACAGGTGAAGAGATAGTAAGAGAGGATGGTTATAGACTTTATGGAAAATTAAAAGCAAGAAATGTCTAATAGTTTGGTTGAACATCAAAAAGAAGTCGAGGAAGATGTGGAATAAACACTGACAAAGCATATGCTATGATTTGAAGAAGCTTTATATTGGATCTGCTCATTTTTGTGTTAATTTGTGTTATTTTTAATTGCATTTTCTAATTTGTTAACCACAAAACTTACATATTAGACAAGCACTTAAAATGCCCTTAAGGTTCTCAGTGTGTGAGAAAGTATGTGTGAGTGAATGTGTGTGAACGTGGGACTTTGTGTGTGAAAATGTGCATGTAAGTGTGTGTGTGTGTATGTGTGCATGTGTGTGGAAAGAGAGAGACACAGAAGGGAAGAGGGGGAAGGGGCAGGCATCTCCCATGGCCACTTAAACTTTCCCTCATAGGACTTGCATAAATTACAACTACTTCAATTTTCTGTTTTCAGCTTTGTGACATTAGTGTCCCCTACCAAATATTGTTCATAATGCCTATATGGCTGGGAAAGTGTTAATAAACTTTTATTTTAGAAGAAAATGTCTCCACTTACTTTGAGAGCATATTTTAAAGTGTCTTGTAAACGTTTTGGTTTCTAATTCTATGAAGATATTATAAAAGTTAAATATTAAAAATAAGCATAAAGTGTTAAAGCTGACACCACCAGCTGCTGGCAGGAACCGGACGACAGTTTCCCGGCTTCTTATAAATTGTCCACATTCTCACCATGGATGCAGCTGTTTNTTTCTAATTCTATGAAGATATTATAAAAGTTAAATATTAAAAATAAGCATAAAGTGTTAAAGCTGACACCACCAGCTGCTGGCAGGAACCGGACGACAGTTTCCCGGCTTCTTATAAATTGTCCACATTCTCACCATGGATGCAGCTGTTTTGCTACTAGATTTTCAACCAAATGGTTCAAAAACGTATTAAGCCTGCACCTGAATGTTTATAAAAGCTTTCTTCCTAATTTTCTTCCTAGGTGAGTGAACAAACAGACGGATGAATAAATGTACATGTATAGAGTGGCATGTGATTCAGCTTTAAAATATCATCTATCAAGCCACAAAAGGACATGATGAATCTTAAATAGGTAATGTTCAGTGAAAGAAGTCAGCTAAAAAGGCTTAAACACTGGACATTTGGGAAAAGGCAAAACTGTAGAGATGACTAAAAACCAGTGGTTTGCAGAAGCGTAGACGAGGGGAGGGCAGAGCCGGTGAAGCCCCGTGAGCATTCACCTGTGTGACACTCTATGGTGACTTCCTGACATGGTGCCTTTGGGAGACCCTGTGGAACTCATCGCACAGAGCGGGTCCTGTATGGATTAAGCCAGCGGGGCTGCTTTCCATTCATGGCCCTGTGAGTATGGAGTTTTCCCTCCCAGGAAGCCAGATCTGCCCCTGTCTCATGGCTAATGTCTGCCCAGGGAGCCTGGACCCCTTGCACTGGGCTTAGTACGAGCATCTCTGCCCCTGCTCAGGAAGCCTGGTGGCTGGACCAGCTGGACTTTGATGACACCTACTCTGCAGGAACAGCAGGGGCTGAGCTACAGATGGGAGCAGGAGGGAGCACTGAGGCACATCTAGAGATCAGGCACTGACCGCAGCAGAAGCTTACACTGGGGGATCAGGGTGGGCACCACCAGGACTATTCCAGCCACAGGCAGGACAGACAGCCTTGGTGCAGGGAGTGGGAGCTGAGTGGACATGGGAAGCAGGAGAGCCACGTCCACACGAACAGGACGGCACAGTGGCCTCCTCCAGCCTGGCCGCCATGCTTCACGTTCCTCCACTTCATCGTGCAGTGTGACACTGTGTTCAGCATTTAGAGTGATCACGTTGGTGAGATTTTACGTTAGAACTTATGGTTATCTTTTTTATCAGTAAAGGTACCTCACAGTGATCTCAAGACTTTGTTGTGAATCTCCTTCACAAGCAGACACTGATGCCAACACAACACAACTGTTTTAAGCCCTGAAAGGACACCAATAGTCTTCAGAGGCCAGAATTACCCAACAATCTCTTGACCGTATTTTTTGAACAGGGAGAGGTGGGATTGTCAAGACCAAAGCAGGCGAGACTGCAATTTGTCCCTGAAGGACAGGATACCGTCTTTGAAATGTATGGAATGCAACTCCAGAAACAGTGCCACTAATTTATTAAATTTTCTGAAATACTTATTGGGACCTTGTACATCTAAGCATGATGGTAGATCCTGGGCTCACAAAGGGAAACTAGAGTTTCTTCCTTCAAACTTTCATGGAAACAAACAAAAAAGAAAAAATGGAAACTGTAACATAAGTTAGCATCCTCATTTCTACAGCAGCAATCAATCAGCAACCCCAGACGTCAGCTCCAGGAATCGCACCTTCTGCTGGGGGCAAAGTCATCAGATCCTCTTATATGCAAGGCATTTGGAGAGCAGGTCAGAGTTAGGAAACATCAAGAAAATTGCCTGAATACGAAGTCAGTCTTGGAAGCAGGACTAAGCTTCTCGGCCTTTGATAATTGTGTCATTTTTTTCATGACAGACAACATAGTCAGCAAAACTAGAAGTAGGGATGTTTCACTAGGGAAGCCAGTGGCTCTAACATCACAAATACATCTGAAAGGGCAGGAATATGAATCACAAGTCTGGAGGGAAATGGGCAGAGAAGTTGATACAGACAGGGGCAGAGCAGGAGTACAAGCCCATGTCTCAGACATCTTCAAAGCCACAGAAAAGCAGCGATCACACTCACCAGTTCAGATGTTTAGTGTTTATATTACAGCAACCTTGCCTTGTCAATTAGAAGGAAAATGCCCAGGAAGGTTGGACCTTGTTAGTTCAGGGGGCAGGGTGATTGGCACCAGGCGGGGCAGAGCCCCGCTGGAAAAGCAGCCCGCACAGTGGCCACCCAGTGTCTTTTTGCTCATAGGGCCATTTCCCATTCAAATGGGAAGCCAGCCCTGCTTTAAATGTGGACAAGCAAGTTGGAGGCACAGGTGACATTCTACAGGTCAAGGCTGCATGAGCAGTGCCTGCCAAGACCTGCAGGTTTAAGTACCCCATGTGAGAGCAGGAATGCCGGCAGGCTGTGTTACAGACCCAGCATAGCACTTCTTCTTCATCCTCTCCCCAAACAGTATCAATTCAGACACACTGCTTGAACTTCAAAGACACATTCCTAAGAAGGGAGATACATGCTTGAGATGCATCCAGGGTTATTTTAATAACAAAACTGTGACTCCAGAAGGTGTGCTGGGGCAAGGAACAGTCACCCTCAGCGAGTATCCATCACTCCCCTTATAGCCACCTTTGTCCCCCTCTTCATTTATAGTACATGACCTTCCTAGGACTGCAGTCAGAGTTTGCAGGGCATGGTACTTTGAAATCCTGCAGACTGGGCTTTGCACAGCATGAAGTGAACACACACAACAGCTGATGTTAGGAAATTCTAAGTAGGTGATAAGATTCTCCAACAGAGCAGTAACTTTATTCACAATGGCATATCAGAAAGCAAGGGTCTTACCTGAATTTAGCTGGAGCAATGTTCTCCTTTCTCGGAGGTCACTTCTCTGGCAATCTCAACATTCTGGAGACTGGTCTAAATGCAGAGAGCAAAAATGAAGTCCTATGAGTGCTCAGAAGAGAGAGAGAAAACTATACATGGAAACTGACTTTATCCACAAGAAACACATGCATCCTGTTCACACTTATATCACATACAACTTTACCACAGTTTCTTATCAGTTTCTAGGAGTAAACCAAAGCCTTGTGAATTGTCAAGAGGAGAAATAAGAATATAATAAAGGAGGCAAATACACGCAATGGGAAAATACAGTCTCTTCAATAAATGGTGTAGGAAAAACTGGTTAGCTGTTAATATTTGCAAAATAATCAAACTGCATTACTTTCCCACACCATATACATAAACAAATTCAAAGTGGATTAATGACTTAAACCTAAGACCTGAAGCCCAAAAACTTCTAGTAATCAACATGAGCAGTATTCTCTCTGACATCAGTCTTGGCAATATTTTTTTTTTTTTTTGGATACATGTCCTTAGGCAATGGAAACAAAAAGTAAAGAAAAATAAAACAAAAATAAAGAAAAGGGACCACCTTATCAGACTAAAAAGTTTTTGCGCAATGAAATAAGCCATCAACAAAAGAAAAAGGCTGCCTACTGAATAGGAGAGATGTTTACAAATGATATATTCAGTAATGAGTTTATATGAACTGTAGCCTGCCAGGCTCCTCTGTCCGTGGGGTCACAAGAGTCAGACATGATTTAGCAACTAAACCACCAATACATTCAAAATATATGAAAAACTCATACAACTTAATGTGGGTAAAAAGCAATCAGTTTAAATAATTGGCAAAGAATCTGACTAGATATTTTTTCAAAGATATAGATGGTCAACAGGCATATGAAAAGATGCTCAATATCACTAATCACCATAGGATGCAGATCAAAATCTCAGTGACACACAACTTCTTACTTGTTAGAATGACTTTTATCAAAAAGAAAACTAATAACAAGTGCCGGTGAGGATGTGGAGAAAAAGCTATTGGTTGGAATGCAAATTGGTGCAACTTCTTTAGAAAACAGTATGAAGTGTCCTCAAAAAATTAAAAATAGAAAAACCAAAAGATCCAGCAAATTGACTTCTGTTTTTTTTTTTTCCAAAGAAAATAAAAACATTAGTTAGAAGAGATATATTCACTCTGGGGTTCATTAAAGCATTATTTATAATAGCCAAGATATGGAAGCAAGCCAAGCGCCCGTCAGTAGATAAATGGATACAGAAGTTGTGGTATAGACATACAATGGAATACAGCTCAGCCATAAAAAAGAATTGAATCTTGCCATTTGCAACAACAGCATGGATCAACCTAGAGACCTAGGATCTATTATGCTTGCTGAAGTTAGTCAGACAGAGGAAGATAAATACCATTTTTATATGTGGCATAAAAGCCCAAAACAAGTAAATAAACACAAAACAGAAAGTGTCGTGGGTACAAAGAATACAGAGGTGGCTGCCACAGGAGAGAGGGCTAGGGGGTGAGTGAACTAGGTGAGGGAGGTGAAAGGGCACAAATTTTAAAACAAATGAGTCATGGGGATGAAATGCACTGTGTGAGGAACGCAGTCAATACACTGATAGCTTTGCATGCTGACAGACGGTAACTAGACTTCTAGAGGCGATCAATTTGTAATATATAAAAATATTGAATCACCATGTCACATTCCTGAAACTAATATAATGTTAAGTCAATTAAACATCAATGAAAATAATCCAAAAAACAGACGAGAAAAAAAAGCAATGAGGTAATAAGTATATCCCGAATAGTTAATGTCATAAGATTAATTTCCGTAGAGCACATTTTAGGGAAATTGGCTTTAAAAGAATTACAAGAGTATATTGGTAACCTGACCAAAATTTTGTCTGCCAGCAGCTGGCATTTAGATGTAACTGCCAATATTGTAGCCTTCAGAGTTAGATTCCAAGTTTAAATTATTGATAATATTTAAAAGCACTCCTTGTAAGGAACAGCTTATTGATTTAATGCCAAGAGGTGATTACTATTTTAATGAGACACAGCTATTAACTCAGTTTTGTACTGTGGAGGGGGGCTGGCCTCTATAAATCAATACCTAAGCAACAATTGGATTGCTAACTCGCAAGACCAAAATCAGGTTTCTGCTTGTGCCTCTTAATTTTTAATGATCCCATTTACGTTACCTGTCCTCTCATGAACTCAATTGTAGTTTTGAAAATACTGCAATACTTTAATAAACTGATGGCCAGGTGAGATGTCACACTTAATAGAGCAGTGATTTTCCAGGGAAGCTCTAGGGAAGACACATCTGACTCACTAGACACATTCTGATTCTGAATCAGGTTCAGATTCCTACAGAGACCTGTGAGCACAGCTAGCTAGTAAACTCCTCAGAGAGAAATGACCCTTGGCAAGTCAGGAACCTGGACTTTTAATGTATAAGCTCACAGGCTGTGTGGGGTAATTCTGGGATGATCATCAGTTCATGCCCCGGTGTACACTCTGGGTGAGCCCTTCTCCTGACCGTGGGCTTAAGGTGTGGCTGGATATTACCTTAATGACATAATAAATTGTGTGACAGTTCACTCTGACACTGATGATGATAGTTCTCATCACAATATAAAACAAAGCCACCAGGTTTTCTGTTACACATGAAAACCTTCAGACGTCAACTGAGTTTAGAAATACAGATCCGGCTGAATGAAACTCCTGAGCTATCTGAGTTTACTCATTGCTAAGAATCACTGTGAGTCTTCCTGCAAACTGTCTCATCTCCTTACACTCCAGTGACTCACTCCTGGCTCTGTGCTTCTCCATCTTGGCAGGGATCTGGGGAATGTGCGCAGTGGGCACATGAAAGATAATTAGCTGTTTCTGCAAATAGCGCCATTGTAAAGTAAATCACCCCNCAGGCAAGAACACTGGAGTGGGTTGCCATTTCCTTCTCCAGTGCATGAAAGGGAAAAGTGAAAGTGAACCCTCTCAGTTGTGTCCGACCAGGGCCCCAGAAATCAGAAGGTGTCATCCTGCAGTGGGAATCAGGAAAGAGCAAGGTTCCTCAGAGAGTGGATTCAGCCAGAGGGACATGCCCACCTTGTCTCTAAGACAAGAAACAGGATCCAGTTTTAAATGAAATCAGGAAGTGGGTGTAAGCAATGCTGTCTATCATCTGCCACCATGACTTACCATGTGGTTAAGGCAGCATCTTTTGCTATAAATGCTGGTGTTTTTGGAGTGAAGGGAAATGAGAAGCAGGAAGAAATAGTGACTGGGGAATGGCACTGGAAAGTCACTCTGGTAATTTGCATGTTCTTTCTTATATGCAGTCTAAATTGCTCCTGGTTTGTTTCTTTCATTGGTTTTGGAGGCAGACTGTCACATCTTTAAACTCAGCATTCAAAAAAGTAAGATCATGGCATCCGGTTCCATCACTTCATGGCAAATAGATGGGGGGAAAATGGAAACAGTGACAGATTTTATTTTCCTGGGCTCTAAAACCACTGCAGACAGTGACTGCAGCCACAAAATTAAAAGATACTTGCTCTTTGGAAGAAAAGCTAAGACAAACCTAGACAGCGTATTAAAAAGCAGAGACATCACTTTGCCAACAAAGGTACATATAGTCAAAGCTATGCTTCTTCCAGTAGCCATGTACAGATGTGAGAGCTGGACCATAAAGAAGACTGAATGCCAAAGAATTGATGCTTTCGAATTGTGGTGTTGGAAAAGACTCTTGGGAGTCCCTTGGACAGCAAGGAAATCAAATCAGTCAATCCTAAAGGAAATCAACCCTGAATATTCATTGG
>SJYV01004861.1:0-22223 GCA_006410875.1 Neotragus pygmaeus
GCAGTGGGATTGCTGGGTCATAAGGCAGTTCTATTTGCAATTTTTTAAGGAATCTCCACACTGTTTTCCACAGTGGCTGTCCTAGTTTGCATTCCCACCAACAGTGTAAGAGGGTTCCCTTTTCTCCACATCCTCTCCAGCATTTATTGCTTGTAGACTTTTGGATCGCAGCCATTCTGACTGGTGTGAAATGGTACCTCATTGTGGTCTTGATTTGCATTTCTCTGATAATGAGTGATGTTGAGCATCTTCTCATGTATTTGTTAAGGAAACTATAAGTAAGGTGAAAAGACAGCCTTCTGAATGGGAGAAAACAATAGCAAATGAAGCAACTGACAAACAACTAATCTCAAAAATATACAAGCAACTTTTTTTTTAAAAATCTTCCTGTCAGTTGAGGGAAATAACCTTACTCCATAGAACTTCACTTTTATAGTGATATATGTTGTGATTCCATTTAACCAAGGGGTTCTATGAAATAGGAGGCTCCCTAGTTCATTAAGACAACAATGATGTTTGCTCAGTTGTGTCTGACTCTTTGTGACCCCTTGGACTGTAGCCTACCAGGCCCCTCTGTCCATTGGATTTCCCAGGCAAAAATACTAGAGTGGATTCCCATTTTCTATTCCAGGGGATCTTCCCATCCCCAGGGATTAAACCTGTGTCTCCTGTGGCTCCTGCCTTTGTAGCTGGATTCTTTACCACTAGCACCACCTGGGAAGCCCTAGTTCATTAAGGAATTTATTTGACAATCATTAGTCAAAAGACTGGTGGGCAGAACAGTTTAAACCCAAGAGGATCTTAATTGAAAATTAATATGAAATTAAGAAAAAACCTTCTGGAATGATAAATTAATCATTAGGGTTTCAGTAGAAAAAATCCATTTAGATATTTTTTTATTAATGTGTAGTTGACTTACAATATTTTATTAGTTCCAATGAACAACATAGTATTTAATGTTTTATAGATTATATTCCCTATAAGGTTACTATAAAATATTAACTATATTCCCATGCTGTGTATTACATCCTTGTAACTTATTTATTTTATACCTAGTAGTTTATGCCTCTCAATCCTCTTCACCTAAAAAAAATTAGGTGTCTTTTAATAATATTATGTATTTTTTACAAAGATATTCTTCCACCAATTGATGAGTTCTAGGATAGCTAGAAATGAGAGCTCCAAACAGCCAAACACCTGATGAGAAAAAATACTGTAAAAATACCATGTTAAGAAAATAACAAAGTTCATTTAAATACAGATTAGGCACTCTTCTCTTCCCAGCTCCACCCCCCTGTCTTATCTCCTTTTGCCCATTCAGATACTCCAGTCCTGGGGTGATTTCTAAGTGACCGCTTTCTGACTTGAATCCAATCATGTAATTTGAGTCTAGTTCAGTTTTGAGATGAAGCTAAGGTTTTAGAAACATTACCTAAGATGCTGGGAAATGTTAAGCTGACACATTCTTGCTACCTGAAACCAAGAATGAGTACTAGGGAAAAAATATATCAGGCAGTATTTCTCATTGTTCAAAGGCCAGTTGTTCTTATCTGATTATTTCTTTGACTAATAAGAACTATCTGGGTGCTGGGGACAGAAGGATGGGAAAGATGTATTAGAAAATGAAATGTTTTATAGGTCACAGTTTTTCCAAAGGCAAATCTGCCAGGCAATAGTAAAATACTTCTCTTTGAATACATCTTGAGGAAATGTTGGAACTGAATTGAAAAGTTCTTGTGATTGACATTGCTATTTTCTGCTACTCAACTTCAGATGAGAGTAGAAAATTATACAAAGGTGTTAAAAATCATACCCTTGGTCAAAAGTAAGGGGCAGCTACCATGTAGAGAAGCCCTAAACAGATAAAGAATTGTGAACTGGATGGTTCCTTCCTTTCTAGGCCTTCCTTGAGATGCCCTCTGAATCCGAGAAATTGCAAAGTAGCAGTGTACAAATAATTGGAACTTTGTACTCTTTCATCATATAATACTCCAATAGACATAATTTAAAAGTTCTTTGTCATAAAACATGGGAAGAGAATTCAACTCCAGCCTGCCACCATAGCAGGGAAGAGGTGTAGGGAGAATTTACTGAGGTGCAAAGAAATCTGAAGAGTCTGTGAGAGGTGTCTTAGTAACTTGAAACTTATGTAAGACCAGAGACAGATAGAGGAAGGGGAATGTTTTACTTTGAAATATATCTTTCAATCCTGAATTGGAGCTCGTGTACACCTGTGGTTGATTCATGTCGATGTATGGCAAAGCCAATAGAGTATTGTAAAGTAAAATAAAGTAAAAAAAAATTTTTTTTTTGAAATAGATCTTTCAGTGTAGGGGAGAAACAACCAAGAAATTGGAATACAGTTCAGCATGAATCCGGAGCAGAACTGCCATGGCTCTCAGGGAGTTTATAAAAATGTAGAACTTAATAGTTAAAGAAACATAGGTTTTTGGTGATATAAATTACTTGAGAGTCAATGATTAAAGTATGAAAGCTATGGTCAATGCCAATTAGTGGTATGCGGCTGTTCAAGCCATTGCTTGAAAAGTGGTCTTTTTTTTTTTTTACCATTTAAAAAATTGAACTATAGTTAATTTACAATATTGTATTAGCTTCAGGTGTACAGCAAAGTGATTCAGTTATGTACATATATATATATTTTAGATTCTGTTATATGTTATTATACTGAATATTGCTCCCTGTGCTATACAGTAGGTCCTTGTTGTTTGTCTGTTTTATATACAGTGTTGTGTATCTATTAATCCCAAACATCTAATTTGTCTACCCTCCCACCGCCCGCTATTTCCCTTGTTAGCCATAAGTTTGTTTTGTAAGTCTGTGAGTCTGTTTTGTAAATAAGTTCACTCATGTCATTTTTTTTAGATTTCACTTCTAAGGGATATCATATGATACTTGTCTTTGGCTTACTTCACTCAATATGGTAATATCTAGGTTCATCTGTGTTGCTGCAAGTGACATTATTTCATTCTTTTTTATGGCTGTGTGTGTGTGTGTGTGTGTGTGTGTGTGTATACACATACCATATCTTCTTCATCGGTTTATCTGTCGGTGAGCGTTTAGGTTACTTCCATGTCTTGGCCATTGTAAATAGTGCTGCTATGAACATTGGGGTGCATGTATGCCTGGGAGTAGGATTGCTAGATCATATGGTAACTCTATTCTTAGTTTTTTAAGGAACCTCATACAGTTCTCCATAGTGATTGAACCAGTTTACATTCGTACCAATAACGTAGGAGGGTTCCCTTTTCTCTACATCCTCTCCAGCATTTATTATTTGTAAACTTTTTGATGTTGGCTATTCTGAATGGTGTGAGGTGATATCCTCATTGTAGTTTTGCCTTGCATTTCTCTGATAATTACCACTATTGAGCATCTTTCATGTGCCTGTTGGCCATTTGTATATCTTCTTTGGAGAAGTATCTATTTAGGTCTTCTACCCATTTGTTGATTGGGTTGTTTGTTTTTTTATATTAAGCTATATGAGCTGTTTGTATATTTTGGAAATTAATCCCTTGTTGGTACCATCATTTGCAAATATTTTCTCCCAGTCTGTAGGTTGTCTTTTCATTTTTGTTTATGGGTTCCTTTGCTGTACAAAAGCATTTAAGTTGACAGTGACTGGTGATGGGGAGAGACAGGAGTCCTTGACCTCTCTATGAGGTAGAAGCTAGACATTGCGTGAACTGAACATGCCTCTCTGTTGAATTGCATGTGCAACATATTGTTCATGGTTTGGGGCAGACAAAATCTGCATCAACTACAATATCCAGAAGAGGGCTGTGCACAAGGCTGTGGCAGTAAGAGTTCATTAACTTAAGTACTCATGCCAGTCCCAGGTTCTTCTGCCTTTGGATATGAGTATAGATTGCTTTTCTTATAAATACATGGTGTAAATGTTAGGGGAGAAGCTATGGGACTAGACGTGGAATGAAATAGATACAGTATATCAATAGATGCCCATGTGCAAGTTGGAGTAAAGGACTGCCACAGTCTGACCCAGAGGCGCTTCTGCCAGCATCTTAATTCCAACCACAAAGGGTTTNGTGGAATGAAATAGATACAGTATATCAATAGATGCCCATGTGCAAGTTGGAGTAAAGGACTGCCACAGTCTGACCCAGAGGCGCTTCTGCCAGCATCTTAATTCCAACCACAAAGGGTTTCAAATGCTCTAAGGAAGATAACAGTGAGGGGGAATCAGACAATACCCCTCTCTGGGGTACCCCTCAGAGAAGAGTCTCCCCTGAGTAACCCCACAGCCCAAATCAGTAGTGTCATCTACCCACAATGGTACTGGGGTAGTTACAGACATAACCTCTGACATTGGGATCTGGATACATTTTAGTGGTTAGCCCTTCAAACTTCAAACAGTGGCTGGATGTTGGGTGGAGAGCAGTAAGCAGTGGTGTCCTGGGGTGGGCTTATGCCAGCTTGTGAGACAGTTATTGACTTTTTAAGAACTTTTGAGCTAGTCACTAAATTGTGACTAGCTTGAAATTGGCTATGCCTGCTCCACCATCATCCACATACATTTCCCGAGAAAGCCAGTTGTTAAAGTTTCTCAGCATGCCACTGGATATGAGGCATCTTGTGTATACAAAGACAAAGGTAGAATTGGGGCTCTTCTTGGTCCTAACACTGAAGACCTGGTTTCTCTGAAGTCATCCAGTTTCTTAACTTTATTCATACTTCAGGATGACCCAGCTTCCATGGCACCTGCTGGGCCATGATCTTTATCTGCATTGACCATCCCTGTGGCCTTTGTTCTTCCATATCCTCCACCAGTTTTTAGTTTGCCCTTGATGGTGTAACTGCTGGAGACCTTAACAAGGCCTCATTTTGCCTAGAGTCCTGGCTTATGGCTATAAAGCCCTAACACTCATGATGTTTCAGAGAATTAGACAAGATTCTGTTCATTATCTGAGTATATCTTGAAGAATATTCCTCCTCATAGCAGATGTTGCTGGTGCTCTGTTCATATCCTGTGACATGCACTAGTTTAGTATATGCCAACAGCATCTGCAGAACACCTGCGGTCCAGTGTTTGATGGTAGTTGTCAGTTAAATACTTCAGCTTCCTCATTCCTCCAGTGCAACAAGTCTGGTACATTTCCCACAACCATATCCCAGAAGTCTCTAGGGGGACTGATCCCTGTTGCGTATAGTGGTGAGTGGTTCATCTACATATCCCCTATCACCTCCCTTTCCTGCATCATTTTCTGCCCCCTACCCCCACTGTTGCTCCTGGGATNACAAGTCTGGTACATTTCCCACAACCATATCCCAGAAGTCTCTAGGGGGACTGATCCCTGTTGCGTATAGTGGTGAGTGGTTCATCTACATATCCCCTATCACCTCCCTTTCCTGCATCATTTTCTGCCCCCTACCCCCACTGTTGCTCCTGGGATTACCTCCTAAATAAATGACTTACTTGTCTCTGTGTCTGATTCTGGGGAAGAACCAACCTAAGACACTCATCCCCCTCATTTTTATGCCACCAACAGAATGGAAGGAACTTTTGCCGCATATTCTGAAAAGTTATTGAGTTATCATACCTGAATAAGATTTTTGGATGGCACATCACATATTAATAATGGTTCAGCTTGACGTATCCTTATTTTAAATACTGTGTGAGGACCAAACCTTTTTCAGTGTTGCTTGTTGTTTTTCCTTTGCTATTATCAAAATAAAGGAAAAGGTGCACACATATCCTTGGTTTTAGTCCTGTGCTTTATTTTTAATTCTGTATAAATAAATACAAAATGACAAAAAGATATACATTTACTGAACATTGCATTGATCGTGTGGCATTACACAGTGTGTCACAATATTTCAGCTTATAATTGTGTCCTTTAGCTGTTGATGCATAATTCTATAACTTTTAGGATACAATTCATCCAGAAGCTTTAGTGGAACCCCTGAGTGCTTACACTTGCAAAAGTTTGTTGGGGGAGTTTTCGAGCCACACTGGCTCAAGTCTAGGGCTATGTCTGGAACATCTAAAACAGNTTCCTACTTTTTCATTCTGGTCCCCTTTAATGAAAAGGACATCTTTTTTGGGTGTTAGTTCTAAAAGATCTCGTAGGTCTTAGCCAAGGTCAAATGCTGGCCCAGCAGCCTGGGGGCCTGGCAGGACTCCTTAAAAGAGGGGGCGCCTTCCTTCTGTTTAGTGAAGGAGGAGGTCACCTGGGATTTGGATTTCACTTCCTTGGGAAGACACACATCCTGTCTTCTAGATCAAGAAGGCAAGTCACATGATAACCAGAGATGCAGTTGATCAACCCAGCTTTATCCGTCAGATCAGTGGGTCTCACACTTTACTGTGCCCAGGAGTCCTCTGGAAGGAAGTGGGCGGTGCCGACGAGCATCCACAGAGCAGGCCTGAGGCTGCTGTCATCTGAACAGCCTGCTTGCAGGTCCTGCCCTTGGCTGGCCTCTGGGCACTCAAATTTGGAGAAGGTTCTCGCCGATAAGAGCCCCTCACGTTGCCCAACCCATTTGGTGCAAACCGTGTGCTCGACGCTGCCCCCTGCTTTTCTTCTGAGAGTCTGGAGTTTGGGAACTTTCCAGGCAGGGTTTGCTTGGCTCACCAGCCCCCGTCCCATCCCCAGGTCCTGAGGACTCCGCCGCTGGAAGACGGCATTTCACATGTGTTCTCACAGCTCAGTGCAGGGCACTAGGCTGCCTTGTGGGACTCTGGGGGCATCCCGAGTGGTGCTAGTTGTAAAGAACCTGCCTACCGTGCAGGAGATGTAAGAAACACAGGTTCGATCCCTGGGTCAGAAAGATTCCCCTGGAAGAGGGCATGGCAACCTACCCCAGTATTCTTGCCTGGACAATCCCCATGGACAGAGGAGCCTGGCAGGCTACAGTCCATAGCGTCGCAAAGAGTCGGCATGACTGAAGTGACTTAGCATGCACTAAGCCAGTCAGTCAGGCTGGCACGCACACGGGGCTCCAGGGAGAGGCTCCTGAACACTGGTGTCTCGTTTCCCCGACACCCTTCCCCAAGCCGCTTTCCCTCTGCTGAGTTCGCCGTTTCCTTCACTGTAATAAACCATGGCCGGGCATGCGGAGCCCTGTGGGTCCACCCAGGGAACCATCGCACCTGCAACTGGTCCTGCCCCCACCCACGGCCACAGGGAGCTATTCCAATGCAGAGTCCAGGTCATCCAGGGGGCCTGGGGCAGAGGCCTGGGAATCTACACACAGTCTGGGTGATTCTGAGACCAGGAGTCTGCAACCTCACTTGAAGAAACGCCACCTCCTGGTTCCACGGCGGCAGTTTCACTCAGGAAAGGGTTATCTGGGGAGCCGTCTTCTCCTAAAACGTCTCTGCAGTTCTCTGGGGAAGGAAGACCAGGGGGCAGGGGGAAACTTGGGAGTTCTCTCCGAGAATCCACGTCACCCATCTTCTGCCTCCTTGCCCTTCCGAAGGAGAGCAGAGTGTGCGCCTGCAGCCGTCTTCACGCAGCTGCCTGGGCATCCTGGCTGTACTTCACCACTCGGTGGGAAGAGTGCCTTCCCCAGTCACGCCCCGGAAACTGTCAGATGAAGAGGCTCAGAGGCGCATGGGGGGAGAGGGAAGAGGGGTCCAGCTGCTGCCACGGAAACAGGACTGGACTCCGAGACGCTACTGCCTGTTCAAGCTTCCTTTCTGGTGGCCAGTGGGGCAGCTCTCTCTGCCCAGGCGAGAGNATTTATAAAAATTATTCAAGAGTACTGATTCCCTCTAAAATGCGCATTTTAACCAAGGGAGGTCAATTGGCAAGGCCTGTTAACAACATTCAGTACTACTCCCAGGGTTTCTTCTTCTTCTTCTGGTCATTTTTCTACAATACAAGGTCAACTGAAGTGAAAGAATAAGTGGGCCCATTTGCCAACAACTTCACATTTCTTAATTTTTAGAAATGCTGACAATATTACAGTCTGGGGTCTTTCATTTGATGACCTCCAGTTCATGGGACTCAACATTCTTACCGATTCCACACTTGTATCCTGTTCAAGCTGTTGTGATAAATAATTTATTACACATTCTTTTAGGGCTCCCTCTCATTGGATGCTCTTGATTTTGGCGACTGAAGTGCTATGACTCAAGGGAATTTGTGTTTTTATATTCTTGTGAATCAGTGATGCTCTCTGCAGAAATGAAGACTTTCATGTAGATGATGAAATATCATCGCTACATAATAGCCTGGGGAAGATAAACAGTGATTCCCAAGCTGGGAGAGGGGCTGGCATCTTGAGTCATGCCTTAGTGACAAGAAATTATAGTTTTCCACCCCTTACTCCTGAGTATCTTTTTATCCTACAAAACTGACTTTTCCATTTTAAAATCATTGCCCACTCCCCTCAGGTTTTGATTACAGATGGTCAGCACCCTCAGCCCTGTTTCAGACTACTCATTCAAGCATAAAGCACAAAGGAGAATATGGTGAGTGAGGTTGAAAGCAAAAATCTCAGGTTTAAGTGAAATTATTTAAAAATAAAACCCATTTTATCTTTTCCTATGGAGAAAAAGACAGAGATGGAAAGTAAAATATCTCCCCCTATCAGACAATTGTCCATGTATAGAAGGCACCCAGTTTGCCTGATGACATCGTTGCAGGAGTATGGAGAGGGCCAGTATTCATTCTTCTTCCAACCTTTCTGTAGGTTTCAGCAGTGCCCTTTTATAGGCAGCAGCTTGAGTGTTGGCCTGTCTTCAAGGGAGATTTGGACTAAGATAGAATCGTTTACTAAATATCTCCCTAAACCCGGAATGTGCACGTATTATTTGCATTAGGATGGAAACTTAACTGAGTATATGTTGAAATATTAAAATGAGCTCATTCATTTTCTCTTTTCTCTTGGTCCTTACTTTCGGGGCTATTTTAGGGAAATGTCGATACTTGAGAGTAAAAGCAAAGTGGGCAGAAATCCAAGGGATTAAATTTAGTTCTTATGTATGTCTTCCTAGCACAAAATATTTCCAAGTTACTTAACTAAATTAATTGAACATGCAGTTGTGAAATGGAATTCTTCAAGGATTTGCTAGTGAAGGCCTGATGTGATATGCTTAGTTTTATGAACCTCAAGATTTTTATCTGTGCAGGTTGGCTTCTAAAGAAGGAAGCCATTCTGGCCTTTCTTCCATTGGTTGGAAAGTTAACACAGATGAGAGACAGATAAGAGAGTGTCCACACAGCTATTAGCCTATGAATGTTTACTTACACACACACACAAACACATACATGATACCCACCAAACTCTAGGTAGCTTTTCCCATGTGTGTGTGTGTGTGTGTGTGTGTGAGAGAGAGAGAGAGAGAGAGAGAGAGAGAGAGAGAGAGAGGGGGGGAGGAAGGGAAAGAGAGGGTGAGGGGCAGTGAGAGAGAACTGATTTCAGTTTCCATGGAAATGGGCTAAATAAGGGCTTTAACAGACAGGAGTATGAGTGCAACTTCTTCGCTATTCCCAGCTCAGAACTACTGAGAGAAAATTTGAAATCAACCAAATCCATTACATTTTTTACAAGGTCAGTATTGTAATTTGGTACCTGTGATATATAATTTTGGATTCAAACTTTCTTTGTGACAGTAAAATCATGCATCCATTGTTAGCCCTGTGAAATATACTAAAAGCCCCCTCACCTCCTCCAACAATTGACTGGACATTGCATGCTTGTATACTGCTTTGTCACTCCCCTCTCAAGCTCTTCTATTCCCTCTCCATACAGGTTATTGACCTAAAACTAAAACACAGAGCATTTCCTCCTCCGCTTTAAATGCCTGTGAAAGATCAAGATTCTATGGAATAAAGAAGCCAAAACTGTAGTTTTCTTTAGCCTCTATTATTGAGTTCTTTTATGCCCAGACATGTAGGTGCATAGGAATCTTCCTGCAACAATTTTATTCCCCTATTTATATATATTTATATATTATACTAAAGCCAGCAAATGGGTTTTTCTTTTTTTTCTCCAGAGACAGAAATGTAACATGGTGACCATTCAAGCCAAAGAAGGCACCATATGCAAGGTTTTCTAAAAAGACATCTGCTGCTAAACAAACAAAAAACCCAAACCTGTATCTATAAGACATTAAGTCAGAAACTTTTTTGATTGCTCATCTGGAAAAAACAAAATAACAAAAAAGAATGCATACTAACTGCTGTTAAAAAGCTCAGAAATATCCAAATTAAGAAAAGAAAAGAAAGGCAAAAAAAAAAAAAGTAAACTGAAGACATTTCTCTGGTCCATTGCCATTTCACTCTTTGGGGTGTGTCTGTGAGAGGGTTAGAAATCTGAGTGAAAGCAAGAAGTTTGAAGTCTGGGAATCTGATAACAGGATTGAAAGCAGAATGCTTTATGGGAAGATGGGATTTCAATATGAAAGGGCAGTCAACCCAGGACTCGAAGTATTTGGCATGAGGCATTTCCCAGGGCTAGTGTGCTAAGTGTTCCCAGGGCTGCTGCAGCCTATAAATTCCATGTGGAAGCCTGAAGTGTTGCCCTCTGGTGAAAGCTGGTCAGATGGAGAGGAACTGTGGGGTTGCCAATCATCAGTGGGATGGTTTGCCCTGCTGATTTTGTTTTTGTGTAGGTGTGGGATGACGTCAATACATATTTTAGGTGTCAGAGAAACTCAAGTGGTACAGAATATAGGGCATCATTTTTTTTCCCTGAAGGAGCTAGTCATTTTTTATTCCTGATTTTCTTTAAACATTTTTGAAATGTCTTGACTTTAGGTAAACAGTGTAGTTGATTAAATCTCAGTAGACAAGTGTTTTAACTCTTTGTGGGAATTTTTTCTGGGCAAGTTTTCAATTCATTCCACCTGAGCAGGTGTTGCCCGTCATAGGTCAAAGTGGTGTGACTCACACCCTGTCAAGTGCAGGATGCAACTGTGGTATTTTTCTCTGTAGGTTCTGATGCTTATCTGTCTCAGATCTGACCAATATAAACTAATTATGTGCTTTAGGATTTGAACATTTCTTTTTAGTTTAAAGTAATTAACCTCCAATTAAAATAAATAAATTTATATTAAAAATTTTTTTATTACCTCCAGAATCACCTACTTTCCTATTGTGGAGAAACTCAGCTAAAAGAGTGGGAAACAATATAACACTGGGGTCTTTTGGAGAAACAGACAAGACTTCTGAATGCTGCATTGAATGATTAATCTGACTGACAAGATGTCATCTTTTGATCAGTTGCCATGGATCCAACTTTAAAAGTCATTGTGATTTAGCCCAAAACTTTACAGACTAATATATGCAGTTTCAGAAACTTCTTTCATTAGTGATGACAATAAGAGAGGGACCGTCTTCTGCTGTCTAAACTATTGTATGTCTAGGGTGAGGATCTTTTCAAGCATCACTAAATGTTTGATACAGACTCTTCCCTCTTGTCACACACTGAAATTGGACTGCTAAATGAACATTTAGCTGTTATGACTATTTCATTGTTAATAATTGTTGGCAGGAGTTATCTTTGATGTTAAAAAAGTGTAATGCATTGGCTATCTAGACACACTTTTTATAGCTTTGAAACATTTGTGCGTTTAGAGGAATGAGATAAATTTGGCCAAGGAATTATTAAACCAAAGCTGAAATCTTCCTTGTTTGGGCTTAGCATTCAGCAACTCTGCTCAGAGCAGCTAAGCTGGAGTGTGAATATGTAGCCGTGGGTGGTTGAATTATGGAATCATAGACAATAGAAATAGAACCTGAGTGTGTTCTCATCAAGTTACTAAGGAGAAATTATAAGTCGAGAATTCAAAAGAAAATGTGGGGTCCTTTTATTTAAAAAGCATAGATTCAAGCTCCATATCTTTATGTTATAGAGGTTCCTGAACAGCTCCATTATTCTCAGCTCATAATTTTATTCACTGCACACAGATTTGATTCATTCCTCTTTCATAATAATTATCGTTTTTCCCTGCCACACTGTCCAAATCTGAGGAACTGTGCTAGGGCTCCTCTCCCAGCTTCTCTTAATGTCCACTCCCTGTGTTTGTGTTTGTGGGGGCTGGGGGGGTCTAAACGTTTCTGGTCTTGGATAGTTTGTTACTTGTATGACTTTTCTCCCAACTGAGGTTTCTTATCACTAGGTTTTCCTGAGTGACACCTGCTTTCCTTGAGGTGGATGAAAGGCACTGGTATTCCCATTAAACTAATACTATAGATAAATGGGAAATGCCCACGCCTCCTTAAAATGAGTTGCCAAAACAGATTGACCACCCGATTTGTCCTTCTCCCTTCCTCTCCACTCCTTTTATCTGAATTGCAAAGGAGAAATTCTAGATAGATTTCCACAATTCCAGGCTTTGGGAGAGATCTCTATGGTTTTGGGTTACTGCTATTCTCACCTGTGACTTAGAAAACTTCCATCAAATGCAGTTTTCCACTAGAAAGTTGTTAGTTAGCACTCTGTAAATTCCAAGAAACATTCACTTCCTTGGGTTTCTTTTTTTTAAAGCTGTATTATCTGCATGATCTCAGACATGCTCGTGTACAGGAAACATATAAAAGGGGAAGATAATACTTTTTTTATGGTTTCCTAAGATAGCTGAAGCCTTTGGCTTGCCAGACTCCACAAAACCACAGGACTGGGCCTGCTAAGGCGTTTTAATGTGCCTCAAATGTGTCAGGTATGTTGTGAAAGGCAGTGTGTATGTGCAGGTATGTATCTATGCATTTATGTTTGTATGTGTATTATGGTTGTGAGTGTACATGCACTGTGTGTGTGTGTCTAGCAGCGCTAATGGGTCATTACCAATTTTGGCCAGTCACCTGTAGTCCTGGGAGGCAGGAGGAATCTGCCTTGGTGATTCTAGAAGTGGGCAAAGGCAATTTTGGCAGAATGTTAATTTGAAGAATAAAGATATAAAAGTCTGAGCCAAACATGTTGAAGTTTCACCCTAGACATTAAATACATTGTTTTGCCAAAGAGAATCCTATGGGTTTTCCCCACTATGAACCTGGAATAGGTAATGGAAATGGGCTGAATCTTTGCCATTTTGTAGGAATTAAACAAAGCATTTTATAGATCTCAGTGAGCAAAGCCTTCAGGCTTCAAATAACATGCTACAAAGTGGGGCTCATATTCTTCCCCCTCATCAGAAGACTTCCCTCATCATGGCTGGACAGAGGACTGTGTAAATGTCACCAGTGCCACCTCTCTGCTTCAGGGAGGGCCAAGCAGCGTTCCCCCAGCCTGGCCCTTTGGACAACCCAGTTGCATTCTGCTGTGCCTAAAATCGTTCCAGAAGAAGCACAACAAACAGTACGAGTGGAGTCATTTATTCTTCAGCTTGCTCCATCAGTGGCCACTACATCTAACTTATGGTTGACAGTCAAGAGAACTGAGCTTCAATTTGCACATACACCTGTCCTTAAGTGGAACCATATGTCCATGGATATGATTTCCTGTTTGTTCACTGCAAATATCTCCAAGATGAATGAGACACATTCTCTCCCTATCTTGAATAGGGATCACTTGGGAGCAGCCTTTCAAGGCTGTGGCATGCTGCTGCCACAGGCGTAGACCTAGAAAGCTCAGAAATAGGTTGCTCAGCTCTTTCTTCTCCCACGTCCACATGTATTCTTTCTGCCAATGAGAGCATGATGCAGAGGGGACCTGTCTTGCCCTGGAGTGTGTTTAACTGGTGCTGGAACATGAATTGGACAAGGAAAATGTATGCAGATTAAATGAATGAATGAATGAGGAAAAAAGGAGTAGTGATAGGCACTTCACTGGGCATGAAGAGACTAATACCTAGAAGCAGTTCTGGCTCCTTGGAGAAAAGATGGTTGAGAAATTCTTGATTGCCCATTAGCCAAAATGAGGACACCAGGATGACACCCCCAATGAGGTCTTTATTAATTTAGGACAGTGGTTCTTCACTCTTTTTGGGTCGTAGACCTCTTTTGAAATCTGATGACAACTATGAACCTGTCTCTTATACACATCTCTCTTGTCACACACTGAAATTGGACTGCTAAATGAACATTTAGCTGTTATGACTATTTCATTGTTAATAATTGTTGGCAGGAGTTATCTTTGATGTTAAAAAAGTGTAATGCATTGNCTTTAGGAAAATGCACATAGGGAACATATACACACATTTTTGCATATAATTTAATTTTAGGGAGTGCAGAGTCCACCCTCCCACCAACTCATCTATGTCCCCAGGTGAAGACCCCATGATACAGACATATAGAATTTGGCAGTAAAGTGGCAGAGCAGAGAAAGGAGTGAGGCTAGGAACTAGGAGACTGCAGTCACAGCCCTGTATCTGCTTCTAACTAGCTCTGTGCATGTCATTTCACTTCTCCAGCTTTCCATTTTCTTAAGTGAGAAACAGAGTAAGCTTGATTCTCTCCAAAGGTTCATCTCATGTCAACATTTTGGAGGGAGGAGAGGCTGGTGCATCCCACAGCAACAGTATTCCATCCACCAAGGGCCCTTCATTGGTTGCCTCCTTGGTGGGCATTGCTTTTTTTGTACTTTGCAAAGAAGCCTTCTTTCTCCAGATCAACTCCTCCAAACCTTTGCCATGCTAATTTTAATCTAACCTGAAAATCGACACACAGGCCAGAGCTCTCTGCTCCCTCACTTCGTCTTCCTTGCATGGTGCCCTCACAGATATCAAAGAGGACTTCAAACACATCACCTGGGCAGCAGTGGGGCAGGTGAGAAACAGGCTGGGAGGACATCCTGACACTGCCTATTCAGGTGAATGGATTTTAGCTCATTCACTTTCCTCTTTGCTTTTTCCCGGACTGGCATGAAACAGAAATAAACAGTTGTAACCACCGCAGGGAGGAACTCTGCAATGTGTTGGCTGAAGCAATTCTCAGTTCTTTGCCAGAGAATCCAGTAGTACTAATTTAATGTTTTCCTTCCGTGTGGAAAATAGGAACTTTGTCTTCAAATACCTGATGCTTTTTATGTGGCTAAGACTCAAAAGCATATTACCGTAACGGAGTGTCTTCAGACAAGCCAGGCACAGTAATGAAATATGTGCTGCCCCCAACTCCATCCTGGACTGCCTGTGCCTCTTTCTTTCAGGGATTACCATCCAACTCCACCATCTAGAACCTGTGCCCCCTTCCCACTCACCCCACTAAGTGATGATCTAGCCAAATTTTGAATGTCTTAAAATGACCAGGACAATTCATTGCATTTTTATATAGCCCTAATCCTGGGCTCAAGCCTACAGAAATTTACTTCTCTGTAGCTTTACATCCTGAGCTCAAGTGCTACTGTGTGGGATGGGCAAATTACAAATAATAATGTCTTGAGTTCCTTCTTTACACGAGGCCTTGCCACAAGTGCTTTCTGAACACCTTCTCATTTAATCCTTTCAGTAAATCTGCAACATCACTCAAATGTACACTCTCGAGGGCAGATTTTTTAACAGTCTCATTAGTTCACTGCTGTCCACAGTCTCCAGAACAGTACCTGGGTGATATTAGGCACTCAGTAAATATTTGATGCATTGAAAGATAGTTACTGTATTATCGCCATTTTACAAATGAGAAAACAGATTCACAGAAATCAAACACTACTATAAGCTGCAGGGCTGCTTTAATAGGATCCGAAGGAATAAAAAGCCATTTGGAGGAGGATATCATTTGTGTCCAAGAGGCTCTGCCTCACACCATACCCCCCAGGGCAGCTGCCCAGTCCACCCGTTCTTGAGATAGACACAGCCATGCTTCATTGCTGGGGCTGGAGGAAAGTGATGTCATGGTCCCAGAATGCCACTTAGAACAATTGGGTGTTGGTTAGTTAAAATAAAAGAGTTATCAAGGACCTTGCTCAGAGCAGCATATTGCATAAGTAGCTGTAGCCATGGAGGATGGCATCAGATGGGATTATCTCACTTCTGCCTGAAAATTGAGGGAATAAAAATGGTAGGACAGGCAGGAGGAAAACAAGCTAACACAAACATCACAGCCAAAGCAAAACAACCCTCCCAAACCTTAAAATCCCCAAACCCCCCAACCCAAAACAAAACTTATGAGCTGGAACAGTGGAGAAGGAGTTTCATTGGCATTTATCTTATTTTTTTTTCCTGTGGAACAGACATACTCTTTTTAGCTTGAGGAGCCCTCATGCTGTTTGCTGGGCCATTGCTATAGGACTAACAATAATGTCCTATTTCAAGTATCATTTTCTTTCTTGCAAACCCCAAGTTTCTTGTGAATTTACACCTTCTGCTGTTTCACTCATTGAAAGAATATCACCCTTACCCTGGTTTTTCTTTTTTTCCTTAAGAATGGCCAAGAAAGCCCAAGTATTAGTTTTTTTTTTTTTTTCTTTTAGTTGAGCAGGAGAAATATTTCTGATGGATGGAATATTTTCTTTGGTAAACAAACAATAAATAGCAACTTAAAACCAACCAAATCAGTTTCTTTGGTAAAGTGAACATTGATGTCTTGGTTGGAATTAATTGAAAAAGAAAACTTTTGCAAGTGTTTGCTAGGATTGTTCCCTCCCTCTTGATAGCAATTGTAAAAGTAAAACTTCATGAAGTAAGGACTTAAATTTGCAGGAGATGTGATTCTGAACTATTTCTAAAATGTCTTATCCATGGTGGGGCTAAACCAATGTTATTAGAGCAATTATTAATAATCAATATTAACAAATAATAATGATCTCACAATAAATAATAAGTAGTAAATCTTGGCATGCAGAGTCCCCCAGTAAAAATAATTCATTCTTTCCACAGTCAGAATTCCATAAGCTTTGATTTCAAGTGCTGAAAAGAGAAGTTGACAAGTTTTAAAATGCCCTTCATTTAAAAATACAATATCCCAAGGTATACAGAGACTCAGTCAAGTTGGAAAACTACTAACTGTCATAAAATAAAGTTCCACAGTAAGTCATTCTGGTTGACTCAATTGAATGCTTAAATTCTCAACAAACTCCACTTAATTGGTGTGTGTGTTGTATCAATTTTATGGAGTCACGGTAACCCAAGGTACTCCATGTGGCCAACACTAAATAAATGGCTGATTTAGAACACATTTTTTCAGAAAATGATTTAGCAACATATGATTTAGGAATAAAACCAATCCCCTCTTCAGCTGTGTTTTATCAGTAACCGCCTAGTTGCAGGCCCCTTGGAGAGAGAATTGATCGCAGATCTATTATGAGAACTTGCCCTTTTTCGAGGATTGCATTTGTCCTTAGATTAAAGCTCATTATCTTCTAGTTGAGTGCATAACACGTTGGTATGATCACTTAGTGTGTTTGCAGGAGAGATTGAACAAGTGTGTAATGCACTAGCTATGATCCCCTGCACATATATTTAGAACTGTGTGAACAACAGTACATGAAATAGAAAGCACAGGTTTGCACTTGGTGTAGTTACATCTGAATCATTTGGGCATTTTTGCTGTCTGGAAAGACAATGGTAAACCTAAATCCCAAAAATTACCCAGGCATTAAAAAAAAAAGTCTGCCTTGTGGCCAATAAGTCCTATGTTTCTTCCTTGGAAATGTACTTTGAAGGGAGTAATAGCCCTCTTATGAGAAGATCTAAAATTGGCCTGCCCTGTCTTAGGCATGCTGAAATGATGGAAACCCTCCAGTGGTGTGACCCTGGGTGAGTCGCTTTATTCTCCTAGGTCTCAGTTTCCTCCTCTGCAGGGATGGGGAAGTTGCACAGTACGTCCACTAAGGTCCGGAAAGGCAAGGTGCTTTGGGGAAATGCTTATCACTACAGATGTCTAAATAAGCTACGTCTCTAAAAGGGAAAAATACTGTAGACATTTGCCTCAAGTGTGACCAGGTTTTAGCTTCATTTTTATAGACTGAAAGAAATGCAGGGATCTGGGGTGACATACACAGCCTCTTCAGATCAAACCATTTCTGTTTAGATCCTGTAGATACTGCAAGCCCACAGTATAAACATCTAGGCTTGATAATGTACAGAAACGCCGTGCACGGAAGGAGAGGGGGCACCAACGAAGGTGTAGGGGGGCCAGGAGGATTAAAGTGCAGCCGGGTGAGCAGGAAAGCTTGACTGTCATCATTGATAGATTTATATTGGTGATTACATCTTCCCATCAGTTCCATTTATGTCATTTTCAGCCCTTTGTGTCTTTGCCTGAAGTTCTCAGTTTCAGGACTTACAAAGTTTCAGGACTTTTCTTCTCAGTGTCTCTGAGCAGGCAGGTCTCCTGAGCAAAGGTGGACTGGCACTACAAGTGGCAAGCTGTGGCCGATAACTTTTCCTTCCTCAGCTATGCGTGGGCAGATGTTGTTTCTGGGCATCCATGCAAAAATGCATGTAGGGCCAAACCACAAACAGCTGTACCAGCTGGCCATTTTTTGTTGTTAAAATGGAAACACTGTCTCTGGGTTCATTTAGACACCTGCTTTTTCTCCATCATGCCAGGTATTTGGGTTTGGCTCTGTGGTTCTGGGTACTCAGAGCCTCCTGCCAAAAGCTGCAATTACTATTGCAGATCCATTTGGTGACAAGCGACAAAATATTCCAAAATAGACTAGCCTTAACTTTGCATTACTGAAGCTGTCACTGGTTTAAAGGTATATTAACCAAATCATACAAACATTAAAAGTGTACTGATGGTGGGTGCATGGGGGGTATGATAAATTAACTCTCGACAAGAAAACTGCCTCACCTGGGTGACTTTAGAGGTTACTCAGTTTCAGCCCATGGGTGATGGCCATTCCACCACGTGTCAGTTTCTGAGGTTCTGGCTGCTTTTTCTGGCCAGAACTTTTACAAGCATCTTGGGGTGTTGGGGAGCTAGATGAGATGGTGAAGACCTTAAACCATAGGCCCTGCTTGGAGCTACTGCTTTGCAAAAGTTCTGGAAGCCTTATTGTTTGAACAGTCTCAAAGCTATTTCTGCCTTGGCAGCTGACCTTTCAATCAGAAGGGTTTGTCACCATACCAGCAACATCTGCAGTGTGAATAAAATAGGATTCTGCTTGCTAATAAGCTTCCTCTTATTCAATCTTAGTTTAAGAGACTATGAGTCTCCTAGGGTGTGTGTGTGTGTGTGTGTGTGTGTGTGTGTGTGTGTAAGTAAATTTCTCTGATGACAACCTTTTGTTTTAAAGGTTGACAATTTCCCCATTTCCCCTAGTCCTTTACTGTTTTTGGCAATGCCTGTTTCTTATCCTTAAAAACCAAAAAACAAATTTAAATGTGTTGCCATGAACATTATCCCTTTGCTCTTGATAAGACCTAGGGTGAAACTGTAACAAGCAGATGCCCTCACACTGTTGTAATCTGGTCAACCACTCGGGTGCTATCGATATCCACCATTTCGACACACTCAATTTCCTCCCGATTTTCAGGGTTTTTCTTCTCTTTCCTTTTTTTCTTAGAGGGTGGCAGGAAAGTCAGTATCACAGGTAAAATGGCAAAGCAGTGAAAGAAGGTGACCAACGCTATTAAAAACAAGCACCTGAACAGTGTACAGGTCAGATTTGAAGGCACAGCTGCAAGAGGAATCAGACCAACAAGATAGCAGAGGTAACTCTGTAAAATCGCTACCCCATGCACTTCCAGGGCATTTTTTACCCACTTCGTTCTTGTGAAATCCTTGCCCAGAACAAAGGTGGATAAGAGTGGAGCACAGTTGTCAATTGTGTAATTAATTCCATATATTAAGCATAGCACGGAAATGCAGTCCAGTTGCACTTTCCATAATGTCATGAAACCTATAACTCCAAACTCCACGGACACAACCGTTAGAGTGAGCCAGACATTAATCAGAGAGTCTGCCACCAGGAATGCCGAGAAGAAGAGCAGGAACAAAGCACTGATGCAGGAGTTGTGCAGGGGGGCTCCCAGGGAGGAGGCGTATCGATCCATGTACACGAAGGACGGGTTGAAGACAATGAACTTCACCTTGGAGGTGACAGAAAGTCTCCTCAGGGTCTCCAGGAGATCATAGAGTTCTTCTCTGTTCGTTTCCATGGTCTTGGCCACCAAGAACATTCTGGAGGCCACTACGTCAACCTCATCATTATACTTTTTAGAGAAGATTATGTCCTCTTGAAAATGGGAAAATTGGGGGGCTTTCAGGAAGGAATTTCTCAACATGTCTGTGAAGTTTTTCTTAGGCAAGCCAGTGGACACATTGAGTTTCCGAAGGTAATTTAAGTAGCTCTCAAACCAGGATATTCGCACAAACCCCTTGGTGTATTCTAGCACGTCTTCTTGGACACTAGTGTTCCAGTATTCTATAGACTCGTATATGTAAAATCCAATCACCGGACTGTAGTTGCTAAAGTACTTTTGCTGGGCAGTAGTGTACTCAATGGTTTGTGTCGCCGTCGCTACGATGTTACTAAGGTCTGACCCTTCACTGACCTGCAGATAGCCCATTAAGGCAAAGGAAATATAAATAAGGTAAAATAGAACTACAAAAGGCTTGACATAGGTGTTGGTTATCCAGTCACAGTAATAGCGTNGTACTTTTGCTGGGCAGTAGTGTACTCAATGGTTTGTGTCGCCGTCGCTACGATGTTACTAAGGTCTGACCCTTCACTGACCTGCAGATAGCCCATTAAGGCAAAGGAAATATAAATAAGGTAAAATAGAACTACAAAAGGCTTGACATAGGTGTTGGTTATCCAGTCACAGTAATAGCGTTTGAGGAAACATACCAATAGGTGACTCTCGTAAGTGTTCGCTTCCTCACCGTCCGCAGTGTCCTCGCTGAATCTGGCCGTTAGGAGAAACCTGTACCATGCCGGCTTCTCCTGCAATGCCTCAGGCTTTGGGACTTTCCTACAGAAGATACTATGCTGGTAATTGTTTTCTATGTAGCCAGTGAATACCAGGCTGGAACCATAAAACGAGAGTACATAGAGGTAGTTGAAGAAAATTGCGATACAAGAATTGCAGCAGAAAATCCTGGCTGCCTCAATGTTCGTGAAAGGGCTGGCCCCTATGCCGAAGGTGACCAGGTACATGGCAGTGGTGAGAGAAAAGGAGAGCATGGAGTCTGCATAGACTGCTGCAGTTCTCTCTTTAACATGTTGGTCTTCTCTAGTTTTCCTCCAGGAGGATAACATTTCAAAAGTCCCATATAATCCATGACCTGAGGGGGCAGAAAAAGACCAGATCAAAAGTTTAAAATACTAAGGTCTCTAAAGAGGGGAACCTACTTGGTCCTGGGGAACAACTGGGTCAAAGGACATGTAACCCATCCTAGTGGTGACAGGTCAATGTCAGTGACTTCTCCTGTGAGACCAGACTTGTGTTTTGGTGAGTCAGACATGTTAAGGGAGAGAGGGCAGATAGAGGAGCTAAGATCTTCATGCTTCCTTCTGGCTGAAGAAAGCTGGGTGAACTTTTGCCTAAGAGATCTGAGTAGACTTGCACCTGTGTCTCTTGGGGCTTATGCACAGTGATGGTTTAGGACTCTGGTTGCAGTTTTCAGAGTATTTGGTTGGTGGAATACTCCAGAGAGGATGCCTGGCCACTCAGCATTTGGCTTGTCATCCCCACAAGGCTGGAGGTTAGCACAGCAGAAGGCAGTGGGCAGAGGGGTCTGAGTTAGTGTCTCATCACCTCATTTAAGTTTGGCCAAGTGGAAGGCTTTAGGGAGAAAGAAGCGCTGTATTTAATCTGAGCCTTGACAGGAACTAAATCACAGCCTCTTTTTTTTCCTTCTTCTCCAAGAATCAATGCAGGATGCAATAAATCTGAGAAACAGAGGGGAACAAAATAAGTAGGGACAAGTTTGTGTGAACAGGAAGGATGGAAGAAGGAACGAGATTCACAGGAACTCTCCCTGCAGTGGATAAAAATGAATTCAGGTTGAAGGTTTATGGCTTGTCTCTGGTCTTCAGGGACCTGTCCTGTCCATTTGGGTTGGATGATGTCTCAAGCTAGTGGTGACTGCTGGCTTCTTTACACTACTTGGCAACAGCCTCTGAAGGCCAGGGCCGGATCAGTAACCTCTCTCCTGAACTACTTAATGCCCTTCCTCCTTGGTTAGTATTCCAGTAACCCTGCAACAGCAGACTTACAGTAAGTGCTCCTGTTTGACTTTACTGCCTGCAACTAGATCTAGTTTAACTTCTCTCATCTCTCTTGGTGGGAGCCAGACATTTCCCAGAGGGGCTTCCCTGGATTTCTAGGCCACCATAACATTGAACTCCACCCCCCCCCGCCCCCACACACAAGTGACCTGTTGTGGCTTTCTCTCACCTCTGTCTTG
>SJYV01004868.1:0-20982 GCA_006410875.1 Neotragus pygmaeus
CAGGCGGACTGAGAGAGGTCAGCAGAGGCTGGAGCTTCTCCTCAAGGACCTCCTCTTTGGAGCCAAGGCAAACCCAGATTGAAACCTTTCCCTCTAAGCAACTATCTTCAGAACCATTTCCCCCAAGTCCCACAGCAAAGTCAGCATCATGACTATGATCATTTTACTCACTTTGGGGCAAAAAACAGTGTTGCCCAACTTCCAACCAAACTTGGCTCTGGGCCACTTTAGTGATTTCCAGTGAAACGACGTCCCCTGCAACAGAGCGGGTGTGGAGCCCAGAAGGTGACTCAGGAGAACGTGCTGTGCTCAGCGAGGCAGGTCTGGGAAGCGCCAGGGGTGTGTAACCCTTTTGAATCTGGTCCTGCGTGGTCCAGTCTCCTGGCTGCCTTGCGGTCAAGGCGTCTGAGGTCGATTCCAACATGACTCAAGTTCTGGACTTGCCCATCCCAAACTCTGCAAGACACTCAGTTGCCAGATTCCATGGCAGTTCCATGAACATCTTTTTCTACCACTCACTCCCTTCAGGACCTGCGGCTCTGCTTCTCCTCTCCCTCAACCCTCCCCATCCCCCTGCAGCTTAACCTCCTCCCCAACAGTAGGTGGGAGGGGAAAAGGGGGAATTGGGTCAATGGCAGGGTCTGGAGGAAGGCAGGACGTGTGAGAACACTTCCCGGTTAATTATTTTTATCTTCCAGAGCCCCAGAATGGATGTGTGGTGAAGCCTTTAAGGAAAGGATTTTCATACACAAGGCTAAGTTTCTTTATATCTGTTTAAAGGCGCAGCACTCTGGGGGGCCCGCCCACTTCCAGGGTGTCAGCCAGTGTTCTGACGGTGAACTCCCAGCCCTCAGGTTCCACATATTTGCCCTGTGCCTTGTGGCCACACCCAGCTCAGTGCCCTTGGACAAAAGCATTTTATAACCATGGTTTTCCCTCTTCCCTGATCATCATCAGGTAACCAGCTGCTCTGAGAGGGGAGAGAAACCCGGGATCTCCCTGGATTAGAAGGAATTTAGAAGACAAATCCAAATGGCCTGTGTAGCTCAGGAATTGCCTCTCAGCAGAAAACTGAACACAGTCACGGTTTCCTGGATGCCGGTGATGCGCACAGCATCAGGCAAGAGCTTGGGAGGCAGGGATGCCACTGCCAATTATAAACACCCCGTAACCTCAAGGCGATTACCAGCCAGTGAAGGAGACAGCTCAAGGCAGAACAGCAGATGTTGACTCCAAATGAGACATTCTGGAGGCTTCCTGGGTCGCTCAGTGGTAAAGAATCCTCCCGCCAATGTAGCAGACACGGGTTCAATCCCTGATCCAGGAAGATCCCACGTGCCTCAGGGCAATGAAGCCCACGCACCACAACTATTGAGCCGTGTGCTCTAGAGCCTGGGAGCCACAGCTGCTGAGCCACGCGCCGCAGCTACCGAAGCCTGCGGGCCCTCGAGCCGGCGCTCGGCTACAACAGGGGCCAGGCAATGCGCAGCCCACGCGCCCCAGCTAGAGACTAGCCTCCGTTCCCCACAACTAGAGAAAAGCCCGCTCAGCAACCAGGACCCAGCACAGCCAACACGAAACAAACTAAAAATTTAAAAAAGATATTCATCTACAAAAAAAAAATGGAGAGAGACATTCTAGGCCCGTGCTGTGCCCTGCAGTGGCCACCAGCCACCTGTGGCTATTTCGTTTTAAACCAATTAAAATTAAAGAACATCCTAAGGACTTCCCCGGCGGTCCAGTGGTGAAGACTCCACACTTCCATAGCAGGGGGCACGGATTTGATATCTGCTTGGGGAACTAAGACCCTGCATGCCTCATGGCACGGCCAAAAAGATAAAATAAATGAAAGATCATTCTAAATTCTGTTTCCAGTCACGCTAGCTACATTCCAGAGTCTCAGTGGCTACAGGGAGCTAGGAGCTACCAAACTGGAGGGCAGAGAACGGAACATTTCAATCACCGTAGAAAGCTCCACTGGGCAGCTCAGTGCAATTAACATGAAGTTGAGGAGTCGGGGAGTAGGAATCATGAGCAAACGGCGGGCCAGAAATCTGGGAGCCATTTAGATGCCTTCCTCTCACATGTCTGCCACACTGAATCAGTCACCAACCCTGCTTAATATCTCCTGAAGGACTCTTGCTCCTCTGTACCAGCTGACGCTTTCCAGGACCTCTGGCCAGGCCCCAGACCTCAATTCACCCCCAAGACAAATATCTTCGTCTGGCTTTTCTAGGGCCTGGACATCAACCCCCAAATTTCACACACATCTCCCAAGAAAGCTGGGCCTAAGATAGGATGTCTTCCCACACCTACCGTCTTCTAGGTAAGAAGGTGACTTGACTCAGCATCCAGTCAGAGCCTGTCTCAACCCAGCATCATCCATCGCTCAGCCCAGCAACCAGCACATCTGCTCCTGCCCCCCTCCCCTCCCTGGTCTCCTCTCCACCAGAAAGGAAGCCCTGGGGCTGCCCTCTCTGCTTCGACATCTGGCGGAAATTCTCTAGTTGAGATGCTCAGAGCTCTCCAGCTGCTGCAAGAGGTTCCCTGAACTCAGATCCTGGGGTGCCCAGAAAGGAGAAAACCCCATGTTGGGGTGTCCCTCTGGCCATCAGGATTGTCTAACACGTGGTATCTGCTTTCCTTCCCCAGAAGCCATTCATCACACTCATTTTCCATTTACCAGGCTCCTGCAGTGATGAGCAGGAAGGAGGCAGAGTGACATCCACTTGATAAATGACGTTTGCTCACCAATCCCAGGAACCCAATTCATATCTAATTTTCCCTTCTGCAATGGGGCAGCCCCAGCTGGTCTTGGGCCCTCTCTGGCTTCCTCCCAACACGCTAGAAGAAGCAGCGGTGGGGGATGGGCATCCTTTATTAAAGAAACTCCAGTCGGGTAAAGAATTCACCTGCAAAGAAGGAGATGCAGGAGACACAGGCTCAATCCCTGGGTTGGGAAGATAACCCAGAGGAGGGCATGGCAATGTACGCAGTATTCTTTGTGTGTGTGTGTTTCCCTTTTTTTAAAAAAAAATTATTTATTTATTTAATTGGAGGCTAATTACAATATTGTGGGGTTTTTTGCCATACGTCGACATGAATCAGCCACGTGTGTACATGTGTCTCCCCATCCTGAACCCCCCACCCACCTCCTTCCCCACCCCATCCCTCTGGGTTGTCCCAGAGCACCGGCTTTGATCCACTCAATATTCCTGCCTGGAGAATCCCATGGACAGAAGAGCCTGGCAGGCTACAGTCCATGAAATAGAAAAAAGCCAGATGCAACTGAAGTGAGTGAGCAGACACGCACGCGTGCGCCGGTCAACTGGGGGTAAGCTGAGCCTTTTCCAAAAGGTGAAGTCGTCCTGTCACCCATCTCCCTCACGGAATCTCCTTCTCCTTTTCCCAAGAAGCTGTTCTCTGGCTGAGAGGAAGAAGGTTTATCTTCTTAGGTCTTGGGGTTTATTTGTTCTCTCCAAAGCCCAAGGCCAGGGATGGCAATGAAGTCTTCCAGGGCTACTTGCTGATGAATAAGCGAGGGCTTCCTTTGCACTGACTTGGGACCACACAACCACGGTAAGACGGGCCAGGCCTCCTCCCCATCCTGAAATATCTCCATGCTCTCCTGGGGCAACTCTCTGTGCCTAGACCAGAAAGGGCTCACCTGGAGCTGAGAGAAGGCACTGCCTAAATCTCTGCCCAGGCCCTGCAAACAAGGAGACCACGTGGGCTGCAAGCGGCGGGCCTTCGGGGGCACCTGGCCAGCCCAGCCTCCCCAGTGCAAACAAAGATTTCCTTGACTAGAGCCCTGTCCTTAGATCACCTCCCAGCTGCAAGGCCTCGGGCGGCAGGCTTGCCCCCGCTTTGAGAACCGTGCGCGAGAGAAGAGCCACTGACAGCTCGTGCCTCGCAGGAGCCTGCACCGCAGGTGGCCTGGCCCCCGGCCCACTGCCCCGCAGCGGTGACACCCTCCGAGGGCTGCCGACCCCCAAGACGGAGGCTGGGAAGTAGTTGGGAATTCCATGGCCACCTCACTATCCCTTTTACAAGCAGCACAACGGTTTTCAATTTTCTGGGACCCAAAAATCACTGCCGCGTTTTACAGCCATCTCTGGGGATGGGGCGGGGCAGAGGGAGCTTGGCAAAAGGTAGAACACTGTCCCACATTTAGTGGCTTCCAAGTCAACAGTGTAATTTAGCTCAGCATCCAACAGTCGCGCCGCCTCCCGATCCAGCCCAGACGGCTCTGGATCTCGTGTGTGCTGCAGAGCGCCTGCCGGAGATGACCACCCACCTCTCCGCTTCCGCTCCGGCCCACCCTGTCTCCCAGTGTTTACCCTGCACGACCGCCCCTTCAGAGACAGGTGTTTTCCAGGCTGTGTCCTCAGCTCTCAGTCCCTCTCACTCCAAACGCTTTCTGCCCGTCTTTTCCTATTCGATGGCTTCAGCAGATGGCTCCTTGATCCTTGTCCCCAGCAGGCGTCCCTGACCACCGAGCTCTGGGCCTGCACTCTACAGAACAGTGGTGTCTGGCCCCTGGGGGCAGATGCATTAATGACGACTAAACAAAGTGAAAATTTCCCTTCTCCGTCACTCAAGCACATCTTAAGTGGCTCCCCTCTTGGACAGCACAGCTAGGAGGACACGTCCATGGTCGCAAAGTCCTATTGGCCAGCGCTGGTCTGGACCCAGTTGTCCAGCTGTCTTCAGACCAGGTTTCCTCACTCTGTCGTAAGATGCTCGAGCCCCTTGTTAGCTTCCCGTCTTCTCTCTCAGCCCCCAGCAGCCCTGCTCCTACTCCAGCACATACAGCTGCTCACACAGGGGCCCCAGGCTGGCACCTGGGAGACCCCTAGACCCCTGCTTCTCCTGCACCATCACCAGGCCTTCTGAAGGTCTTCTCTCCCCATTGAGGGTGCCATCAACTCTTTTCTCTCAGCCCTGCACTTGTCTCGTCTCTCCTCTGCCTTCCAAACTGCTTGCCAGAGGCCACTTTCAAACTTGCATATCTGAATGCCACCCTTGGCCCCAACGGCTTCCCACAAAAATAAAGGAAATGTTTAAACTCTTGAGCTTCACCATCTATCTCCCGTCTCATCTCTGGCCCCTCATCCCCACCCCTGTACCTGTATCCTTCACGCCAGCCATCTAGAGCCACTGGAAGTCCCAACACAAGTCACACCACGGTCTCATCCTCCATATCTTTCTCCTGCCACCTTCCCCATCACCGTGTCCTTCAGAGCCCAGCCTGATGCCACCTCCTCCAGGAAGTTTCCTCCCCCAGCATCTGGCACAGGGCAGCTTTCTTGTCTGGTCCACTCACAGGCCAGGAAGTCCTCAACACACAGGAGATGCGTCTCATTTCACAAGCATCTCCAGGGTCTGGGGTCTGACTTTCAGTACTGGCTGAATTCTGCACTCCCTTTCAGGCGTTCTCAAGTAGCAGAGCCATCGTCCAAAGAGGACTCAAGCCAGTGTGTTCAGATCTGTCTCTAATTTGGAACGTGGGTGGTCTGCAGTAAGGGGAGAAGGGAAGTGGGGAGAGTGACCAGGGACACACTATTACGTGTCATCAGAATGCTGAATCCTGGTGTGACCAGGTAGCTGTCTTTGCCTCAAATGCTCCTCTTGTCAGCACTCAACGCCTTCTGCTTCAAAAGAAAGAGTTACGGGCTTCCCTGGGGGTCCAGCGGTTAAGAATCCACCTGCCAGTGCAGGAGACAGAGGTTCCATCCCTGGTCCAGGAAGACCCCACATGCCACGGGGCAACTAAGCCTGTGTGTCCAGGCGCTGCAGCTACTGAAGCCGCATTCCTAGAGCCTGTGTACCACCAGAGGAGCCACCGTAAGAAGCCCCTGTACCTCCACGAAGAGCAGCCCCCACTCACCAGAACTAGGGAAAGCCCACGAGCAGCAGCGAAGATCCAAGAAGAAAAGAATTAAAAAGAAAAATAAGAGTTGCAACCCACTGCCTCCATCAACCAAAGTTACAAACCACCTCCAAGTTCCTGCAAAAGCCACCCAATCAAATGATGGTACATCCACACAATGGAAAGCTAAAAACGAGGTGGTTGTCAGGGCGAAAACTCAAGTGCCTTTAGCCATTGACCGTGATCTTGGGTGTAATATCATAGGGAGGGGTGGAGATTGCGACAAACCAGGAAACACATGCTCCATTTAAAGGCATTTAAATAAACAAATCGGAGTCGGCAATGGCAACCCACTCCAGCACTCTTGCCTGGAAAATCCCATGGACAGAGGAGCCTGGTAGGCTGCAATCCATGGGGTCGCTAGGAGTCGGACACGACTGAGTGACTTCACTTTCACTTTTCACTTTGATGCATTGGAGAAGGAAATGGCAACCCACTCCAGTGTTCTTGCCTGGAGAATCCCAGGGACGGGGGAGTCTGGTGGGCCGCCGTATATGGGGTCGCACAGAGTTGGACACAACTGAAGCGACTTAGCAGCAAATAAACAAATAAATGATGCTAGGAGGTGGGCAACTTCAGCCAGCAGCACCAAGGACTGACCTCTATCAACAGATGAGTATTTACGGGCATGAAAAGATGTTCATAAAATGCTGATGAGTTTAAAATGCAAGTTGAAAACAAATGTACATAAAAACACATCCACACACGCACATACAGTAACTGCAGAGATCCGAAGGCCACCCACCTGGCTGCTGACAGCAATTGTCTTCGAGTGATGAAAATATGGATGTTTGCCATTTTCTTATTTTAGTGTCTCGGGGGTTTTCCCCTATAATAGTCACATATTTTTTCACATTAAGTACACATTATTTTCCACTTAGAAAAATGACGAATAAGTCCCACCCTGGGGATTGAGAGATCATTTTGTTTATTCTGAAGAATTTCAGTCTATGCGAGGGAAAGGAGGATGGGGGAGGGGCTTGGGGATGCTGTGGCGAGTTTGGGGCTCAAGCCAGACTGTGTGGAATATAAATTGTCCTCGTGCTAAAGTCCCACGTTCTTTCACAAGTGTGTGTTGAGTGTCTGCTGAGTGCTAGGAAGAGGGCTGGGTTCTAGCAATGTGATGGAAAAAATAGACACAGTGCTCCGATCAGGCAGCAGAACCCTGGAGTTACCGTGGGCACCAGTTAGGTGGGAGAAGGCACTGGCACGGGGCTAGAATCAGGCCAGCCGGAGAGAGCACTTTCTCTAGAAGCAGGGGATTTGTTCTGCCTTTCACACACCAGTCACTGGTGACTCGCTACTGAAGGAAGCTGCCTGCAGCCATCAAAGAGGAAGAAATGGAGAAAAACCCATGAGCCCATCGTCAGGCACGGTCAGGCGCGTTAATGGGCCCGTGAGCAGCCCTGTCAGTTACCAGAGATTGCTTCTAACAAAGCTCCACCGCGACCACTGGTTAAGCACCTGCTGCGCACTGGGCTCTGGGCACACACCTTACGGAGGCTACTGCACCTGACCCCTACAGCCACTTCGATTTCTCCAAGGAAGAAATGGGCTCAGAGTCGGGGAGTCACCCACTCAGGCCCTGCTGTGGCAGGTGCTAGAGCTCAGGTGAGACCCAGGGGTGCCTGACAGCAGAGCTCCCGCCGCTGCGCCTCACGGGGCCTCCAGGAAGAAGCCAGGTAGGACAGGCTGGCTCTACCAAACCACGGTCCAGTGGGGGGCCCCCACCTTCTGGGCAGGCATTCTCTTGCTTAGCTCACTCGGTTACCACGGGAACAAGATGTGTATAAGAGACAGGTCCAAAGAGGACTCAAGCCAGTGTGTTCAGATCTGTCTCTAATTTGGAACGTGGGTGGTCTGCAGTAAGGGGAGAAGGGAAGTGGGGAGAGTGACCAGGGACACACTATTACGTGTCATCAGAATGCTGAATCCTGGTGTGACCAGGTAGCTGTCTTTGCCTCAAATGCTCCTCTTGTCAGCACTCAACGCCTTCTGCTTCAAAAGAAAGAGTTACGGGCTTCCCTGGGGGTCCAGCGGTTAAGAATCCACCTGCCAGTGCAGGAGACAGAGGTTCCATCCCTGGTCCAGGAAGACCCCACATGCCACGGGGCAACTAAGCCTGTGTGCCCAGGCGCTGCAGCTACTGAAGCCGCATTCCTAGAGCCTGTGTACCACCAGAGGAGCCACCGTAAGAAGCCCCTGTACCTCCACGAAGAGCAGCCCCCACTCACCAGAACTAGGGAAAGCCCACGAGCAGCAGCGAAGATCCAAGAAGAAAAGAATTAAAAAGAAAAATAAGAGTTGCAACCCACTGCCTCCATCAACCAAAGTTACAAACCACCTCCAAGATCCTGCAAAAGCCACCCAATCAAATGATGGTACATCCACACAATGGAAAGCTAAAAACGAGGTGGTTGTCAGGGCGAAAACTCAAGTGCCTTTAGCCATTGACCGTGATCTTGGGTGTAATATCATAGGGAGGGGTGGAGATTGCGACAAACCAGGAAACACATGCTCCATTTAAAGGCATTTAAATAAACAAATCGGAGTCGGCAATGGCAACCCACTCCAGCACTCTTGCCTGGAAAATCCCATGGACAGAGGAGCCTGGTAGGCTGCAATCCATGGGGTCGCTAGGAGTCGGACACGACTGAGTGACTTCACTTTCACTTTTCACTTTGATGCATTGGAGAAGGAAATGGCAACCCACTCCAGTGTTCTTGCCTGGAGAATCCCAGGGACGGGGGAGTCTGGTGGGCCGCCGTATATGGGGTCGCACAGAGTTGGACACAACGGAAGCGACTTAGCAGCAAATAAACAAATAAATGATGCTAGGAGGTGGGCAACTTCAGCCAGCAGCACCAAGGACTGACCTCTATCAACAGATGAGTATTTACGGGCATGAAAAGATGTTCATAAAATGCTGATGAGTTTAAAATGCAAGTTGAAAACAAATGTACATAAAAACACATCCACACACGCACATACAGTAACTGCAGAGATCCGAAGGCCACCCACCTGGCTGCTGACAGCAATTGTCTTCGAGTGATGAAAATATGGATGTTTGCCATTTTCTTATTTTAGTGTCTCGGGGGTTTTCCCCTATAATAGTCACATATTTTTTCACATTAAGTACACATTATTTTCCACTTAGAAAAATGACGAATAAGTCCCACCCTGGGGATTGAGAGATCATTTTGTTTATTCTGAAGAATTTCAGTCTATGCGAGGGAAAGGAGGATGGGGGAGGGGCTTGGGGATGCTGTGGCGAGTTTGGGGCTCAAGCCAGACTGTGTGGAATATAAATTGTCCTCGTGCTAAAGTCCCACGTTCTTTCACAAGTGTGTGTTGAGTGTCTGCTGAGTGCTAGGAAGAGGGCTGGGTTCTAGCAATGTGATGGAAAAAATAGACACAGTGCTCCGATCAGGCAGCAGAACCCTGGAGTTACCGTGGGCACCAGTTAGGTGGGAGAAGGCACTGGCACGGGGCTAGAATCAGGCCAGCCGGAGAGAGCACTTTCTCTAGAAGCAGGGGATTTGTTCTGCCTTTCACACACCAGTCACTGGTGACTCGCTACTGAAGGAAGCTGCCTGCAGCCATCAAAGAGGAAGAAATGGAGAAAAACCCATGAGCCCATCGTCAGGCACGGTCAGGCGCGTTAATGGGCCCGTGAGCAGCCCTGTCAGTTACCAGAGATTGCTTCTAACAAAGCTCCACCGCGACCACTGGTTAAGCACCTGCTGCGCGCTGGGCTCTGGGCACACATCTTACGGAGGCTACTGCACCTGACCCCTACAGCCACTTCGATTTCTCCAAGGAAGAAATGGGCTCAGAGTCGGGGAGTCACCCACTCAGGCCCTGCTGTGGCAGGTGCTAGAGCTCAGGTGAGACCCAGGGGTGCCTGACAGCAGAGCTCCCGCCGCTGCGCCTCACGGGGCCTCCAGGAAGAAGCCAGGTAGGACAGGCTGGCTCTACCAAACCACGGTCCAGTGGGGGGCCCCCACCTTCTGGGCAGGCATTCTCTTGCTTAGCTCACTCGGTTACCACGGGAACAGCAGCAGCGGGCCCCGGGCCCTGTGGAAATTATCCCCCAGCTGAACCCTCGTGTCCATCCCTCCAGCAGATTGCTGATGGCCTGTTCCAGGCCCAGCACCATACAGGGCACCGGGGCATCCCTGATAACCATCTCATCAAAGCGATGTGCTAAGATCTCTTGGGGCCACATCTTAATGCCCACTGCTGGAGCCGAACTCCTTTGGGTTTAGGCACAGAATCACCAGGAACCCCCCTCACACCTCAGAATGGAAGGGCGTGGGGGCTGTGGCCCACTGAATGTGCATGTTGAGGGCCCTGCTCTTGCACGGTAGAGAGCAAATGGTGCATGGGTGAGGTTTGGAGGGGAGGGAAGAGGGAAGCCCACAACTCACAGAGATGGTGAACGTCCCACCCTGATCCCCATACCCTCTGATGCTCAGAAGCACAGGGGTCTGAGGCAGAGTGCAGCTCGCAGAGGGGGATGGTGTAGAGAATCGACTTTGGGAGACTGCCCTGGCGGTCCAGTGGCTACGACTCTGTGCTGCTAACGCAGGGGGTGCAGGTTCAATCCCTAGTCAGGGAGCTAGGATCCTGCATGCTGCGTGGAGCGGCCAAAAGATAATAATAACAATCGACACTGGGGATGCACTGAGTGTGCCCTGTGTCTGCCAGTCCCTCAGAGGTTGCCTGGGGTCAGGTGTGGGGGCCCCAGAGGAGAGGTCCCTGCAGAGAGGGAACCGGGAGAAGAATACAGTATCAGAAGGGAACAAAGTGGAAAGGGCAGGCATTGAACTCCAGCACAGCTCCCCAGCTCCGGCTCTGCTTGCTCCATGGGACATTCTCAGAGTCTCTTTCTCATGGGTCTACCCAGATTATAGTACCATGGGTCTTGTTCTCGTGTGAAAGTGTGAGTTGCTTCGTCATGTCCAGCTGTTTGCAAACCCATGGACTGTAGCCCACCAGGCCCCTCTGTCCATGGGATTCTCCAGGCAAGAATACTGGAGTGGGTAGCCAGATCCTTCTCTAGGGGATCTTCCCGACCCAGGGATGGAACCCAGGTCTCCCACATTGCAGGCAGATTCTACCACATGAGCCACCAGGAAGCCCCTTGTTCTCATAACTGTATCTTAAATAGAGGGAGGACAGGAACTTCCCTGGTGGTCCAGTGGTTAAGACTCTGCTCTTCCATTGCAGAGGGCAGGGGTTTGATCCCTGGCCAGGGAACTAAGATCCTGCATGATATACTGTGCAGCCAAAAAAAAAAAAAAGGCGGTGGGGAGAAGTGGAAGGCGGGGGATAGATGTCCTGAATGCTGGAAAACTTGAGAGCCAGACCCACCCATCTCTCACCAGAACTCACTTCAGATTCTTCACAAGCAGAAAGAGCCCAAGTGTTTCCGAGCACACCCCAGTCACCCACCCTGACCACCAGCCTCAGAACCAGCAGGCAGAGGGGCAGAGCCCAGCCCAACCAATGTCTGGCCTGCACCCGCCCGCAGCTCCACCAGGGCTGGCAGCCTTCCCAGGCGAGGTCCTTTTCCTGTGCTGGTCCCCAGGGCAGAGGGCGGCTGGTAACCAGATGTCCCCACTTGGGAAGGGGGTGCAAGGGAGGCAAAGGGTTTGGGGCCTTCCTCCAAGTGAGGATCCACCAGTGGCCAACAGCAACGTCTGACCCAGCACAAGACACCATGAACCTGGGGTCCACAGGCTCCCCACACCCTCCACGGCCACCCCGCCTGTCTGCCTCCCTTCCCATCCTGTATCCCTGCCCGCAGTCTCCTGCTGTGCTCCATCTCATTTCAATGAAAATTTCTACACGAGCCAAGGAGATGGTCAGGCAGGGAAGCGGTCAGTCATGGAGGGCAGGCCTAAAGCTCTCCCGATGGCTATCCTGAATGAGACAGGAAGCAGGGACAGGACTACGCCTGTGCCATCCACAGCTGGAGAGGAGTTCACTCCAAAGGCCTCTGAGCAGGCCAGGGACAGCTGGTTGGGCAGTGGGGGGCCTCCCACACCCATTCCGCTTTGAGCTCAGCCCTGGGAAGCAAGCATGGGGAAGGATGAGAGGCTTCACAGGGTCTGGGAGTTGCTTCTGCCTCCAACTGCTCAGGCACTGCTCGGTTGCAACCTTGACGAGGACTCAGAGATAAACATGCCTCCAAAGGTCTCAAGAGCTCCCACACCTGCTCACGGCACCAAGCCGCTCTCCAAGAGGCAGGAAGATGAAGGTCAGAGGTCACAGCCCGCAGTGGCAAAAGTTTCACCACGGGCTTGAGGAGGAGGGGAAGAGCCAGCGTGCCCACTTCTGCATGTCCGTAGTTAAGTGCAGAACTGGTCCTGCCAGGCCAGGGATGCCCAGATGGGGCCCCAGGGATCCCGAATCCTGGGACCCAGGGGACCAGCTCCCTGGGCTGCCCCGAGAGCACGGAAGGAAGCACCTGATCAGGCTCTGATGGTCCTTTTCCAAATCCTTCTCTATGTGAGCAGGTGGTTCCTCGCACTGTGGGAGAGGTCAGTTCAAGGAGATGTCAAAAGTCCCATCCAGGAAGCTGCCCTGTCTCATTTGACTTTACGAGAAGGCAGATTTCAGCAGGTAAAAACAGGAAGAAAATAATTAGCCTTAGCACACGTGGTAGTTACACCACCAAGATGAAGTGTCCCAGGATGCCATCACCCCACTGAAGGTTGCTGGGCTGTCAGAGTGGGGGGACAAGGCTGCTTCCAAAACAGCCATTTCTCCCTCTAGTGGCTGAGCAGGCAGAGTTACCTTAAGTTGTAAGCAGAATGTGGGGACCATAACAAAAGGGAAACTTTCTATTCTTCCTCTACTTTGCAAACTACCACCTCTCGCCTACGATCCTGGAGCCTCAGCACCCCCAGCTCCGGGAACAGGGACCCACACAAGGGTCCAGCCCCTGAAGACAAAAACCCAACAACCAGCTCTCATCCAGGGAGGGTGCCCAGCAGCACGGCTGTATCTATGAAATTCTTTTCATCTTTGTTTTGATGGGTAAAGTTCAATGCCAGAATATTTGGTTTATGAGTCATGCTAATTACAGCTGGGGGGGCAGGTGGAGGGAGGGGAGAGAGGCACCAGGAAGAACAGAAAGAAGCATGTTCCAAAAGAATTATGCTGTGCTGGTTGCCCTGAATAGGGAGGTTACGTCCCAGGAATGAGGCGGGAGTTGCCTGCAGGCTTCCCGAGGCCACGTCGGCTTTCTCGGCTCCCACCTGCGAGCATGCCCCTCGCTGGCTGGCTGCACCTGCCCCAGACAGGCAACAGTGTCCTTTGGCTGAAAGACAACCCATCCAAGGCCTCTGGCACCTGCATTTCTCTGACCTGCTGCTCACTTTGGCATCCCAAGAGACTCAAGATGAGAGAAGGAAAGGGGGTAGAGAGCCAGAGGAGAGGGCCAGAGTCCCTGGGAAGCAGAACCTGGCTGTTTTGGCCCCAAGGAACTTTCTCTATGGTCAGCTGGGAAGTAGAAATCTGCAAACTTGAGAAGCTTGGGTTTTCCAGCCTCTGTTTGGAAAGTTGCACATCCTTGAGCAAGTCACATCCCTTCTCTGGGCATGGAGATGCAGGCCTCAGGTCCTCCACGTACTGCCTCTGGGCAAGCCACAGTCTCTCTGAGCTTATCAGGGATGACAGTACCATTGGTAGAATTGTTGAGAATCAGCATTTGCTCATTGCTTACTGTGTGGGAAACACACAGATACACACACGCACGTGCACTGTCATCATTTATATTGCTACTATTATTGTTGGGGCATCCCTAAGCTCCTCTTAGCGCTCAGGTTAAGAAGGAGAGTGGAGAAGCAGGGCGGAAGAGGACAGCTGAACCCTCTGGTCCCCCGTCTCCCCTTCACCTGTGTGTTTCTGGCCTCTCTGATCAGCAGGGACAGTGAGCAGGCCTCGTGGAGCGTGTACTTCTTCCCCGGCCTCTCCCGGCAGCACACACAGTCAAGTGCCTCTGTGTGTGACCTTGCACGTGGGACTGTCCGCGTGCTTCCCTGAACTATAAAAAGCAAAGGCCCAGCAGCCTCTGAGGACCTCACATCCTCCCCTCGGGGACCCAGGATGTAGCTGGCGGTTGGGAAAACTCAGTTTCTCAGGACACTCCCCATTTTCAAAGCTTGGAAGGAGGAAACTCCTAGTGTGCCAAACTGCCTCTGTTCTTAGAAACCAAGTGAAAGAGAGAAGAGACAGGAACAAGTCAAAGAGCGGTCCGCCCCGCCGAGCGGGTCAGCCTGAAGCACGCTGGGGTCCCACGGAAGACACAGCAGCTGTGCACGGCAGGGCCCAGGCTCACACGACATGTGTGCCCTGGACAGGTGGGCTCACACCTGTGCTATGGAGATTGGCACTTCATGCTGCACCATGAGGCGTGTGCTGTCCAGAGGCTTAAGGTCAGCTCAGCGACTCCAGCCCCAACCAGGGTCGCCTTCGGGATGCCAGCAGACCAGAGGGTCCCCAGGAAAGGGACATCATTTTTTCCTGTCCAGACTGGATCCCCTCCAGGAGCACCAAAGCCATTAGATGCAGGGGCCAACGTCAGCATTCCCTGTTCTGTGTGGGGTCCAAGTTGCCCACAGGCAAGGCTGGCTCTCACGTGAGCCAGGAGATGTTGAGTCAGGGACTCCCCACCAGGGGTAGAGGGGGAACTTGGGTATCATTCCTTTCCTTCTCACACCGGGAGAAGACTGAAGCAATGTAAACGCGCCACAAAAATCAAGGGAGGTCCAGTCATTCCCAGGACCTTGCCAGGTGGCCAATGCAAGACCACGTGGGTTCGATCTGTGGGTCGGAAAGATCCCCTGGAGGAGGAAATGGCAACCCACTCCAGTATTCTAGCCTGGGAAATCCCATGGACAGAGGAGCTTGGCGGGCTACAGTCCATGGGGTCGCAAAGAGTCAGACACCACTTAGGGACTAAAACAAACAAACAGAACCAGCCATTCCCAACAGCATCTGCCACGGAGCCGCCTGCTTCCTGGCCACAGAGGGAGACCACGGCCCCGGCTCTCCGCGGCATCTCCACCAAGGCAGGGGGCAGCAGGACCCCGCCCCGGGCCCTTCCTGCAACTGGTCTTTCTGCCGCTTGGCAGCAAGTGCCCCGACCCTTCCCACTACGGCCTCGCCCGCTGCCCGCCCCAGTCAAGGTCCCGGTTCTCTGAGTATGGTGAAGCCAGAAAAAGGAGCTCCGGCCCCCCTACCCTCGCCCCGCACACACACCCCGCCCACCAGGCCACCTACCGCCAACCACCGGCGTCCGGGAGCAAGCCGGGCGCCCGCGTTCTCCCCGCAGCCTCTCTTACAGCATCTCCCAGCGGCAGAGCCTCCTCCCGGCCAGGTCGAGGGAAGACCAGACTTGTCGAAGGAGAGAGCAAGCAGGAAGAAAAAATAAAAAGTCCTCCGGAACAGAAGGCCCCGAAAGTTTGCGGGGGAGTGGGGGGTGGGAGGGGAGGTGGTGCAGGCAACAGCCGACCCCTTCCCGGCACCTGGATCGCCTGGACTCCGAGGTCTCTTTGGCCAGAAGCGGAAACGCGGTTTCTCGAAAGTAGAGGAAGAGCCGAAGAAAGCGGGACAGACGTGTAAGGAGCAAATCCCGGCCAGATGTGAGCGGCCGCGGAGCCTCGAACGCTCCCAGCGCATTTTATCCAAACAGCAGCCGCCGAGGATTAACTGTGTGTGTGCCCGCGGGGAGTGCCCCGCCGCCCTCCTTCTGGCAACCCTGGCAGGCGGCGGGCTGGGGACTGGCCAGTGGGGGTGGAGTTCTGAGGGTCTGGAAGTCCCTCTTGGTGTGGGTNATTTTATCCAAACAGCAGCCGCCGAGGATTAACTGTGTGTGTGCCCGCGGGGAGTGCCCCGCCGCCCTCCTTCTGGCAACCCTGGCAGGCGGCGGGCTGGGGACTGGCCAGTGGGGGTGGAGTTCTGAGGGTCTGGAAGTCCCTCTTGGTGTGGGGGGGCTGGGGGTCCGAGGACAAGGAGGATTGGGAACTCCCAGTGTTGCTGGGTGGCAGGGGGCTGGGCTCAAGGCGCTCGGGGGGCACTTGCAGCCACCCCACCCCCATCGGTTCCCAGATGGTGGCAGACCTGAGACATCCGGCTGGGGTGCCAGGGGCCTCCGACAGGTTTGAGGGAGTCTGTGAACACCCAAACAGAATGCAAAATTGCACGTGTGCCTGTGCATGTGCATACACTGGTGTTATTGGACGCTGACGGTCTAATGCTTTGATCAGATTCTTAGAGGAGGCTGTGATCCAAAGGTTAAGAACCCTGGCTGGGGGTGCAGACTTTCTGGGTGACATGTGAGCCAGGGTGGGGCCAGCAGGGACGTCAGCATTTCTCACTCTCTATCAGGCCTTTCATTCCTTGATATGAAAAACACATTTCCTCCATCTTATACAAAAGTTCTTTTGCAACAACGTCCTTTGCCACCCCCCATTCCTTCCCTGCATCCTAATAAACTGCCCTAGGCTTCTTAAGAGCTGCCCCTGGTCAAGCTGGTCTCCATCCCCAAAGTCTGAGTCAGACCAGATGGTTCTAGCATCTTGTCATATCAAGAGACGTAGAACGATCTGTCTTGAGAAACACAACTCTGTTGTGATGATAAAATTTGTGGGGGGAGGGGTTTCTCCCCACCTCCCACAGTCTGTCCAATCTGTTTGAATGTCCTCCCTGCACTTTTTGTTTTGTGATCACTCCTCCCAGGACCTCTCCCACTGGCTCTACTCAGACAGGAGATATAGAGGCAAGGATGCTGGACTGGGGTGCTCAGGGCAAAGCAGAGAGACGGAGTCTCACTCTTCCTTGCCTTGGAATTTCTTCTCCACCTCTGCGCTCCACGTGTCTGCCTGGAAGGCTAAGACATTAAAGAGAGGAGGAGGGGAGTGCGTTTCTGACCTGCACCCAGCACACCTTCTCAGCGGGGCGAGCTGAGAATGGTGGCGACAGAAGAAGACAGAGGGGCTCTGGGTAGTGGAGAAGGCCCCGGCCATCAACTCACTTCTGTGGGAGCAAAGTCACGAGTGGCCCTGATCCTCCGTAGCCCTAGAGAACTTCAAGGACACCATGGAAAGATTAAGTAAATGCTTTTCCCCTGGAGATATGGTTTTATTTCAGCTGGCGTTAGAAGACTCAGAACTGCTCACGATCTTTGGCATGTGTCTGAGACTTGGCAAACCCTACATCCCTGGTAGCTTATCCACACAGGAAAACCCAGAGATAAGCTCGTCTTCGTTCCGTGCATAACCTGAGGACACTTCCCGGTCAACAAGACCCCAGGCCAGCACACCCACTGACCCTCCCCTAGTTGTTCTGTCCTCAAATAACCTTCAAAGCAGGGAGATGGCGGTAACTGATGAGACCACCCTGTGGGTTCCTTCTGGACGTTAGAGGATTCAGGTCTTTCTCAGAACTCCTGTGAACCGGGAACTCCCTGAGTCCAATGGGAAAGCCCTCCTTTGTCCTACTCAGGAGACTCAGACCTGGGAAAGTCCTGGACCAATACCAGAATTCAATGCTCACAAAGCGGGGCACACAGCTTGAAAGGGACACAGACGTGGAGATGGAAGGTTTGTTCCCTTCTTGCCTCCTTGCAAGACGGCTTTGGTGTTGAAGAACTAAAAGACAGTTACCTCTAAGATCATTCCAAGGCATGAACTCAGAGGCCCAATATAGAGCAGAGCTCTAGAAACACAGCCAGAGAAGGACCGTCCCTTTCAGCAGCAGTTGGCTTGTCCTAAGAGGAGGCTTTGAGTCTGCAGCCAGGGAATGCTGCCCTACCTCGGTGGGTCTTAGTCTACAAAGCAGAGCCAGGTCCAGAGTCTCTTCCTAGAACCTGTGAAGACAGATGTGTCCGGAGTACGATGCAACTGTCACAAGAGCATCCTACCCAGTGGGCTTTGGGTGGGGNTATATTTTTATGTCTTCAGATTTCTATTTTCACTCTGAGGAAACCAATATAAATAACCTGTGTTTATCATTCTATGGTTTTCTATTCTAAATTTCATCCTTACCTGAAATAAAACATTAGAAACTTACCCCAAAGAAGGGCATATTTTCACAAAAGGAAATTGTTTTCTGCAAGTGTCTTATTTAATAATAGCATTTATTTTCTTATTTTATGTATATATTTTTACTCATTTTTAATAGATGAAATCTCATAGTATGTACCACTGATGGGAAATGAGTTTATTTCCAGGGACTGTCTCTATAAACTCTGACAATATATATCCTTATCTCTGTATTCTTATATAATAAACATTTTGTTTCATAGACTTCATATCAATAAATGGGCTTCTGGATCAAGAAGTATGGCTGTTGATAATAGTAGTAGTATTAGTAGTAATAATAATAATGACAACAGCAACAGTAAGTGACATTTATTGAGCAGGCACCATTTCCCAGACGTATTTCTAGGCACCTAATTTGTACCTAGTAACCAGTTAATTTTCACAACCACCTCTAATGTAGGCCTTATTTATTACCAACATTTTATAGCATGTAAAGATTTTGAGAGATATTGAGAGTTACTTTCTAAAAAGACACTAGCACTTTAGATTTTCAAAAGCATGCGTGATCTGCTAAGATAGTGTATCTCATCTTAAGGTCAGATTGTATTTCCCTAAATGATTTTTCTAAATATTGATTGACTGTTTGTGTTTTCCTGTATCTGGTTTGCCTGTTCACCTAGTTTTCTTAATACTCCTTATTATCATTTTAATATACTTTATTTTTAGAGCAGTTTTCAGCTCCCAGTAAAATTGAGCGGGAAGGCACAGAGATGTCCATATATCCTCAGCCCCAGCACAAGCATTGCTTCCTCTTTTATCAACATTCCCCACCATAGTTATATATTTGCTATAATTGAAGATCCTACATTGACAAATCATTCATTATCACTCACAGTCCTTAGTTTAAATCATGCTGTTTTTTATATTGGTTTTTTTTTTCTATGAATGAATTAAAATTAAAAAGGAAACTTCTGAGGATAATATAAACAACCAAGTTCTTGCCATGAATGATGCTCATATAAGCATTTTTCCTACATGTTAAGGAAAGTGTATATGGCCACAATAGTGAGATCTTTTATTCCCATGCACAGACCTCTTCAGCACTCTCAATCCTCAGTGCTAATTGCAATTATGATATTGATACATATTCTTCTGCCACATTTTAAGCATATTTCATCCATATGTCTAAAGATCAATAAAAATCATGTTCTGATGATTTGTTTAAATAGATATAAGTGGCTCAGTATTTTATAGTCTCTTAACAGTTCTTTATGGTTCAGAAAGAGCTTCCCAGGTGCGCTAGTAGTAAAGAACCTGCATGCCAATGCAGGAGACATAAGAGAAGTAGGTTCGATCCCTGGGTTGGGAAGATCCCCTGGAGGAAAGCATGGCAACCCACTCCAGTGTTCTTGCCTGGAGAGTGCATGGACAAAGCAGCCTGGCAGGCTACAGTCCCATAGGGTTCCAGAGTTGTACACGACTGAAATGATTTAACACACATGCACTCATGGTTCAGAAGGCTAGGTAAGGGTGCTCCTTAATATATGATGAAGCATAAAAGTAACACCAACTTTTATCTTTCCCTGTATCTCCACTCTTTGCCATATAACTTTGATTTCCCTCTCATCAAGAAGTGGAGTGTGTATAACTCAATGTTCACCTCACACTCAGTCTTGTGGGTCTGAGTTTATCTACACAAGGCCAACATCATGGGTGTGAAGAGCTCAAGGTTAGAAGGGCCTTGTGCTTGGATTCATGCTCTGCTGATGCTGTCCTGAGGTTCTTAATACTTTTGAATGAGAGACTTCACATTTTCATTTTACCTTAGTGCCTGGCAAATTACTAGCCAAGTTTGGGGCTATGCCACTTATCTGGAGCAGAGTGATGTTGACCGGCTTGATGTCAACAGCGGCTTCAAAGAGCTCTCCTGCTTTTCTACTTTCCATCTTGTTTGCCTGTCATCCCCATGAGAATATGCTTGAGCTTAGCTTGCTAGAAGGTTAAAGACATATGGATCACAGCCACAGTGCTTTATTTATCCCTACATCAGCCAACACTCAGCTGAATCCTATTCCACTGAGCAAGCCTGTCCACAGCAGAGTTGTCATGGCTACTGGCACATAAAAGTGTGAGCAATAGGTACTTAACTGTTTTATTTTATGTGGTTTCAGTTTTGTGGTTGTTTGTCATCCCTTACGGCAGGANCAACACTCAGCTGAATCCTATTCCACTGAGCAAGCCTGTCCACAGCAGAGTTGTCATGGCTACTGGCACATAAAAGTGTGAGCAATAGGTACTTAACTGTTTTATTTTATGTGGTTTCAGTTTTGTGGTTGTTTGTCATCCCTTACGGCAGGAAGTGAAGAACTAAAGAGCCTCTTGATGAAAGTGAAAAAAGAGAGTGAAAAAGTTGGCTTAAAGCTCAACATTCAGAAAACTTAAGATTGAACTGAACTGTCATGCAACATTTTGCCTAATTTCACTTGTTGAGATTTATTCATATTGATGTGTGCAAAAGAAGTTTGTTTTTTAAAATGAAATTGTAGTCATCAAATTTATTTATCTCATAAATTATTTATCCTCCCTTATTTACAGCAAGAACAGCTCTCTTGTGGACATCCCTGGCAAAGACTTCCCAGGTCACAGTGAGACTGATGGATTATGATTATAAATAAGAAAATTCTCAATTGGCTATATACTAGCAGTTTTTTTCTTCAAAATATTTATAACCAATTTTTACTCACGACGATAATTTAAAAGCATTTCTGTTTTGTACATTCTCAACAAGATGATTATCCTCACTCATTTTTGTTAATTAGTGGATAACAAATGTTATTTTATCATTGTTTTAATATGCCCTTCTCTGGTTATTAATAGCACATAGTGTCTTTCCCAGTGCTTGCTGACCATTCTCATTAACTGGCTTATGGATGTGAGAGTTGAACTGTGAAGAAGGCTGAGAACCAAAGAATTGATGCTTTTGAACTGTGGTGT
>SJYV01004871.1:0-23469 GCA_006410875.1 Neotragus pygmaeus
AATACCCAACTGTGGATGTGACTGGTGATAGAAGCAAGGTCCGATGCTGTAAAGAGCAATATTGCATAGAAGTCTGGAATGTCAAGTCCATGAATCTAGGCAAATTGGAAGTGGCAAACAAGAGATGGCAAGGGTGCACGTTGACATTCTAGGAATCAGTGAACTAAAATGGACTGGAATGGGTGAATTTAACTCAGATGGTCATCATATCTACTACTGTGGGCAGGAATCCCTCAGAAGAAATGGAGTAGCCACCATGGTCAACAAAAGAGTCCAAAATGCACTACTTGGATGCAATCTCAAAAATGACAGATTGATCTCTGTTCATCTCCAAGGCAAACCATTCAATATCATGGTAATCCAAGTCTATGCCCCAACCATTAACACTGAAGAAGCTGAAGTTGAATGGTTCTATGAAGACCTACAAGTCCTTTTAGAACTAACACCTAAAAAAGATGTCCTTTTCATTATAGGGGATTGGAATGCAAAATTAGGAAGTCAAGAAGCACCTGGAGTAACTAGAAAAATTTGGCCTTGGAATGCAGAATGAAACAGGGCAAAAACCAGTAGAGTCTTGCCAAGAAAATGCACTGGTCATAGCAAACACCCTCTTCCAACAACACAAGAGAAGACTCTACACTTGGACATCACCAGATGGTCATCAACAAAATCAGATTGATTATATTCTTTGCAGCCAAAAATGGAGAAGCTCTATAGAGTCAACAAAAAGAAGACCAGGAGCTGACTGTGGCTCAGATCATGAACTCCTCATTACCAAATACAGAATTAAATTGAAGAAAGTAGGAAAAACCACTAGACCATTCAGGTATGACCTAAATCAAATGCATTATGATTATACGGTGGAAGTGAGAAATAGATTTAAGGGCCTAGATCTGATCGATAGAGTGCCTGATGAACTATGGAATGAGGTTCGTGACATTGTACAGGAGACAGGGATAAAGACCATCCCCATGGAAAAGAAATTCAAAAAAGCAAAATGGCTGTTTAGGGAGGCTTTACAAATAGCTGTGAAAAGAGGAGAGGCAAAAAGGAAAGGAGAAAAGGAAAGATATAAACATTTGAATGCAGAATTTCAAAGAATAGCAAGAAGAGATAAGAAAGCCTTCCTCAGTGATCAATGCAAAGAAATAGAGGAAAACAACAGAATGGGAAAGACTAGAAATCTCTTCAAGAAAATTAGAGATAGCAAGGGAACATTTCATGCAAAGATGGGCTCGATAAAGGGCAGACATAGTATTGACCTAACAGAAGCAGAAGATATTAAGAAGAGGTGGCAAGAATACACGGAAGAACTGTACAAAAAAGATCTTCATGACCCAGAAAATCATGATGGTGTGATAACTCATCTAGAGCCATATATCTTGGAATCTGAGACCAGGTGGGCCTTAGAAAGCATCACTATGAACAAAGCTAGCAGAGATGATTGAATTCCAGTTGAGCTGTTTCAAATCATGAATGATGATGCTGTGAAAGTGCTGCATTCAATATGCCAGCAAATTTGGAAAACTCAGCAGTGGCCACAGGACTGGAAACGGTCAGTTTTCATTCCAATCCCAAAGAAAGGCAATGCCAAAGAATGCTCCAACTACTGCACAATTGCACTCATCTCACATGCTAGTAAAGTAATGCTCAAAATTCTCCAAGCCAGGCTTCAGCGATACGTCAACTGTACACTCCCTGATGTTCAAGCTGGCTTTAGAAAAGCAGAGGAACAGAGATCAAATTGCCAACATCCACTGGATCATGGAAAAAGCAAGAGAGTTCCAGAAAAACATCTACTTCTGCTTTATTGAAAATGCCAAAGTCTTTGACTGTGTGGATCACAATAAACTGTGGAAAATTCTGAAAGAGATGGGAATACCAGACCACCTGACCTGCCTCTTGAGAAATCTGTATGCAGATCAGGAATTAATAGTTAGAACTGGACATAGAACAACAGACTGGTTAGAAATAGGAAAAGGAGTACGTCAAGGCTGTATATTGTCACCCTGCTTATTTAACTTATATGCAGAGTACATTATGAGAAATGCTGGACTGGAAGAAACACAAGCTGGAATAAAGACTGCTGGGAGAAATATCAATAACTTCAGATATGCAGATGACACCACCTTCATGGCAGAAAGTGAAGAGTAGCTAAAAAGCCTCTTGATGAAAGTGAAAGAGGAGAGTGAAAAAGTTGGCTTAAAGCTCAACATTCAGCAAACAAAGATCATGGCATCTTGTCCCATCACTTTATGGGAAATATATGGGGAAAGAGTGGAAACTGTGTCAGATTTTATTTGGGGGGGCTCCAAAATCACTGTAGATCGTGACTGCAGCCATGAAATTATAAGATGCTTACTCCTTGAAAGAAAAGTTATGACCAACCTAGATTGTATATTCAAAAGCAGAGACATTACTTTGCCGACTAAGGTCTGTGTAGTCAAGGCTATGGTTTTTCCTATGATCCTGTATGGATTTGAGTGTTGGTCTGTGAAGAAGGCTGAGCACCAAATAATTGATGCTTTTGAACTGTATTGTTGAAGAAGACTCTTGAGAGTCCCTTGGACTGCAAGGAGATCCAACCAGTCCATTCTAAACTCTTTGGAAAGGATGATGCTAAAGCTGAAACTCCAGTATCTTGGCCACCTCATGCGAAGAGTTGACTCATTGGAAAAGACTCTGATGCTGGGAGGAATTGGAGACAGGAGGAGAAGGGGACGACTGAGGATGAGATGGCTGGATGGCATCACGGATTTGATGGACATGAGTCTGAGTGAACTCAGGGAGATGATGATGAACAGGGAGGCCTGGTGTGCTGAGATTCATGGGGTCGCAAAAAGTTGGACACGACTGAGCGACCGAACTGAACTGACCAGATTTCTATTCCTCTTTAGCTATTTTCCTGTTACATTTGTATTGTTGCTTCTTTGCGTTTTACAGAAGCATTCAAAAAGTTTGCTGAAATAATGATCCATCGGATTAAGTTGTTTCATTAATGAATTCAATTTAACTACTCAGGTAACTATCTTTTCTATGCTGTGCAGCATGCTGATTAAACAACCTAAGTCAGCTTTTGAAAGTGAAAGCAAATGTCACTCAGTTGTGTCCTACTCTTTGCAACATGGAATTCTCCAGGCCAGAATACTGGAGTGGGTAGTCTTTCCCTTCTCCAGAGGATCCTCCCTACTCATGGCTCGAACCCAGGTCTCTCACATTGCAGGCGGATTCTTTACCAGCTTAGTTATTAAGGAAGACATTTTATCTCTCTTTTTATATGTTTTCAATGAGAAGACATTTGTCCAGATCTTTGGTTTGTCTGAATCGCTTTGGTGATTTCCCATGGCCATCTTCAGATAATATCTTAGGGTGTTCAAATGTCCTAAAGTATAGAAGTGGCAGTTAAAATGTTAACTTAGTTCTAGTGCAGTTCTTGATACCCCAACCCAACCCCACTCATGACTCATCTATTTGACAGTTTCAACCAATGAAGTGCCAGAGAGAACTGATCTTGAGCTCACACGAAGTCAGGATACATTCTCTCTGCTCAACAACCAGACCATGAATGTAGTCCCTGGGATATCCCACTCAGCCAAAATGTATTCTGTTAAGAAGAGTCTCTCTCTAGTTTATGTTTTGTTATTTTCTGCAATTCATATCCTTAAAATGACTGTGAAAAGAGTTTGGCAATTGGTGGTGCTATGTGATTCTTAAAATACAGCACTCACACCATGGAGAGATTTAGCGATTATGGGACTTAATTTAGATACCATAATAAGTAAAGGGGTAAGAGATGGCTGGAAGCCACTTAGTTCTCTGTTGAGTATACTTTCTGTTTCCATAACAGTGAAATATTTTTATAAATGTAAGCTTCTTATTTCCAGTGTGATATATGATGGTAAGCACTGATTTTCATTTAAGGTTTGTACAACATATATTCTCTGACAGGCTATGGCCAGCAACTCACTTTATAGCAATTTAGAGAATTTCTACAGTAAGTTGAATTATTTTTAATTAGGTTGTCTTTGCTTTAATAAAGATGTGAAAAAGCAATAGCTGTTTTCTAATTAGGTTCAAAAGTTGACATTCTCGCTCTTCGAAGGCATAATAATGTCCAACTTTCAATAGGCTTGCATGCTTTTGCTAACACACACACATTCACACACACCCTGTAATATCCAAAGCTCATTTTAATGTCTGACTTTATTTGTCTTGAACAAAATAAAATGATCACAATATAAATTCACACGTCAAGTTTCTGCATGGATAATTATAGATACTTTATTTCTAAGAGATTGGAGTGCATTAGGAACTCTATATTGCTCTGGAAACTAACTGAACATTGGGAAATAAGTAGGGTTTTACTCATAATAATGTTATTACCATCAAAATAGAATGCTGATGGCATATATAAAAATTAGAAGCTTGGAATTTGTAGCCCAAGTTCTAGTACTATCACGTTGTATTTTGTGATCTCAGAAAGTAATTTTAAATATTATTTATTTCTATATGCAGTGCTGACATGTTTCAAATAAAATTTGTTATATGCCAGTGAAGTACTAGTAATTATATTATTATTTTTAACTCTATATAAATCAAGAACATAGATGTCATTTGTAAAACTTTGAAGATCTAATTAGAGATTAGGGGCATAAAAGTAATGCTTAAGGAATATGCAAAGCAGTGAATAAGAAATATAGAATGTTCATTGTTTAGCAAAATCATCATATTTTTTTTAAAAAATTGAGAATATTTAATAAACAATTTGAATGATACCTGGCAGAGCATTGTCCCTCACAGATGTAAGCAATGCATATTTTGTTTGCATCTTTTAAAGAGATAATAACTGAAAGAAAAAAAAAATAAGGAAACTAGTCAATGCAATGTAGAAGCAAGAGCCAGAAATATGTGCCCCAATTAATGGAACCAAATTTTTTTTGCAGGAAAAACTCACATTGTACTGATCCCTTCATTCTGCCTCCAACATTGTTTTAATGACAATCACAGGATAAGTGATCTCACAACCACCTTCATCCACCAGCAAGGAAGAGATCCTCTCCTTCTCTGCTCCCAACACTATTGCAAAGACAAGGTGAATGCCTTTAATTGCAACATTTATTTCCATATTTATGAAATAGATGCAAAATAACGTGAGAGTGACTACCAGCATCTCAACAGACTCAGGTAGAGGATATTCCTTCTAAATATGAAGGAATATTGATGATAAATATCTAAAGCACAAAAAAAGTTTCCTATAGTCCACACCTTGTCCACATGAAGAAAAACAGTACAAATTGCCCAGCAAGTAAGCATAGAAATTCACCCAGCAGTGTGTGATAAAAACTTGGCTGGGACTCAGAGTTTGCCTAGATTCAGTTATTAGAGGCTATGCATCTCAAAGGCTCTTTTTCCACATCAGCATCTCCGTGCCAGGCTTGTCTCTGAGGTTTCCAAATGCTGGGGTTTCCCAGATAATGATACCCTAAAATGACCAACCTAGACAGTATATTCAAAAGCAGAGACATTACTTTGCCGACTGAGGTCCGTCTAGTCAAGGATGTGTTTTTTCCTGTGGTCATGTATGGGTGTGGGAGTTGGACTGTGAAGAAGGCTGAGTGCCAAAAAATTGATGCTTTTGAACTGTGATGTTGGAGAAGACTCTTGAGAGTCCCTTGGACTGCAAGGAAATCCAACCAGTCCATTCTGAAGGAGATCAACCCTGGGATTTCTTTGGAAAGAATGATGCTAAAGCTGAAACTTCAGTACTTTGGCCACCTCATGCGAACAGTTGGTTCACTTGAAAAGACTCTGATGCTGAGAGGGATTGGGGGCAGGAGGAGAAAGGGATGACCGAGGATAAGATGGCTGGATGGCATCACGGACTCGATGGACGTGAGTCTGAGTGAACTCCGAGAGATGGTGATGAATAGGGAGGCCTGGTGTGCTGAAATTCATGGGGTCACAAAGAGTCGGACACAACTGAGCAACTGAACTGAACTGAAATGAGACATGGTTTTGAAACCCATTTCTTGTTGCAGCAAGGTTGCAATGTTGCCCACCATGTAAAACAGGAATGCAGAAATAAGAATATTGAGCTCCACATTGGATTAAACTTACTTTTCCATAGGATGTCAAGAGCTGGGCAGCAGTGCACCTGCTACTTCCTATTCCAGGTTTCTAGTCTGAATAAAAGAATGCCAATGCCATTTTCTCAGAGCCCCTTTCACACCATGCCATCTACACACACCCTTCTTTACATTTTTATGCTTGAAAATGAAATTCTTTCTTTCAAAACCAACCCCAAGAAAAAGAAACACAACAAGGAAAAGTGGTTGTCTGAGGATACCTTATGAATAGCTGAGAAGAGAAGCAAAAGACGAAAGAGAAAGGGAAATATATACTCAAATGAATGAAGAGTTTTAGAGAATAGCAAGGAGAGATAAGAAGGCCTTCTTATGTAGAAAATGCAACAGAATAGAGGAAAAGCAATAAGAGGGAAAGACGAGATTTCTACAAGAAAATTGAAATACAAGGGAATATTTCATGCAAAGATGGGCACAATAAAGGACAGAAGTGATAAGGAACTAACAGAAGCAGAAGAAATTAAGAAGAGGTAGAAAAGTATAAAGAAATAATCTATAAAAAGTATTAATGACTTAGATAACCATGATGGTATGAACACTCACCTAGAGTCAGAAATCCTGGAGTGTGAAGTCAAGTAGGCCTTAGGAAGAATTACTATGAACAAAGCTAGTGGAGGTGATGGAATTCCAGTTAAGCTATGTAAAATACTAAAAGATGATGATGCTAAAATAAACACTACACTCAATATGCCATCAAATTTGGAAAAGTCTGGCCAGAGGACTGGAAAAGATCAGTTTTCATTCCAATTCCAATTAAAGGCAGTACCAAAGCATGTCAAAGTACTGTACAATCACAACGAACTGTGGAAAATTATTAAAGAGATGGAAATACTAGGCCACCTTACCTGCCTTCTGAGAAATCTGTATTCAGGTCAAGAAACAACAGTTAGAGCTGACCATAGAACACTGCATGGGTTCAAAATTGGGAAAGGATAACGTCAAGGCTGTACATTGTCACCCTGCTTATTTAACTTGCGCAGAGTACAAAATAGGAAATACCAAGCTGGAATCAAGAGTGCTAGGAGAAATATCAATGAGCTCAAATATGCAGATGATAGCACCCTTGTGGCAGAAAATGAAGAGGAACCTTGATGAAGGTAAAATCCTCTTGATGAAGATAAAAGAGTGAAAAGCTGACTAAAAGCTCAACATCCAAAAAACGAAGATGATGACTTCCAGTCCCATCACTTAATGTCAAATGGATGGGGAAACAATGGAAACAGTGGTAGACTTTATTTTCTTGGGCTCTAAAATCACTGCAGATGATAACTGTAGCCATGAAATTAAAACATGCTTGCTCCTTGGGAGAAAAGCAATGACAGACCTAAACAGCTACCAGAAGCAGAGACATTGCTTTGCTGACAAAGGTCTGTGTGGTGAAAGCTATGGTTTTTCCAATAGTCATGTATGGATGTGAGAGTTGGACCATAAAGAAAACTGAGTGCTGAAGAATAGATGCTTTTGAGCCGTGGTGTTGGAGATGACTCTTTGAAGTCCATTGGACTGCAAAGAGATCAAATTACTCAATCCTAAAGGAAACTAATCCTGAATATTCATTTCAAAGATGTATGCTATGGCTGAAGCTCCAATACTTTGGCCACCTGATGTGAAGAGCTGATTCATTGAAAAAGGCCCCGATGCTGGGAAAAATTGAAGGCAGGAGTAGACGGGGAAGACAGAGAATGATATGGTTGGATGGCATCACCAATTCAGTGGACATGAGTTTGAGCAAGCTCTTGGAGATGATTAGGTGCAGGGAAGCCTGACATGCTGCAGTCCATGGGGTTGCAAAGTGTTTCACATGACAGAGCAACTAAACAACAGTAATAACTGTACAATTGAGCTCATTTCACATGCTAGCAAGGTAATGCTCAAAATCCTTCAAGCTATGCTTCAACAGTACATGAATTTGGAACTTCCAGATGGACAAAATGATTTAAAATAACCTGGGGAACCAGAGATCAAATTGCCATCATCTGTTAGATCATAGAAAAAGTAAAGGAATTCCATAAAAATGATATCTTCATAGACTATGCTAAAGCCTTTCACTGTGTGGATCACAACAAGCTATGGAATATTCTTAAAAAATGGGAATACAAGGTCACCTTACCTGTCTCATGAAAAACCTGCATGCAGTTCAAGAAGTAACTGTTAATTAGAACAGGGTATGGAAAAACTGACTGGTTCAAAATTGGGAAAGGAGTGTATCAAGGCTTTATATGTCACTCTTCTTATTTAACTTATATGCAGAGTACATCATGCAAAATTCCATTCTAGATGAAGCACAAGCTGGAATCAAGATTGCCAGGAAAAATATCAGCAACCTCAAATATGTAAATTATACATTCTAATGGCATAAAGTAAAGAGGAACTAAAGAACCTTTTGACTAGGGAGACAGAGGAGAGTAAAAAAGCTGACTTAAAGCTCTACATTCAAAAAATAAAGATCATATCATCTGGTCCCATCGTTTTATGGCAAATAAATAGGGAAAAAGTGGCAACAGTGACAGATTTTATTTTCTTGAGCTGCAAAATCACTGCAGACAAAATTAAAAGACACTTGCTACTTGGAAGAAAAACTCTGCCAAACCTAGACAGAATATGAAAAGCAGAGACATCATTTGCTGACAAAGGTCCACATAGTCAAAGCTATTGTTTTTTCAGTAGTCATGTATGGATGTGAGAGTTGGACCAGAAAGAAAGCTGAGTGACAAAGAATTGATGCTTTCAAGCTGTGGTACTGGAGAAGGCTTTTGAGAGTTCCTTGAACTGCAAGGAGATCAAAGAGTCAATTCTGATGGAAATCAATCCTGAATATTCATCAGAAAGACTCCTACTGAAGCTGAAAATCTAATACTTTGGCTACCTGATGCAAAGAGCTGACTCATTGGAAAAGGCCCTGATGCTGGGAAAGATTGAGGGCAGGAGGAAAAAGGTTGGGAGAGGATGAGATGGTTGGATGGCATCACCACCTCATTAGGTAAGAGTCTGAGCAAGCTCTGGGAAATGATGAAGGACAGAAAAGCCTGGTGTGCTGGAGTCACGGAATCACAAACTATCGTACATGACCTATCCATTAAAAAGGACTGCTTTAATATTCATAAATGTGTTTGGGGGCATATAATTTTATATATTTATTTTTGCTTAAATTTAGCTTCTCTGGCGGCTCAGATGGTGAACAATCTACCTGTAATGCAGGAGACCTGGTTAAGTCCCTGAGTGGGGAAGATCCCCCGAAGAAGTAAATAGCTACCCTCTGCAGTATTGCTGCCTGGAGAATTCCAGGACAGAGCTGCCTGGTGGGCTACCATCCATGGGGTTGCAGAGTCAGACACAACTGGGTGATGAACATGTTCATATTTATTTATGGCTGTGTTGGGTTTTAGTTGTGAGGTGCAAGATCTTTGTTGCAGCTTATGAACTTGTTTTGCTGAAAGTTAGGATTCATTAACAAAGGAAACCACTCACTACATACAAATTAACAATTTCAATTTTTTTAATAGAAGATTGCTTGACTTAAATTCAATACAGTCTTCAAAAGAAAGTTAAAAAAAAATAGAAAAGAGTAACAGCACTGCTGCTGCTGCTGCTAAGTCGCTTCAGTCGCGTCCGACCCTGTGTGACCCCATAGACGGCAGCCCACCAGGCTCCCCCGTCCCTGGGATCCTCCAGGCAAGAACACTGGAGTGGGTTGCCATTTCCTTCTCCAATGTACGAAAGTGAAAAGTGAAAGCGAAGTCGCTCAGTCGTGTCCGACCCTTAGCGACCCCATGGACTGCAGCCCACCAGGCTCCTCCGTTCATGGGATTTTCCAGGCAAGAGTACTGGAGTGGGGTGCCATTGCCTTCTCTGGAGTAACAGCACAGACCTACCTATATCCGGACTTGAACATGACTGGGAAGTCTCTCCTTAACAGCAATCTGGAGTCCCAATTGGGAAACGGTTCCAGGCAGTGTGTCCACTCCTTGGGTGAGACCTCAAACTGCAGTCGGGGACTCTTGCTTACAATCCCAGGCCTGATATCATCATCAGTTTGCATGTACAAATGCAGCTCTGGTTTTACCTTAGTCTTTTTACAATGCTGTTTATCTTGTGAGTCAAAGGATTTCATTAGCTGGTTGGTTGGCCAAACCTCCAGGGTCTCAAGAACTCCAAAATCTACTCCTTTTCTTATCTGAAGCAGTGCCTGACTAGCTGTTGTTGCGGTCAGGCACAGAATTTGGACAGTGTCCAGGTAGGTCAGAAGGTAAGTCAGACCTTCTCTCCTCCTTCTGAAGCCTGAAGACTTCCTCCATTTAAATTTCCCTAAGAGAAATTCTCTCCAGTTGTGGTGTGTGGGTTACAGAATGGGCAGGTTCAATTAAGGATCAGGCTTGGTTGACCTTTGGCATGTGGGATCTTAATTCCTTGATCAAGGATCTAGCCCCTGCTCCCTGCATTGAAAGGCAGATTCTTAAACACAGGATTACCAGATAAGTCCCTGGGGCACATTTAGAACAATGTTTTCTATAGTCTATCGTGTGGGAAAAAAAATTCAAAGAACTTTTGTTATTCTAGATTTTTCATGAATTGTATTAATCTTTAAAATTAGAAATTTAAAGTTAATAAGAGAAGAGCTGTAATCTCTTGTAATACAGTTATTCAAAGATTAAATAGCTCAAACAAAATTATATAAAACTAATGGAAATATTTTCAATCATTTAATAGGGATATATGTGTGTATTTGAGCTATCAAATTTAAGGTTACTTTCCTTACAACTAGACATCCACTCAGGCAAGTCAAATTTATAACATCAAGAATATTTCTTAATTAGCTAACAGAAAGGGAATTTTGAGTTGTTTATTTATATTGGATTGTTTCAAGTTTGAGCCCACTGTGCTCATATACCATATTCTGAACCAAGTAACTGTGTAAATACCTATTTATCCACACTGATAGATTTGCCAATTTAGATAATCTAGTTATTCTGTTATGCTATTCAATCATGTTAATATTCCACATTCCTATTGATTTTGTTTCTGTTTGTTCAATTAGTCACTCAAAATATTATATTCAGATTTCTCTGTAGAATCATTAACTATTTCTCCTTGTAGCTTTATCTATTGTTGCTTTGTATTATCTAAGATATTTTATTTATAAATATCAAACATACAGAAAAGTACACTGATCAAATATGCACAGCTTGATCATTGAGCCCATCAATTTGCCCACAAATCACAGATGGAAATGGAAAGTGGACTAATAATATTACTTCTCTAGACCTTCTCAGTCACTAATCTTCTTTCCCAATAGTAACTTTCCTCTGTTATCATAAAGTACATATTTTGTCTTCAAATTTTTATTAAATGTATATTCTCTTTCAAGGCTGTGTCTCCTTCTGGTTATTTCTTTTCATTGCTGTTATTTTTGCATGTATTGTTTTTCTGTTTTGATAATGGTCACGATAAAGATAACCCCATATATATTGTTTATAATTAATAAACTTATTGGAAAGTTTTAGATTTAGGAAAAATTAGAGCAGAAAGCCCAGAGAATTCACATATACCTGTTAATTTGTTCTCAGTTTTTCTTGTTATTAGCAAGTTATATGACTGTGGTATGCATGTTTATTACAATTAATAAACTAATATTAATTATAATTATTAATTCAATTGCATGGTTGCCATTAATTTCACTGTTTGTGTTGGACAGTTTATAGTCTTGACAAAGGCATACCAAGTGTCATATATCCGCTATTACAGATCATATTGAACAGATGCACTGCCCTAAAATAGACCAACATTCCCCACATTCAACCTCCCTCCCCCTTCTTACATTCTAATCATTATACTGTTTACATAACTTTGCTTCTAGATAATTTCAAATAGTTGGTGAATAAAGTATGTATTTGCTTTTAAATTGAGTTCTTACACTTAATAACATACATTTAAATTTCTCTGTGTCTTCTGGTTGTTTGATACTATAGTTCATTTTATTATTGAATTGTATTTCATTTTTCCTGTGTATTGGTTTGTTTATCCACTCCTCAATTGAAGGATATCTTGGTTTTGTCCATTTTTAACAGTTTTGTCAATTTTTGAGGGAATATTTGCAAGTTTTTTTATGGATGTAAGTTTTTAACTCATGCTGAATGATCTGGTAACTCTATGTCTATCTTTGTAAAAAACTGACAAACTGTTTTCAAAAGTGACTGTGCTGTTTCACATTATACCAGCCATGAATATGTGCTCCTGTGCTCCACATCTTTACCTTCCATTTTCAAAGACACACAGTGGTATCCTATCCTTGCTTTAAGTTGAAATTTCCTTTTGACATAGGGTGCTAAGCATCTTTTCAGATGCATATTTTCCATTAGTATATCTTCTCTGGTGACATTTTACCAATTCTTTAGCTGAGTTGTTTGTTCTCTTCTGTTGAATTTTAAGAGTTCTGAGTATATTTGGGATACCAGTTCTCTATCAGATATATGTGCTTTGCAAATAGTTCCTCCCGATCTGTTCTTTCATTCTCTTTATAGTGTCTTCTGTAGAACAGAAGTATGTATACTTTTGACACTATAAATATGGAAACGTGGAGTCAGTTTTTTTTTTCTTTTTGAATCTTGTGAATTCTGTGGCTTTTTGACTAATAAAATATGACAGTGTAAACCTGGGCCAATTTTTGACCTCAGATGTTAAGAGACATTCAGTTTCTGCCACCAAGACACTCTCCATGAGTGCCCTGAGTTACAATTGAAGATATCTGACCACATTGTGATGTGACTTCTATGAGTAGAGGTCAAAGAAGCCACAGAGGTCAACAGCCCCAGATGACCCAGGTCTTTCAGACATGCCCACTAACTACCATGGGGATGAAGGCACCTCCAGAATGGCCCCTTCTCCGCCTGAATATTTCACAGGTTTCTCAGCTGACAGCACGTAGAGCAGAGAAAAGTTGACCATTTGATCCTATATTAACTCTTCATCCACAAAACTTTGAGATTAAAATAAAGTAGTTGTTTAAGCATTTCAATTTTGCATTTTTTTTTAAGACTGCAATAGGAACAATTGCTATCTGGGTCATTTCCAAAGAGAAGGAACTTGTATTTAGGATACTTTAAGGTTTTATTTTTATCCCACACTGTCACTCTATTCAGGTACTTACTCTGGTATATTTGTAGAGAGTGGTTATAACTATTTTCTTCTGAAAATACAGTCAATATACAAATTTGTCAACACTTATTTTTAATATCAGGCTTTAAAAATATTAGCTTTTATAATGAAGTAATATAATAAGCTTTTATATAATAAGCTTTATAATAAGAAGTAATATCTCATGGTGATGTTAATGTTAATTTCATTTTCCCTTATGCCTGATTAGGTTGAATACTTTTTCACTGGACATTTGGATACATGATTTTGTGAAGTACTTGCGAACACTTTTCATTTAAAAAAGTATTGCTGGAGTGTTTCATCTGAAATGACATGTTAGACAATTTGGAATAATTATCTTGCTTAAAAAAATACAGATACCTTTAAAAAATATATATGTATTTGAAGATATCACAGAGAAGAATGGCAGAAAAAAATTTCCATATCCCAGATCAGAAGAAGGATGCCTTAAGGGAGGAGATCAGAATCGAGGGCTAGTTTCTTTCCTGAATTACTGGATAAACTTGGTCTGATATGGCAAGCAACCTGAGCAGAGTTTTAAACATATTTATAAATAGCGAAGAGGGTGGACAGGGGAGGGCTGGATTAAAAGGCCTTCAGTGGAGGAGGTGGCACCAGTAATTGCTTCAAGCTTTACACTGTACCAAATTAGCTATTCTATAAATAAGAGTAATCAGTAAATAGGCCAGTTTTTGCAGGAGCATAAAAATTAGCTTTTGGCTCAAAATATTTCAGTCCTTGATTAATGTGAAAGGAACAATGATGGTCAGTATTAGTCTTCTGACAGAGCAAATATAAATTTGATTTGGAATAAGATAGCATCATTGGCCTCAAATTATACTTAAAATTATTCACAATAAATATATGACACACCATACGAATATACAGGCAAGGGAGAAGAAAAGATAATATGATTAGAAACAACAACAAAAAAGGAAAATCATCCAGAAACAAACACAAGTAGGATCAAGACACCAAATTTGGTAAAAATGATTTTTAAATAATCAATTTTTATTATAGTCATGTATAATAAATTTGGATTTAGAAAAGGCAGAGGAACCAGAGATCAAATTTTCAACATCCATTGGATCATCAACAAAACAAGAGACTTCTAGAAAAGTATATACTTCTGCTTTATTGACTATGCCAAAGCCTTTGACTGTGTGGATCAGAACAAACTGGAAAATTCTGAAAGAGGTGGGAGTACCAAACCGCTGACCTGCCTCCTGAGAAATCTGCATCCAGGTCAAGAAGCAACAGTTAGAACTGGACATGGAATAAAAGACTGGTTCCAAATAGGGAAAGGAGTACATCAAGGCTGTATATTCTCACCCTGCTTTTTTAACTTAGAAGCGGAAGTCATTTAACTTATATACATCATGAGAAATGCTGGACTGGATGAAGCACAAGCTAGAATCAAGATTGCCAGGAGAAAAAACAATAACCTCAGATATGTAGATGACATCAGCATGATGGCAGAAAGCGAAGAACTAAGCTTCTTGAAGAAAGTGAAAGAGAAGAGTGAAAAAGTTAGCTTCAAACGGCATTCAGGAAACTAAGATCTTGGCATCTGGTGCCATCACTTCATGGCAAATAGGTGGAGAAACAGTGACAGACTTTATTTTTTGAGCTCCAAAATTACTGCAGATGAACCATGAAATTAAAAGATGCTTTCTCCTTGGAAGAAAAGTTATGATTGACTTAGACAGCATATTAAAAAGCAGAGACATTACTTTGCCAACAAACGTCTGTCTAGTCAAAGCTAAAATTTTTCCAGTGGTCATGTACAGATGTAAGAGTTGGACCATAAAGAAAGCTGAGCACTGAAGAACTGATGCTTTTGAACTGTGGTGTTGGAGAGAATCTTGGGAGTCCCTTAGACAGCAAGGAGATCCAACCAGTCCATTCTAAAAGAAATCAGTCCTGAATGTTCATAGAAAGGACTGATGATGAAGCTGAAACTCCAATAGTTTGGCCACCTGATGTGAAGAGCTGAATGATTTGAAAAGACCCTGATGCTGAGAGGGATTAAGGGCAGGAGGAGAAAGGCAAAACAGAGGATGAGATGGTTTGAATGCATCACCGAATCTGTGGACGTAAGTTTGGGTAAACTCTGGGAGTTGGTGTTGGACAGGGAGGCCTGGAATGCTTCATTCCATGGGTCCACAAAGAATCAGAGACAACTGAACTGAATTGAACTGATAATAAATAAATGACAGGATTGAGAATTTTAGCCAATGTTTGAACATTGTTTATGAAAAAATAAATTTCTGAAACTAAAAAATACAACTGATGAGCTATTATGTGACAGTGGGTACATTTGGCAGCTTATTAGAAAGACAAGTGTAAAAATCAACCAGAATAAATTATCCAGATTAATGCAGAGAATGATGAAATAAAGGAAAATCAAGAAAATAACATAATAGAAAAAAAAATGAATGTGGAGGAAAGAGCATGAAAAATGTAACATCATATGCAGATTTTACCATTTGAAACATCAGGGAAGCCCAGTTAACAGTTAGAATTCCATGAAAGGAAATAGCACTGAGCAGAGTAAATTCTAAGTGGGAGTTGCAGAGATTTTATCAAAATTGATCAATGAAATCAAGCCACAAAATCAGGAAGCTCTGTAAATCAAAGAAACATAAACCCAGAGGGTGAAGAACAAAACACTTAGAAACATCAGAGTAAAACTTCTGGAAACTAGCAGAAAATATGTAAAGAATAGGTGGAAGAAAACCTTGGACTAACAATAAAGGAGAAAGACTGAGAACTAAATGTCTCTCAAATGAAAAAGTGAAAGCCATCATTTGATATATTGATATCTTTAAAGTTCTGAAATGAAATGGATGCCAACCTAGATTTCTACACTAGGTGAAAATATCCATCAAAAGCAAAGACAAAAAAAAAAAAAGTCTCCAATTGTGGAATAGCAAAGAAAACATTAAAGACTATTCTCCAGTCCAGAAAATAATGATTGCTAATGAAAGGTTGCAGGAACAATTTTATGAGGGAAATTTAATTGAATACTGATGGTATAACAAAATGTTACTTCAAGAAGCTTAAAATAAGTTTAATATGCAAAAGCAACACATAGAGTATGAGAAATGGATAAATTGATTTAAAAATATTTAAAATTTGGAAATTATAAGTAAAATTAGTAATTATTGTGAAGTGTTTGGTTTATTTTTTTAGCAAATAGACTAAATAATCAACTTGTATTGTACCCTGAAGTGTTGACAATTCACAGTATAACTAATAAACAATTAAAGCATTCTAAGACCATGTCTTAGAAGGGACACTTTAAAAATTCTGTACTGTAAATTTTACATGCATATACACATGTATCTGTATGTATACTAAATCATGAAGAAACACCCAAGGCAAACATTAACTAAAATGTTCTTTATCTAATTATCTAATGGAAAAGGAAAAGATCACATGACATATTGGCAGGATACAGAAACCAGGAATGAAACTGTTAAAGGATGAGATGAAGAAACTAGGAGTGGGTTTACTCTTTCACAGTAAAAAGAAAAGAAATCTAGACAAATTACATGAAACAATTAATTTGAGATATTAAACATTAAGCAGCATAGGACTGTCATTCCTGAGAGAAGGAAAGATGAGGCCTAGTTTCCCCCTAGGTTTCTGTATGGGAGCAATATTGGAACAGTACTTATGGAAAGGAATCCCAGAGAAGGCAGGGCAGGATCAGTACCTGAGAAAACAAATCAAAGTTCAAAGCTTAATCAACTGGAATTTGTAGGAAACTTCATCAGATAAAATGAACCCGAGATTATCATAAGAAATCATTGAAGACACTTGCTAAATCCTAAGCCCAAACATTCATAGGATGAGATTCCACGAGGCTCATAGTAGAACAGCCACCAAAAGGCTATAACCTGAACAATTCTCAGATATTGCGTGTTTTCAGACATGACTTAGCAACTAAACAACAACAACGTGATATTCTGAAAAGGCAAAACTTGGCAAAAAGTGAAAGGATGACTGGTTTTCACCAAGTTGGAGTGGACAAAGGGAGCACAGGGAGTTTTTAGGACAGTGAAGCTATTTTGTATGACTCTGTATTGATGGATCTAGGACTTGATGCATTTGTCAAAACTCATGGAAATTTACAGCCCAGAGAATGATCTTTAATGTAAAGTACAGACTTTAGTTAATAAAGATGTATCAGTAGCTCATCATCTATAATAAATGCATCACATTGTTGCAAAATTTTAATAATCAGGAGGATGGAGATAAGGGAAGCATGTGGGGAACTTTTTTCAAAAATTTTCCTATAAATCTAAAGCTACTCTAAAAGAATATTAATTTAACAATTAAGGCAAAATAAAGACTTGTTCAACCAATCAACAGGAACTGAAAGCTTAGAGATTCTCCCAATGTGTACAAGAGAAAATGTTAAAGCAATTCTTCAATGAGAAAATGAATGATATCATATAGTGTGAAGAGTCAAGAAATGAAGGGATCAGGAAAATATTTTTATTTCTTTTCTTGTCAATTAAGATAGCTTAAAGAAAAATATGTTATTTGAAAGAAAAATGTATGGTAACAATAGCACAAAAAAAGAAGAGGAATTGAAATTTCCTAATGTTAGAGATTTAGATTTAGTGAAAGCCAGTATAATATTTGAAGGCAGACTGAGAACTGTAACATTAAAATTGAAAACTTTAAAACAGCCACCAAAAATAAAGAAAAGATGAATAACCAAGCCAAAATTCAAAGTTAAAGGGCATACTAAATATATATTCAATTAATTCAAAAAGAGTCTGGAGAAATATATGGCAGGAAAATACAGGAAAAATATCAAAATGACAGTTGTGATTCTGATCTTATTAATAATTACAATAAATATATGTTGTCCAATCACTCTTACCAAAAGCCAGAGATTATCAGTATGGATAGGGAAGAAAGAACTATAAGCTCTCTATAAAAACCCACATAAACATAGAAATAAATATGTTAGATAATAAGACAGAAATTGATGGATTCTCTTATCACACATATGCACACAACTTGTTGTGACATTAATATTTAAAAAGTAGATTTCATATGAAGGAATAATACTAAGGATAAAAACAAGTAAAATAAAATAAAAATACCAATCATACCAAGGATGAAGAGGGAGATATATAAATAGTAAAGAATATGATTTCAAGTAGAACTGGCCATTCTGAGTTTCAAGTGGAATAATAATAAATGAACTTTTAAGAAAAGGAGAAAAATTTGAAATTATATTTGCATATATCACCAATCTTCTCCAAATACCAGTAGAAAATTAGACATACAACCAGTAAGTGTATGGACAATTTGAGCACTATCAGCCAACCTGGCATTTATTGAACCCTTTTCTGAAAAATACACATAATTTAAAAGAACTCTTGGAATTCTTACTGAGATAGACTCTTACTTGGACCTAAGAAGAAAAGTTATGGCCAACCTAGATAGCACATTCAAAAGCAGAGACGTTATTTTGCCAACAAAGGTCTATCTAGTCAAGGCTATGGTTTTTCCAGTGGTCATGTATGGATGTGAGAGTTGGACTATAAAGAAAGCTGACTTCCAGAAAATTGATGCTTTTGAACTGTGGTGCTGGAGAAGACTCTTGAGAGTCCCTTGGACTGCAAGGAGATCCAACCAGTCCATTCTAAAAGAGATCAGTCCTGAGTGTTCTTTGGAAGGACTGATGCTAAAGCTGAAACTCGAATACGTTGGCCACCTCATGCAGAGCTGATTCATTGGAAAAGACTCTGATGCTGGTAGGGATTGGGGGCAGGAGGAGAAGGGGATGACAGAAGATGAGATGGCTGGATGGCATCATCAACTCGATGGATGTGAGCTCAGGTGAACTCCAGGAGTTGGTGATGGACAGGGAGGCCTCAGTTAAGTTCAGTTAGGTTGCTCAGTTTTGTCTGACTCTTTGTGAATCCATGAATTGCAGCACGCCAGGCCTCCCTGTCCATCACCATCTCCTGGAGTTCACGCAGACTCATGTGCATTGAGCCAGTGATGCCATCCAGCCATCTCATCCTCTGGTATCCTCTTTTCCTCCTGCCGCCAATCCCTCCCAGCATCAGAGTTTTTTCCAATGGGTCAACACTTCACATGAGGTGACCAAAGAACTGGAGTTTCAGCTTTAGCATCAGTCCTTCCAAAAAAATCCCAGGGTTGATCTCCTTCAAAATGGACTGGTTGGATCTCCTTGAAGTCCAAGGGACTCTCAAGAGTCTTCTCCAACACCACAGTTCAAAAGCACCAATTCTTCAGTGCTCAGCTGTCTTCACAGTGCAAATCTCGCATCCATACATGACCATGGAAAAGCCATAGCCTTGACTAGACGGACCTTAATGGGCATAGTAATGTCTCTGCTTTTCAATATGCTGTCTAGGTTGGTCATAACTTTTCTTCCAAGGAGTAAGTGTCTTTTAATTTCGTGGCTGCAATCACCATCTGCAGTGATTTTGGAGCCCCCCAAAATAAAGTCTGACACTGTTTCCACTGTTTCCCCATCTATTTCCCATGAAGTGATGGAAACAGATGCCATGATCTTAGTTTTCTGAATGTTGAGCTTTAAGCCAACTTTTTCACTCTCTTCTTTCACTTTCATCAAAAGGCTCTTTAGTTATTTGCTTTCTGCCATAAGGGTGGTGTCATCTGCGTATCTGAGGTTATTGATATTTCTCCCAGCAATCTTGATTCCAGCTTGTACTTCTTCCAGCCCAGGGTTAGGGAGGCTGGTGTGCTGCAATTCACAGGGTCACCAAGAGTTGGACACGACTAAGCGGCTGAAATGACCTGAACTGAACTGAACTGAAGAAAAGAAGAGAATCGAAAGGGGAAAATGTACCCAACTGAATGCAGAGTTTCAAAGAATAGCAAGGAGAGATAAGAAGATTTTCTTACATGAACAAAGCAAAGAAGTAGAGGAAAATAATAGCATGGGAAAGACTAGAGATCTCTTCAAGAAATTTGGAAATACTGAGAGAACATTTCATGCAAAGATGGGCTAGATAAAGGACAGAAATGGTAAGGACCTAACAGAAGCAGGAAAGATTAAGAAGAGGTGGCAAGAATACACAGAAGACTTGTATGTGTATATCTGCACAAATTGCAATATTACACTAAATTTAGAAATTTCCTACCACCAACAGAGAAATGGTCTGCTTTAAAATGTGTTACCTTCCTCCAAAAGAGGCTATGACTTTTGTTTACCAACAAATATTTAATTTTCTTGAAATCTTCTTATATGGGATTTCACAATTAATTTAATAACAATGTATAAATATGCATACACCTATAATATATAGCATTGGAAATATACTATTTTATCTCTTAGATAAGTGCATGCTTACTGGTATGACAGGTATTTAGGTTTAATTTAATTTTTACATGTTTTAAAGTTTTCAACTCAATTATTATAAATTCAACATTCCAAAATTAGTCATTAAGTATGGTAAGTAATGTAAGATGTGTATTGCCTCCCTCTTAGGATTATCTTAGTGACACTCACTGAAGCTCCTAATTCAGCACAAAAGAGTAAAACCTCTACACATGGATACTGTGAACATAGAATAACCTGTACTTTCTGTAGCTTTGATTTTTGAGTCCTGGTTAGATTTCGGGATATGGTGGACATAAAATAACCTGTACTTTCTCTAGCTTTGATTTTTGAGTCCTGGTTAGATTTTTGTCAAAGATTTGTCATTAACAATTATCTTTGAAAATAGCATAAAATGAGTTCCCTGCTTTCTCAGTCCCTGAGGAAGGCAAAGCTTGTTCCTTAAGGGGTGGTTTGTGGTAGTTACTCAGTCATGGACTGCAGCTTGCCATGCTCCTCTGTCCATGGAATTCTTTAGGCAAGAATACTGAAGTGGGTTGCCATTCCCTTCTCCAGCGGATCTTCCCAAACCAGGGATCGAACCTGGGTCTCCTTCAGGCAGATTCTTTACCACCAAAAAAGGCCTTATAAAGGTGGAAGGAGCAGTATGTCCAGGGTCTGGCCAGAAGAGCGGCTTAGGTCTTTTGCTCACCCCTTGGTGGTGCTGTTTGCAAGGTGAATGCACAGTTCCCTACTTCTGCTCCTGACACCCTGTTTTTGCTAGGTTTTGTTTTTTTGTGTGTCCTCTTGTTCAATATTTGACCCAAGTGCAAGTGTGCTATTTTTAGTCCCTTATAGTTTTTCATTTTTTTCCCCCCTCAAGGGTACATTTGTCTAGGTGTAAGCACTTCAGTAAATAGTCCCAGCCTCCTGTCTCACCTCTGTTTATTCCCTGTCTCTTATACACATCTAGATGTGTATAAGAGACAGCTACTACATAATAAGGACATCTTACCTNAGGGTACATTTGTCTAGGTGTAAGCACTTCAGTAAATAGTCCCAGCCTCCTGTCTCACCTCTGCTTATTCCTTTGTGGGAAATAATATTTTTAAATATATAGTGAGTCATAGCAACTGGTTAAAGGGGAAAATAGGATTGATTTGTATAGTAAGTAATGCAGAGAACCTAAAATAATGAGTTTCTGTATATTCAGTGCAGTCCAAAAGCTCAGCTGCATCTGACTCATTGTGATCCCATGAACTGTTGCATTTCATGCTTTGACCAACTCCAGGAGCCTGCTCAAACCCATGCCCATCGAGTCAGTGATGTCATCCAACCATCTCATCCTCTGTCATTCCCTTCCCTTCCGGCCTTCAATCTTTACGAGCATCAGTGTCTTTTCCAATGAGTCAGTTCTTCACTTCACATGGCCGAAATATTGGAGTTTCAGCTTCAACATCAGTCCTTCCAATGAGTATTCATTGGAACTATTCATTCTTGTGTGTCCAAGGGACTCACAAGAGTCTTCTTCAACACTGCAGTTCAAAAGTATCAGTTCTTTGGCTCTCAGCTTTCTTTATAGTCCAACTCTAATATCCATACATGACTACTGGAAAAATCATAGCTCTGACTAGATGGGCCTTTGTTTTCTGTATATTAATCACTGAATATGTTATTAATGCCTCACTTTCTTAGAGTTTAGAATATTATGGGAAAGAAAAATAAGTTAGTAAGAAATACACATGCTTGAAAATCAAACACATTTAAAGAAACATCTAAAATGTAATGAGGGAAGTAAAAAGGAATTAAAACAGAAAATAATATGAGGTGATCGATTTAAACAGTAGACAGAGGATTATCTGCTAATGTGAAACTTGTGGGCTTCCCTGGTGGCTCAGCAATAAAGAATTGTCACTCAGGTTTCTTTATGGTCCAACTCTCACATCCATACACGAATACTGGAAAAGCCATAGCTCTGACTATCTGGACTTTTGTCAGCAAAGTGATGTATCTGCTTTTTAATACACTGTCTAGTTTTATCATGGGGCTTTCCAGGTGTCCCTAGTGGTAATGCAGGAGTTACAAGTAGATCCCTGAGTCAAGAAGATCTCCTGGAGGAGGGCATGGCAACCCATTCCAGTACTGTTTCCTGGAGAATCCCATGGTCAAAAAAGCCTGGAAGGCTAGAGCTCATAGGGTTGCAAATGGTTGGACATAACTAAAGTGACCGAGCACTCATGCGCACACATGGACTCCTTCTGGGGCCAATCGAATATGAATATTGCATTATTTTTAATTTGGGCTTTCAAAATTTTCCATCAGCAATTATTTATTGTGTTTATGTTATGTATCATTTCTGTTCTAGGAGCTAGAAATACAGAGGTAGGGAAGGCACAGAGTCTCTGCTCTCAAATGGCTTATATTTGAGTAAGAAGACAAAGTATTAGTATAAAAATACAATGACATCTATAAAAAAGTAATATATTTTCGCAAAAGCCAGCGTTCTTAATCCTAGAGAACTAATCCTTATTCTAAAGAAATATATGGCTCCCTAATGAAATGCATATCTCTGATAGCTTCAAGAATAGCAATTAAAAAAAGAATCAGCTTTCCCATAGATAAAATCAAATAGTATAACTGATTTTTAATAAGCAAACTCATAGTTAAACAAAAACCTTTGCCTCTGGGATGCACATTTGGCTGGGGGTACTTAACAGTCAAAACAAAGAGGAGTAACAGAAGAGGAGGGGAGCAGAAACACCAACACACGGTAGGTTTTCACCTAAACTTTGCAGGAAAATTATGAACCGCTACAACTACCACATGTCTATC
>SJYV01004872.1:0-18667 GCA_006410875.1 Neotragus pygmaeus
AGCGCAAGGCTACCATGGCACACAGCCCGGACCTCAGCACAAGGCTAACATGGCAAACAGCCCAAAACTCGGCGCAGTGTGACCGTGTAACACAGCCCGATCCTCAGTGAAGGTCGACCGCAGTACACAGCACAGACCTTGGCACAAGGCTACCATGGCACACAGACTGGACATCGGCACAGGGCAACCACAGCACAAAGCCCGAACCTCAGTGAAGGGAGACCGCAGCACACAGCCAGGAAATCTGTGCAGGGTGACTGGGGTACAGAGCTTGGAACTCGTTGCTAGTCGACCGTGGAACACAGCCCAGATCTCGGTGCAGGGCGACCACGGCACACAGCCCGGACCTCTGTAGAAGGCTACCGTGGCACACAGCCCAAAATTCAGTGAAGGGCGAACGCGCCACACAACATGGAACTCGTCCCTAGCCGACCACATAACACTCTCCGGACCACGGGGCAGTGTGAACGTGGCACTCAGGCCTGACCTCAGCACTGGGCAACAGTGGCACATAGGCCAGACCTCAGCGCAGGGCGACTGTGGCACACAGGACAGACATCGGCTCAGGGAGATCGAGGAACACAGCCTGGACTTCAGTGCACGGGGACCATGGCACAGAGCCCGGACCTCTGGAGGAGGCTAAGGTGGCACACAGCCCATACCTTGGCAAAGAGAAACCGTGGCAAGGAGCCGGGAACAGGGGGCAAGCGGAGGGCAGAACACAGGCCAGAACTCGGCGCAGGGCGACCGCAGCACAGAGGCCAGACCTCGGTGTAGGGTGATGGTGGCACACAGGCTGGACCTCGGTGTAGGGCGAATGCGGAACACAGGATGGATATCGGCTCAGGATGACTGCTGCACACAGCCGGGGCCTCAGCGCAGGGGGACCATGGCACACAACCCAGACAACTGGAAAAGGCTACCGAGACACACAGCCCAGACCTTGGCAAAGAGGAACCACGGCCGAGACCCGGGAACAGGTCGCAAGCCGAGGGTGGAACACAGGCCGGACCTCGGCACGGGGCGACCGCGGCACAAAGCCCAGACCTGGGGAGATGGTGACCGCGGCACACAGCCCGGATGTCAGAACAGTGCAACCGCAGCACACAGCCTGGACCTCTGTAAAAAACTACCTTGGCACACAGCCCGGACCTCGGAACAGGGAGACCGTGGCATACAGCCCGGACCTCGACACAGAGGGATCGCGGCACAGAGCCTGGAACTCGTTGCAAGCTGAGGGTGGAACGCAGCCTGGACCTCGGTGCAGGGCGACCACAGCACACACCCAGAACCACAGTGAAGAGCGACCGAGGCACACAGAATGGACCTTGGTGCAGGGCGACCTTGGCAAACAGCACCGACCTCGGGAGATGGGGACCGTGGCACACAGACTGGACATCGGATCAGGGCAACTGCGGCACACAGCCCAGACCTCGGTGCAAGGCTATGACGGCACACAGCCCGAATACCTGGGCTCAAGTCTAACATGGCACACAGTCCGAAACTCGGCGCAGTGTGACCGCGGCACATAGCCTGGTCCTCAATCAAAGGCGACCGTATCACACAGCCCTGTCTTTGGCACAAGGCTACCATGGCACACAGCATGGAAATCAGTTCAAGGCTACCGTGGCATACAGACCAGACCTCGGCACAGGGCGACCACGGCACACAGCCCGAACCTCAGTGAAGCAAGACCGCGGCACACAGCCCAGAAATCTGTGCAGATCGACTGAGGTACAGAGCTCAGAACTCATCACTAGGTGAACGTGGAACACAGCCCGGAACTCGGCTTAGGGCTACCATGGCAAACAGGATGGAATTCGTCTCCAGTCGACGGCGGAACATATCCCAGATCTCGGCACAGGGTGACCACGGCACACAGGCCCGACCTCAGTGCAGGGTGACCGTGGAACACAGCTTGGACCTCGGCATAGGGCGACCGTGGCACCAACCCGAACCTCAGTGAAGGGCCACTGCCGCACACAGCCCAGAAATCTGTGCAGGACGGCAGTGGCACAGAGCCTGGAATTTGTCGCTAGTCAACTGCGAAACACAGCCAGAACCTCGGCGCAGGGCGGCCATGGAAAACAGGCCGGACCTCATCGCAGGGCGAGCACAGCACACAGCCTGGACCTCGGCCAAGGGCGACCGAGGCACACAGCCCGAACCTCAGTGAAGGGCAACCGTGGCACACAGCATGGAAATCATCACTAGCCGACTGTGGAACACAGCCCGGACTTCGGCACAGGGTGACCGCGGCACACAGGCTAGACTTCGATGCAGGGCAGCTGCAGCACACATCCGGAACCTCAGTGAAGTGCAACCGCAGCACACATCATGGACCTTTAGACAAGGCGAACCTGGAGCACAGCACAGATGTTGGAAGATGTTCAGTACGGCACACACCCAGGAGTTCTTAGCAGTGTGACAGCTGCACACAGGTTGGACCTCGGCTCAGGGTGACCGCGGCACACAACCCAAAACTCAGTGAAGTGTGACCGCATCACACAATGTGGAACTCATCACTAGCCGACCGAGTAACACAGTCCGGACCTCGGAGCAGGGTGATCGTGGCACTCAGGCCGGACCTCAGCAAAGGGCGACAGTGGCACTTAGGCCGGACCTCAACACAGGGGGACCGTGGCACACAGGCCGGACTTCGATGCAGGGCGGCTGCAGCACACATCCAGAACTTCAGTGAAGTGCAACCGCAGCACACATCATGGACCTTTAGACAAGGCGAACCTGGAACACAGCACAGATATTGGAAGATGCTCAGTATGGCACACACCCAGGAGTTCGTAGCAGTGTGGCCACTGCACACAGGTCGGACCTCGGCTCAGGGTGACCGCGGCACACAACCCAAAACTCAGTGAAGGGCGACCACATCACACGATGTGGAACTCGTCACTAGCTGACCGAGTAACAGTCCGGACCTTGGAGCAGGGCAACTGTGGCACACAGGCCGGACATCGGCTGAGGGCGACTGAGGCACACAGCCCGGACCTCAATGCAGGAGGACCGCGGCACCCAGCCCAGACCTCTGGAGCAGGCTACCGCGACACATAGCCCGTACCTTGGCAAAGAGGAACCGTGGCACAGAGGCGGGAACAGGTCGCAAGCCGAGGGCGGAACACAAGATAAACCTCGGCACAGGGCGACCGCGGCACACATCCCGGACCAGGGGAGATTGCGACCGGGACAAACAGCCCTGACCTCTGTGCCAGAATAATATGGTACACAGCCCGAAACTTGGCGCAGTGTGACTGTGACACACAGCCCGACACTCAGTGAGGGGCAACCGCAGCACACAACCTGGACCTCGGCACAAGGCTACCGTTGCACACAGCCCGGAACTCAGTTCAAGGATACCGAGGCACACAGGCCGGACCTCGTCAGAGGGTGACCACAGCACACAGCGTGGACTTCAGTGCAGGGGCCCGTGGCACTAAGCCTGGACCTCGGGACAGGGCAACTGCGGCACACAGCCCAGAAAATGGCGAAGGGCAACCGTGGCACACTTCCCAAAACACAGTGAAGGGCGACTGTGGCACACAGCCAGTAACTCGTCACTAGCTGACCGTGGAACACAGCCCGGATTTTGGCACAGGGTGACCACAGAACACATTCAGACCGAGGCACAGGGCAACCATGGCACACATCTAGGACATCGAGCAGGGAGACCGCTGCACACAGCCTGAACTTCAATGAGGGTGACTGCGTCACACAGCCAGAACTTCAGTGAAGGGCAACCGCAGCACACATCCCGGACCTCCATGCAGGTGAAGGGCGACTGTGGCACACATCCAGTAACTCATCGCTATCCGACCACGGAACACAGACCAGACTTCGGCACAGGGCAACCGCAGCACACAGCCCGAAACTCAATGATGGGTGACCACGTCACACAGTCTGGAACTTGTTGCTAGCTGCCCACGGAACACAGTCCGGACCTCGGAGTATGGTGACCATGACACTCAGGCCGGACCTCAGTGCAGGGCGACAGCGACACATAGGACAGACCTCGGCGCAGGGTGACCGTGGCACACAGGCCGGATTTGGCGCAGGGTGACCACGGCACACTGGCTGGACCTTGGTGCAGGGGGTCTGCAAAACACAGGCCGGACATCAGCTCAGGGCGACCGCGGTGTACAGCCCGGGCCTCAGCACAGGGGGCCCATGGAACACAGCCCAGACCTCTGCAGAAGGGTACCGCGGCACACAGCCCGTACCTTGGCAAAGAGGAACCGCGGCACAGACCCGGGAACAGGTCGCAAGCCGAGGGCAGAACACAGACCGTACCTGGGCACAAGGGCGACCGCGGCACACAACACGGACCTGGGGAGAAGGCAACCGTGGCACAGAGCCCGGACCTCGGAACAGGGCGACCGCGGCACACAGCCCAGACCTCTGCAGAAGGCTACCTCGGCACGCAGCTGGGACCTCGGCACAAGGCTACCACGGCACACAGCCCGGAACTCGGTTCAAGGCTACTGAGGCACACAGGCCGGACTTCGGTGCAGGGCGACCATGGCACACAGCGTGGAACTCAGTGCAGGGGACCGTGGCACACAGCCTGAACCTCGGTATAGGGCAACCGCGGCACACAGCACGAACCTCAGTGAAGGGTGACCGCAGCACACAGCCTGGAAATCTGTGCAGGGCGACAGCCTAAGAAAGCCTGGAACTCGTCACTAGTCAACTGCTAATCACAGCCAGGACATTGGCCCAGGGTGAACACGGCACACAGCCCGTACCTCGGCAAAGGGCGACTGAGGCACACAGCCTGAAACTGAGTGAAGGGCGATCGCGTCACACAGCCCAGAATTCATCGCTAGCCAACCACAGAACACAGCCCTGACCTCAGCGCAGGGTGAAGGTTGCACACAGGCCAGAAGTCAGTGCACTTTGACAGCAGCACACAGGCCAGACCTCGGTGCAGGGAGACCGTGCCACAAAGGCCGGATATGGGGCAGGGCAATCGTGGAACACAGGCCGGATTTTGGCTCAGGGTGACCGGGTCAAAAAGCCCGGACCTCGGCTCAGGGAGACCTTGGCACACAGCCCGAACCTCAGTAAAGAGCGACTGAGGCACACAGCATGGCCCTCGGCACAGGGCGACCCTGGCACACATCATGGACCTCAGGAGTTGCCGACCACAGCACACAGCCCAGGCACCAGCGCAGGGTGACTGCGAACCACAGCCCTGACCTCGGAGTAAGGCTACCGCAGCACACAGCCCAGACCTCGGCGCAGGTTGCCCACGGCACACAGCCCGAACTTCAGTTAAGGCTGTCCACGGCACACAGCCTGGAAATATGTGCAGGGCAACCTTGGCACAGAGCTCAAAAGTCGTGGCTAGCCAACCGCGGAACACAGCACGGACCTCAGCACAGGGCGACTGCCGCACACAGGCCGGATCTCTGTGCAGGGCAACCGCAGAACACAGTCCAAACCTCAGTGAAGGGCAACTGTGGCACACAGCCTGGAACCTCTCTTCAGCCGACCGCAGAACACATCCAGGACCTCGGCACAGGGCGACCGCAGAACACAGCCCAGAAATATGTACAGGGAGCCCACGGCACACAGCCCGTAACTCGTCACTAGCCGACCACGGAACACAGCCCGGACCTCGGAGCAGGGCGACCACAGCAAGCAGGCCGGACCTTGGTGCAGGGCGAACACGGCACACAGCCCGGAACTTGGCAAAGGGCCACCATGGCACACTGCCTGAAACAAAATGAAGGGTGACCGCGGCACACATCCAGTAACTCGTTTCTAGCCGACTGCAAAACACAGCACGGATTTCGGCACAGGGCGACCACGGCACACATCATGGACATCAAGCAGGGCGATTGGTGCACACAGCCTGAACCATAGTGAAGAGTGACCAAGGCACACAGCCCGAACCTCATTGAAGAGCGACAGCAGCACACATTCCAGACCTTGATGCAGGGCAACCTTGGCACACATCACGGACCTCGACTGATGGCAACAGTGACACACAGCCTGGAATTTGGCGCGAGGAGATTGCGACACACAGCCTGAACCTCAGTGAAGGGTGACCGCGGCACACATCATGGAACACGTCACTAGCCAACCACGGAACACAGCCTGGAGTTCAGGACTGGGATACCACGGCACACAGGACGGACTTCGATGCAGGGTGACTGCGGCACACATTGCGAAACTCAGTGAAGTGCAACCGCGGCACACATCCTGGACCTTAAGTCAAGGCGACCCTGGAACACAGCACGGATGTCGACAGATGTTCAGTGCGGCACACACCCAGGATCTCGTAGCAGTGTGACCGCAGCACACAGGTCAGACCTCGGCTCTGGGCAACCACCGCACACTGCACGGACCTCAGCGCAGGGCGACCGTGGCACACAGCCCAGAAATCTGTGCAGGGCGACCGTGGCACAGTGCTCGGAACACATCGCTAGCCAACCCCGAAAATAGCCCAGACCTCAGCACAAGGCAACCGCGGAAAACAGGCCATACCACAGCGCAATGCGACTGCGGCACACAACCCAGACCTCGGCACAAGGCGACGGTGGCACACATCCCGAAATTCAGTGAAGGGCGACTGTGGCACACAGCTCGGAAATCGTCACCAGCCAACCATGGAACACAGCCCGGACCTCGGCGCAGGTTGACCGCGGCACACAGGCCCTTGGCACAGGGCTACCGTGGCACACAACCCGAACCTCTGTGAAGGGCGACAGCAGAACACAGTCCAGAAATCTGTGCAGGGCGACCGTCGCACAGAGCATGGAACTTGTCGCTAGCCGATGGCGGAATACAGCTTGGACCTCAGTGCAGGGTGACCACGGCAAACAGGCCGGACCTTGTCGCAGGGCTAGCAAGCACACAGCCCGGACCTTTGCAAAGGACGACGAAGGCACACAGCCTGAAACTCAGTGAAGGGCGACCACGTAATACAGCCTGGAACTCGTCGCTAGCCAACCGCGGAACACAGTCTGGATTTCAGAGCAGGGTGACCGTGGCACTCAGGGCAGACCTCAGCACAAGGCGACAGCAGCACTTAGGCCGGACCTCGGTGCAGGGTGACTGTGGCACACAGGCTGGACATCGGCTCAGGGCAACAGAGGCACACATCACGGACCTCTGGAGCAGACTACCACGACACACAGCCCNAATCTGTGCAGGGCGACCGTGGCACAGTGCTCGGAACACATCGCTAGCCAACCCCGAAAATAGCCCAGACCTCAGCACAAGGCAACCGCGGAAAACAGGCCATACCACAGCGCAATGCGACTGCGGCACACAACCCAGACCTCGGCACAAGGCGACGGTGGCACACATCCCGAAATTCAGTGAAGGGCGACTGTGGCACACAGCTCGGAAATCGTCACCAGCCAACCATGGAACACAGCCCGGACCTCGGCGCAGGTTGACCGCGGCACACAGGCCCTTGGCACAGGGCTACCGTGGCACACAACCCGAACCTCTGTGAAGGGCGACAGCAGAACACAGTCCAGAAATCTGTGCAGGGCGACCGTCGCACAGAGCATGGAACTTGTCGCTAGCCGATGGCGGAATACAGCTTGGACCTCAGTGCAGGGTGACCACGGCAAACAGGCCGGACCTTGTCGCAGGGCTAGCAAGCACACAGCCCGGACCTTTGCAAAGGACGACGAAGGCACACAGCCTGAAACTCAGTGAAGGGCGACCACGTAATACAGCCTGGAACTCGTCGCTAGCCAACCGCGGAACACAGTCTGGATTTCAGAGCAGGGTGACCGTGGCACTCAGGGCAGACCTCAGCACAAGGCGACAGCAGCACTTAGGCCGGACCTCGGTGCAGGGTGACTGTGGCACACAGGCTGGACATCGGCTCAGGGCAACAGAGGCACACATCACGGACCTCTGGAGCAGACTACCACGACACACAGCCCAAACCTTGGCAAACAGGAACCGCGGCACAGAGCCGGGAACAGGTTGCAAGCTGAGGGCGGAACACAGGCCCAACCTCGGCACAGGGCAACCACGGCACACATCCTGGACCTGGAGAGATGGCAAACGTGGCACACAGCATGGACTTCGAGCAAGGCTAATATGGCACACAGCCCGAAATGGCACAGTGCGACCGCGGCACAAAGCCCGATCCTCAGTGTATGGCCACCGCAGGACACAGCCTGGACCTCGGCACAAGGCTACCGCGGCACTCAGGCCGAAACTCGGTTCAAGGCTACTGAGGCACACAGACTGGACCTCGGTGCAGGGCGACCGCAGCACACAGCATGGACTTCAGCGCAGGGGACCGTGGCACACAGCCCGGACCTTGGGACAGGGCAACCGCGGCGCACAGCCCGGACTTTGGCAAAGGGCGACCGTGGCACACTGCCCAAAACACAGTGAAGGGTGACCGCGGCACAAAGCCAATAACTTGTCGCTAGCCGACCGCGGACCACATCCGGACTGAGGCACAGGGTTATCGCGGCACACATCTAGGACATCGAGCAGGGCGACCACTGAACACAGCCTGAACTTCAGTGAAGGGCAACCACAGCAAACATCATGGACCTCGACGCAGGGCAACCCTGGAACACAGCACGGACCTCGACCAAATTCGACCGTGGCACACAGCCCAGAACTTGGTGCAGGGCAACCGCGGCACACAGCCCTAACTTCAAAGAAGGGCGACCACAGCACACAGCCCGAACTTCAGTGAAGGGCGACCGTAGCACACAACCCAGCAATCTGTGCAGGGCGACAGCCTAACAGAGCCTGGAACTCGTCGCTAGTTGCCTGCGAAACACAGCCAGGACCTCAGCGCAGGGCAAACATGGCACACAGCCCATACCTCAGCAAAGGGTGACCGAGGCACACAGCCTGAAACTGAGTGAAGGGCTATCGCATCACACAGCCCAGAATTCGTCACTAGCCGACCATGGAACACAGCCCCGACCTTGGCGCAGGGTGAGGTTTGCACACAGGATGGAACTCAGTGCAGGGCGACCTCAGCACACAGGCCGGACCTCGATGCAGGGCGACCATGGCACAAAGGCCAGACCTTGGGGCAGGGCGACCGTGGAACACAGGCCAGATTTCGGCTCAGGGCGACCAGGGCAAAAACCCGGACCTCGGCTCAGGGTGACCGCGGCACACAGCCCGAACCTCAGTGAAGAGTGAACGAGGCACACAGCATGGCCCTCGGCACAGGGCAACCCTGGCACACATCACGGACCTCAGGAACTTGGCGCAGGGCGGCTGCGGCACAGAGCCCTAACCTCAGGGAAGGGTGACCACAGCATACAGCATGTAATTTGTCACTAGCCACCCGCGGAACACAGCCCATACTTCGGCACAGGGTGACCGCGGCACACAGGCTGGGCTTTGATGCAGGGCGACTGCAGCACACATCGCGAACCTTAGTGAAGGGCAACCGTGGCACACATCCCGGACCTTAAGTCAAGGCGACCCTGGAACACAACATGGATGTCGGCAGATGTTCAGTGCGGCACACACCCAGGATCTCGTAGCAGTGTGACCATGGCACACAGGTCAGACCTCGGCTCTGAGCGACCGCCGTGCATTGCCCAGAACTCGGTGCAGGGCGACTGTGGCACACAGCCCAGAAATCAATGCAGGGCAACTGTGGCACAGTGCTCGGAACACATCGCTAGCCAACCCTGAACACAGCCTGGACCTCGGCACAAGGCGACCGCGGCAAACAGGCCATACCACAGCGCAGGGCGACTGTGGCACACAACCCAGACCTCGGCACAGGGTGACGGTGGCACACAGCTCGAAATTCAGTGAAGGGCGACTGTGGCACACAGCTCAGAAATCGTCCCCAGCCAACCGCGGAACACAGCCCGGACCTCGGCGCAGGGTGATCGAAGCACACAGCCCGAACATCGGCACAGGGCTACTGCGGCACACAGCCCGAACCTCTGTGAAGGGCGACAGCAGAACACAGCCTGGAAGTTGTCGCAAGCCGACCATGGAACACAGTCCGGAATTCAGAGCAGGGTGACCGTGGCACTCAGGGCGGACCACAGTACAGGGCAACTGCAACACACAGCCCGGATTTCGGCACAAGGCTACCGTGGCACACATCCAGGACCTTGTTTCAAGGNTGGAACACAGTCCGGAATTCAGAGCAGGGTGACCGTGGCACTCAGGGCGGACCACAGTACAGGGCAACTGCAACACACAGCCCGGATTTCGGCACAAGGCTACCGTGGCACACATCCAGGACCTTGTTTCAAGGTTAACATGGCACACAGCCTGAACCTCGGTGCAGGGCGACCACGGCACACAGCCCGAACCTCAGTGAAGGGCGACTGTGGCACACAGCACGGATCTAGTCACCACCCGACTGTGGAACACAGCCCAGACCTCTGCACAGGGTGACCACAGCACACAGCTCGGACCTCAGTGAAGGGTAGCCGCGGCACACAACCCCAACCTCAGTGAAGGCCAACCGCGTCACACAGCCCGGATCTCATCACTAGCCGAGAACGGAAAACTGCCCGGACTTCGGCTCACTGCGACCTCGGCACACAGCCGGACCTCAGTGCATGGTGACCGCGGCACACATCCCAGACATCGGTGCAGGGCGACCGTGGCACACATTCCGNACCGCGTCACACAGCCCGGATCTCATCACTAGCCGAGAACGGAAAACTGCCCGGACTTCGGCTCACTGCGACCTCGGCACACAGCCGGACCTCAGTGCATGGTGACCGCGGCACACATCCCAGACATCGGTGCAGGGCGACCGTGGCACACATTCCGAACCTCAGTGAATGGCGAGCAAGGTACACAGCCCGGAACTCGTCACCACCCGACCACGGACACTGACCGGACCTCGGAACAGGGCGACCATGGGACACAGCCCGGATTTCGGGAGTGGCGACTGTAGCACACATCCCGGACCTCGGCAGAGAGAGACTGTGGCACAGAACCTGGACTCGTCGCAAGCCGACCACGGAAAAAAACCTGGATCTCGATGCAGGTCTATCGTGGCACACAGCCCTGACCTTGGCGCAGGGTCACTGCAGCACACAGCCCGTACCTTGGCACAGGGCGACTGTGGCACAGAGCCTGAACTTCGGGGCAAGTCGACTGCAGGACAAAGCCCGGACCTTGGCACAGGGCGATACTGGCATACAGCATGGAGCACAGTGCAGGGCGACTGCGGCACACATCCTGGACCTCAGTGCAGGGCGACTACGGCACACAGCCCAGATCTCGGTGCAGGGCGACACTGGCACACAATATGGACCTCGGCAGATGGCGACCGCAAAAAACAGCCCGGACTTTGGTGCAGAGCGACCTTGACACAGAGCCCGGAACTCGTCACTAGCCGACTGCACAACACAGCCTGGATCTCGGCGCAGGGCGACCGCGGCACACAGCCCAAACCTCAGTGAAGTGTGACTGCAGCAAACAGCTGCAAATCTCTGCAAGGCAGAGGTGGCACAGAGCTTGGAACTTGTGGCTAGCCAACCCTGGATCACAGCCCAGACCTCGGCACAGGGCGACCATGGCACACAGGCCAGACCTCGGCGAAGGGCGAAAGCGGCACACAGCCCAGACATTGGCGCAGGGCCACCGCAAAACACAGGCCAGGCATCGGCTCATCTCAACCTCGGCACACAGCCCAGACCTCGGCAGAGGTCAACGGCGGAACACAGCTCTAACCTCAGTGAAGAGCGACCGAGGCACACAGCATGAGCCTCGGTGCAGGGCGACCCTGGCACACAGCATGGACTTGGGTAGATGGCGACCGCAGCACACAGCCCAGACATCGGCACACGGCAACTGGCACACAGTCTGGACCTTGGGAGATGGAGACCATGGCACACAGACTGGACCCCTGCTGAGGGCGACTGCAGCACACAGCTCGGACCTCATCGCAGGGCAACCACTTCACACAGCGAGAACCCCAGCAGAGTTTGACCGTGGCACACAGGCCATACCACGGTGCAGGGCGAACACGGCACACAGCCCAAACTTCAGTGAAGGGTGACCGCACCACACAGCCCAGAAATCTGTACACGGCAACTACAGCACAGAGCCTGGAACTCATCGCTAGCTGACGGTGGAACACAACCCGGTTCTCGGCATAGGTTGACTACGGCAAACAGGCCGGACCTTGTCACAGAAGACCAAGGCACACAGTCCGGAACTCAGCGAAGGGCGACCGAGGCACTCAGCCCGAAACTCAGTGAAGGGCAACCGCGTCAAACAGCTTGGAAGTCGTCGCTAGCCGACCGCAGAACACAGCCCGGATCTCGGCGCAGAGCGACTGGAGCACACAGCTCGGATCTTGGTGCAGGGCGACCGTGGCACTCAGCCCAGATTTCGGGAGATGGCAACCGCGGCAGACAACCCGGATCTCGGAACAGGGCGACTGCGGCACACAGCCTGGAACTTTGCATAAGGCTACTGTGGCACAGAGCCCGGAACTCGGAACAGGGTGACTGTGGCACACAGCCCAGAACTTGTCACAGAGGGAACGCGGTCAGAGCCTGGAACACGTCGCAAGTTGAGTGCGCAACACAGCCTGGACCTCTGCGCAGGGCGACTGGCACACAGCCCGAACTTCAGTGAAGGGTGACCGAGGCACACAGCATGGACCTCGATGCAGGGCGACCCTGGCACATAGCACAAACCTCAGGAGATGGTGACCTCAGCAAACAGCCCAGACATCTGTGCAGGGAGACTGCGGCACAAAGCCCGGACTTCGGCGCAAGGCTAATGCAGCACACAGCCTGGACCTCGGTGCAGGGCGAACACGGCACACAGCCCGAATCTCAGTGAAGGGCGACCGTGGCACACATTCCGGAAATCTGTCCAGGGCGACTGTGGCACAGAGCTCAGAACTCGTCGCTAGCCCACTGCGGCACACAGCCTGGACCATGGCACAGGGCAAACGCAGCACCCAGCCCGAACCTCAGTGAAGAGCAACCGAGGCACAAAGCATGGACCTTGGTGCAGGGCGACCCTGGCACACAGCACGGACCTGGGTAGATGGCGACCATGGCACACAGCCCGGACATCGTCACAGGGTGACTGTGGCACACAGCCCGGACCTCAGGAGATGGAGCCCACGGCACATAGCCCAGACATCGGTGCAGGGCTACCATGGCACACAGCACGGACCTCGGCCCAGAGGGAACACGGCACAGAGCCCGGAACACATTGCAAACCGAGGGTGGTACGCAGCCTGGACCTCGGCGCCGGGCAACCACAGGACACATCCCGAAACACAGTGAAGAGCGCCCGAGGCACACAGTACAGACCTCGGTGCAGCACAACCCTGGTACACAGCACCGACCTCGGGAGATGGCGACCATGACACACAGACCGGACATCGGCTCAGGGCAACTGCAGCACACAGCCCGGACCTCGGTGCAAGGCTATGAAGGCACACAGACACAACATTGGCACAAGGCTAACAAGGCACACAGCCTGAACCTTGGCGCAGTGCGACCACGGCACATAGCCCATTCCTCAATGAAGGACGACTGCAGTTCACAGGCCGGACCTCGGCACAAGGCTACCATGGCACACAGCCCGGATCTCAGTTCAAGGCTACTGTGGCACACAGACCTGACCTCGGCACAGGGTGACCGCAGCACAAAGCCTGAACCTCAGTGAAGGGAGACCGCGGCACACATCCCGGAAATCTGTTCAGGGCGCCCAGGGTAGAGAGCTCGGAACTCCTCGCTCGCCGACCATGTAACACAGTTCGGAACTTGGCACAGGGCGACCACGGCACACAGCCTGGACCTCTGCAGAAGGCTACCATGGCACACAGCCCGAAACTCAGTGAAGGGCCACCACGTCATACAACCTGGAACTCGTCGCTAGCCAACCGCATAACACATTCTGGACCTCGGAGCAGGGTGACCTTGGCACTCAGACCAAACCACAGCACAGGGCGACAGCGGAACTTAGGCCGGACCTCAGCACAGGGCGACTGTGGCACACAGGCCGGACATCAGCTCAGGGCATCTGAGGAACACAGCCCAGACCTCAGCGCAGGGGTACTGCGGCACACAGCCCGAACCTGAGTGAAGGGCGACCATAACACACAGCCCAGAAATCTGTGCAGGGCGACAGCGCAACAGAGATTGAACTCGTCGCTAGTCGACTGCAAAACACAGCCAGGACCTCGGTGCAGGGCGACCACGGAAAATAGGTCAGACCTCATCGCGGGGTGACCACGGCACACAGCCCGAAACTCGNTGCAGGGCGACAGCGCAACAGAGATTGAACTCGTCGCTAGTCGACTGCAAAACACAGCCAGGACCTCGGTGCAGGGCGACCACGGAAAATAGGTCAGACCTCATCGCGGGGTGACCACGGCACACAGCCCGAAACTCGGCAAAGGGCAACTGAGGCACACAGCCCTAAACTGAGTGAAGGGCAACCGCGTCAGACAGCCCAGAACTCATAGCTAGCCAACGGCGGAACACAGCCCGGACCTCGGCGCAGGGCAATCGCGGCACACATCCTGAACCTCGGTGAAGGGCAACCACGGCACACATCCTGGACCTTAAGGCAAGGCGACCCTGGAACACAGCATGGATGTCGGTAGATGTTCAATGTGGCACACACCCAGGATCTCGTAGCAGTGTGACCGCAGCACACAGGTCGGACCTCAGCTCAGGGTGACCGTGGCACAGAGCCTGGACCTTGGCACAGGGTGAATGTGGCACAAAGGCCAGACCTCAGCACAGTGCAAAAGCAGAACACAGGCCGGATTTTGGCTCAGGGCGACCTGGGCAAAACGCCTGGACCTTGGCACAGGTTGCCCACGGCACACAGGCCGAACCTCAGTGAAGGCTGTCTGCGGAACACAGCCCGGAAATCTGCAGGGTAACTGTGGCACAGAGCACAGAAATCGTCGCTAGTCAACCGCAGAACAGGACGGACCTCAGCACAGGGCGACCGTGGCACACAGGCCGGACCTCGGTGCAGGGTGACCGTGGAACACAGCCCGAACCTCAGTGAAGGGCGACTGCAGCACAAAGCCCAGAAATCTGTACAGGAAGCCCACGGCACAGAGCCTGTAACTCGTCACTAGCAGACCATGGAACATAGCCCGGTCCCCGGCGGAGGGTGGCGACAGCAAACAGGCCAGACCTCAGCACAGGGCGACCAGGGTACACATCCCGGACCTTGGCAAAGGGCAACCGTGGAATACTGACTGAAACACAGTGAAGGGCGACCGCAGCACACAGCCAGTAACTCGTTTCTAGCCGAAAGCGGAACACAGCCCGGATTTCGGCACAGGGCGACCGCGGAACACAAGCCGGACCGAGGCACAGGGCGATCACGGCACACATCTTGGACATCGAGCAGGGCGGCCGCTGCACAGAGCCTGAAATTCAGTGAAGGGTCACCACGGCACACAGCCCGAACCTCAGTGATGGGTGACCGCAGCACACATCCCGGACCTCGATGCAGGGCAACCCTGGCACACAGCACGGACCTCGACCGAAGGCGACCGTGGCACACAGCCCAGAACTTGGTGCAGGGCGATCGCGGCACACAGTCCGAACCTCAGTGAAGGGCAACCGTGGCACACAGCATGGAACTCGTCACTAGCTGACCGTGGAACACAGCCCAGATATCGGCGCAGGGTGACCATGGTACACAGGCCGGACTTCAGTGAAGGACGACCTTGGCACCCATCCCGAACCTCGGTGAAGTGCAAGCACGGCACACATCCCGGACTTTACGGCAAGTCGACCCTGGAACACAGCACGGATGTCGACAGATGTTCACTGCGGCACACACCCAGGATCTTGTAGCAGTGTGACCACAGCACACAGGTCGGACATAGGCTCAGTGCGACCGTGGCACACAGCCAGGACTTCGGCATGGTGCAACCGCAGCACACAGCATGGACCTTGGCGTATGGCGACCGTGGCACATAGCCCGAACCTCAGTGAAGGGCCACCGCGGCTCACCGCCCAAAAATCTATGCAGGGCGACCATGGCACAGAGCTTGGAACTCATTGATACCCAATCGCAGAACACAGCCCGGACCTAAGCACTGGGTGACCGCAGCACACAGCCCAGACTTCAGCGCAGGGTGACCGCGGCACACAGCCCGAACGTCAGTGAAGGGCGACTGTGGCACATAGCCCGGAACTCGTCGCCAGCCGACCACGGCACACAACTCGGACATCAGCGCCGGGCTACCACGACACACAGCCCGAACTTCAGTGAAGGGCGACTGTGGCACACAGCCCGAAACTCATTGCCAGCCGACCGAGGAACACAGCCCGGACCTNGAACTCGTCGCCAGCCGACCACGGCACACAACTCGGACATCAGCGCCGGGCTACCACGACACACAGCCCGAACTTCAGTGAAGGGCGACTGTGGCACACAGCCCGAAACTCATTGCCAGCCGACCGAGGAACACAGCCCGTACCTTAGCGCAGGGCTACCATGGCACACAGCCCGAACTTCAGTGAAGGGAGACCGCAGGACACAGCCCAGAAATCTGTGCAGAGCGACAGTGGCATAGAGCCTGGAACTCGTCGCTAGTCGACTGCGAAACACAGCCACGACCTCGGCGCAGGGCAACCACGGAAAACAGGCCGGACCTCGTTGCAGGGCAACCACGGCACACAGCCCAGACCTCGGCAAAGGGCAACCGAGGCACACAGCCCAAAACTAAGTGAAGGGCGACCGCGTCACACAGTCGCTAGTTGACCACGGAACACAGTCCTGACCTCGGCTCAGAGTGAAGGTGGCACACAGGCCGGACCTCAGCACAGGACGACAGCGGCACACAGGCTGGACCTTGGCACAGGGCCACTGTGTCACACAGGCCGGAGCTCGGCACAGGACGACTACAGAACACAGGGCGGACATCGGCTCAGGGGGACCGTGGCATACAGCCCGGAACTCAGCACAGGGAACCATGGCCCATAGCCTGGACTTTTTGAGAAGGCTACCACAGCACACAGCCCGGAACTTGGCAAAGAGGAGCCGCAGCACAGAGCTGGGACCAGGTCGCAAGCCGAGGGCAGAACACAGGCCGGACCTCGGCACAGGCCGATCTTGGCACACAGCCTGGACCTGGGGAGATGGAGACCTCGGCACACAGCCCGGACCTTGGAACAGGGTGACCGCGGCACACAGCCCAGACCTCTGCAGAAGGCTACCTCGGCACACAGCCCGGACCTCGGAAAAGGGCTACCGTGGCACACAGCCCAGACCTCGGCACAGAGGGAATGCGGCACAGAGCCTGGAACCCATTGCAAGCCGAGGGTGTAACACAGCCTGGACCTCGGCGCAGGGGGACTGCAGGACACAGCCTGAACCAAAGTGAGGAGCGATCGAAGCACACAGTACGGGCATCGGTGCAGGGTGACCCTGGCACACAGCACCGACCTCGGGACATGCTGACCGTGGCACACAGACCAGACTTTGGCTCAGGGCAACTGCGGCACACAGCTCGGACCTCGGTGCATGGTTACGATGGCAAACAGCCCGAACCTCGGCGCAAGGCTAACATGGCACACAGCCCAAAACTCGGCGCAGTGTGACCATGAAACATAGCCCGGTCCTCAATGATGGGCGACGGCAGCACACAGCCCGGTCCTCGGCACAAGGCTACCGTGGCACACAGCCCGGAAATCTGTGCAAGGTGACCAGGGCACAGAGATCACAACTCATCGCTAGCCAAGCGGCGAACACAGCATGGATCTCAGCACAGTGCGCCCGCAGCACACAGGCTGGACCTCGGTGCAAGGCGACCGCGGAACAAAGCCCGGAACTTGTCGCCAGCCAACCGCGGAACACAGCCCGGAATTCGGCAGAGGGCGACCACGGCACACAGGCCGTATTTCGATGCATCACACATGCCAAATCTCAGTGAAGGGTAACCATGGCACACATCCCAGGCCTTAAGGCAAGGCGCCCCTGGAACACACCACGGATTTGGGCAGATGTTCACTGCGGCACACATCCAGGATCTCGTCGCAGTGTGACCGCGGTACACAGGTTGGACCTCGGCTCAGGGCGACCACGGCACATAGCCCAGACTTCAGCACAGGCCGACCGTGGCACACAGCCCGGAACTCGGCGGAGGTTGCCAACGGCACACAGGCCGAACCTCAGTGAAGGCTGACCACGGCACACAGCACGGAAATCTGTGGAGGGCGACCGTTTCACAGAGCTCACAACTCATTGCTAGCCAAGCGGGGAACACAGCACGGATCTCGGCACAGGGTGACCACAGCACACAGGCCAGACCTCGGTGCAGGACGACCGCGGAAAAAAGCCCGGATCTCATCGCCAGCCGACCGTGGAACACAGGACGGAACTGGGCACAGGGCGACCGTGGCAAACAGCCCGGACCTGGGGAGATGGCGACCTCAGGACACAGCCCGGACCTCGGAACAGGGCGACCGCGGCACAGAGCCCGGACCTCTGCAGAAGACTACTTCGGCACAGAGCCTGTACATCGGAACAAGGCAACCGTGGCACACAGCCCGGAACTCAGCACAGAGGGAACGTGGCACAGAACCCAAAACACGTCGCAAGCCGAGGGCAGAACACAGCCTGGACTCGGTGCAGGGCGACTGCAGCACACAGCACGAACCACAGTGAAGAGTGACCAAGGCTTACAGCACAGATCACGGTGCAGGGCGACCCT
>SJYV01004872.1:19013-32160 GCA_006410875.1 Neotragus pygmaeus
AAGGGCAACCGAGGCACACAGCCCAAAACTAAGTGAAGGGCGACCGCGTCACACAGTCGCTAGTTGACCACGGAACACAGTCCTGACCTCGGCTCAGAGTGAAGGTGGCACACAGGCCGGACCTCAGCACAGGACGACAGCGGCACACAGGCTGGACCTTGGCACAGGGCCACTGTGTCACACAGGCCGGAGCTCGGCACAGGACGACTACAGAACACAGGGCGGACATCGGCTCAGGGGGACCGTGGCATACAGCCCGGAACTCAGCACAGGGAACCATGGCCCATAGCCTGGACTTTTTGAGAAGGCTACCACAGCACACAGCCCGGAACTTGGCAAAGAGGAGCCGCAGCACAGAGCTGGGACCAGGTCGCAAGCCGAGGGCAGAACACAGGCCGGACCTCGGCACAGGCCGATCTTGGCACACAGCCTGGACCTGGGGAGATGGAGACCTCGGCACACAGCCCGGACCTTGGAACAGGGTGACCGCGGCACACAGCCCAGACCTCTGCAGAAGGCTACCTCGGCACACAGCCCGGACCTCGGAAAAGGGCTACCGTGGCACACAGCCCAGACCTCGGCACAGAGGGAATGCGGCACAGAGCCTGGAACCCATTGCAAGCCGAGGGTGTAACACAGCCTGGACCTCGGCGCAGGGGGACTGCAGGACACAGCCTGAACCAAAGTGAGGAGCGATCGAAGCACACAGTACGGGCATCGGTGCAGGGTGACCCTGGCACACAGCACCGACCTCGGGACATGCTGACCGTGGCACACAGACCAGACTTTGGCTCAGGGCAACTGCGGCACACAGCTCGGACCTCGGTGCATGGTTACGATGGCAAACAGCCCGAACCTCGGCGCAAGGCTAACATGGCACACAGCCCAAAACTCGGCGCAGTGTGACCATGAAACATAGCCCGGTCCTCAATGATGGGCGACGGCAGCACACAGCCCGGTCCTCGGCACAAGGCTACCGTGGCACACAGCCCGGAAATCTGTGCAAGGTGACCAGGGCACAGAGATCACAACTCATCGCTAGCCAAGCGGCGAACACAGCATGGATCTCAGCACAGTGCGCCCGCAGCACACAGGCTGGACCTCGGTGCAAGGCGACCGCGGAACAAAGCCCGGAACTTGTCGCCAGCCAACCGCGGAACACAGCCCGGAATTCGGCAGAGGGCGACCACGGCACACAGGCCGTATTTCGATGCATCACACATGCCAAATCTCAGTGAAGGGTAACCATGGCACACATCCCAGGCCTTAAGGCAAGGCGCCCCTGGAACACACCACGGATTTGGGCAGATGTTCACTGCGGCACACATCCAGGATCTCGTCGCAGTGTGACCGCGGTACACAGGTTGGACCTCGGCTCAGGGCGACCACGGCACATAGCCCAGACTTCAGCACAGGCCGACCGTGGCACACAGCCCGGAACTCGGCGGAGGTTGCCAACGGCACACAGGCCGAACCTCAGTGAAGGCTGACCACGGCACACAGCACGGAAATCTGTGGAGGGCGACCGTTTCACAGAGCTCACAACTCATTGCTAGCCAAGCGGGGAACACAGCACGGATCTCGGCACAGGGTGACCACAGCACACAGGCCAGACCTCGGTGCAGGACGACCGCGGAAAAAAGCCCGGATCTCATCGCCAGCCGACCGTGGAACACAGGACGGAACTGGGCACAGGGCGACCGTGGCAAACAGCCCGGACCTGGGGAGATGGCGACCTCAGGACACAGCCCGGACCTCGGAACAGGGCGACCGCGGCACAGAGCCCGGACCTCTGCAGAAGACTACTTCGGCACAGAGCCTGTACATCGGAACAAGGCAACCGTGGCACACAGCCCGGAACTCAGCACAGAGGGAACGTGGCACAGAACCCAAAACACGTCGCAAGCCGAGGGCAGAACACAGCCTGGACTCGGTGCAGGGCGACTGCAGCACACAGCACGAACCACAGTGAAGAGTGACCAAGGCTTACAGCACAGATCACGGTGCAGGGTGACCCTGGCACACAGCACCGACCTCGGGACATGGTGACCGTGGCACACAGATGGGACTTCAACGCAGGACAACTGTGGGACACAGCCCGGACCTTAGCGCAAGGCTAACATGGCACACAGCCCAGAACTCGGTGCAAGGCTACTGTGGCACACAGCCCAAAACTCGGCGCAGTGCGACCATGAAACATAGCCTGGTCCTCAATGACGGGCGACGGCAGCACACAGCACGGTCCTCGGCACAAGGCTACTGTGGCACACAGCACGGAGTTCAGTTCAAGGCTAGTGTGGTACACAGACCGGACCTCGGCAAAGGGCCACTGCGGCACACAGGCCGAACCTCAGTGAAGGGAGACAGTGGCACACAGCTGGGAAATCTGTGCACGGCGACGGATAGAGTTCGGAACTCATCGCTAGCCTACGGCGGAGCACATCCAGGACCTTGGCACAGTGCGACCGCTACACACAAGACGGACCTCAGCACAGGGTGACCGCGGCACACAGCATGGACCTCGGTGTATGGCGACCATGGAACATAGCCCAAATCTCAGTGAAGGGCCACTGCGGCACACGGCCCAAAAATCTATGCAAGGCGACCATGGCACAGAGCTTGGAACTCGTCGATAACCAATCACAGAACACAGCCCGGACCTCAGCACTGGGTGACCTCGGCACACAGCCCAGACTTCAGTGCAGGGCGACCGCGGCACACAGCCCGAACATCAGTGAAGGCTGACCATGGCACACAGCCCAGAAATCTGTGCAGGGCGACCATGGCACAGAGATCACAACTTATCGCTAGCCAAGCGGCGAACACAGCATGGACATGGTGACCGTGGCACACAGATGGGACATCAACGCAGGACAACTGTGGGACACAGCCCGGAACTTAGCGCAAGGCTAACACAGGCACACAGCCCAGAACTCGGTGCAAGGCTACCGTGGCACACAGACCGGACCTCGGCACAGTGCGACCACGACAAACAGCCTGAACCTGAGTGAAGGGAGTCGCCGGCAAACAGCCTGGATATCTGTGCTGGGTGACCGGTGTACAGAGCTCGGAACTTGCTGCCGTTCATCTTTGCCACAGCCCAGATCTCGGCGTAGTGCGACCATGGCACACAGGACAGAACTAGTCTAAAGCCGATGGTGGAACACAGCCTGGACCTCGGCACAGGGTGACTGCGGCATACAGGCTGAACCTCGGCGCAGGGTGACCACGGCTCACAGCATGGACCTCGGCTCAGGGTGACCGCGGCACACAGCCCGAACTAAAGTGAAGGGTGACCATGACACACAGACCAAAAATCTGTGCAGGGCCACCATGTCACAGAGCTTGGAACTCTTCGCTAGCCATCTGCGGAACACATTCCAGACCTCCGCACTGGGCGACCATGGCACACAGCCCGAATGTCAGTGAAGGGCGACTGTGCCACACAGCCCGGAAATTGTTGCCAGCTGACTGCGGAACACAGTCAGGACCTTGGCGCAGGACTACTGCGGCACACAACCCGAACATCAGTGAAGGGCGACCGCAAGACACAGCCCAGAAATCTGTGCAAAGTGACAGTGGCACAGAGCCTGGAACTCGTCGCTGGTCAACTGCAAAACACAGCCAGGACCTCGGCGCAGGGCGACCACGGCACACAGTCCGGAACGTGGCAAAGGGCGACCGTGGCACACTGCCCGAAACACAGTGAAGGGGGCCCACGGCACACAGCAAGTAACTCGTTTCTAGCCGACTGCGGAACACAGCCCGGATTTTGGCACAGGGCGACCGCAGAACACCGGCCGGACCGAGGCACAGGGCGACCGTGGCACACATCATGGACATCAAGCAGGGCGACTGCTGCACAGAGCCTGAAAATCAGTGAATGGTGACAGCGGCACACAGCCCGAACCTCAGTGAAGTGCCACTGCAGCACACATCCTGGGCCTTGATGTAGGGCAACCCTGGGATACAGCACGGACATCGACCTAAGGCGATCGCAGCACACAGCCCAGAACTTGGCACAGGGCGACCGCGGCACACAGCCCTAACCTCAGTGAAGAGTGACTGTGGCACACAGCATGGAACTCGTCACAAGCCGACCGCAGAACACAGCCCGGATTTTGGCACAGGGTGACCACAGCACAGAGGCCGGACTTCAATGCAGGGCGACTGCGGCACACATCCCAAACCTCAGTGAAGGGCAACCGCGGCACACATCCCGGACCTTAAGTCAAGGTGAACCTGGAACACAGCACGGATGTCGGCAAATGTTTAGTGCGGCACACACCCAGAATCTAGTAGCATTGTTACCGTGGCACACAGGTCGGACCTCGGCGCAAGGCGACCAGGACACACAGCCTGAACCTCAGTGAAGGGCGACCGCGGCACACAGTCCAGAAATCTGCAGGGCGACCGTGGCACAGTACTCGGAACACATCACTAGCCAACCCCGAACACATACTGGACCTCGGGACATGGCGACCATGGCAAACATGTTATACCACGGTGCAGGGCAACTGCGGCACACAACCCAGACCTCGGCGCAGCGCGACGGCGGCACACAGCCAGAACATTGGCAAAGGGCTACTGTGGCACACAGCCTGAACCTCTGTGAAGGGCGACAGCAGAACACAGCCCAGAAATCTGTGCTGGGCAACCATGGCACAGAGCATGGAACTCGTCGCTAGCCGACGGCGGAACACAGCCTGGACCTAGGCGCAAGATGACCCTGGCAAACAGGCCGGACCTTGTCGCAGGGCGAGCAAGGCACACAGCCCGGACATTTGCGAAGGGCGAGCAAGGCACAAAGTACGAAACTCAGTGAAGGGCGACTGCGTCACACAGCCTGGAATTCGTCGCTAGTCAACCACGGAACACAGTCCGGACTTCAGAGCAGGGTGACCTTGGCACTCAGGCCGGACCTCAGCACAGGGCGACAGCAGCACTTAGGCCGGACCTCGGCGCAGGGTGACTGTGGCACTCAGGCCGGACTTCGGCTCAGGGCAACTGCGGCACACAGCCTAGACCTCTCGAGCGGACTACCGTGACACACAGCCCGGACCCTGGCAAAGAGGAACGACGGAACAGAGCCGGGAACAGGTTGCAAGCNCGCAGGGTGACTGTGGCACTCAGGCCGGACTTCGGCTCAGGGCAACTGCGGCACACAGCCTAGACCTCTCGAGCGGACTACCGTGACACACAGCCCGGACCCTGGCAAAGAGGAACGACGGAACAGAGCCGGGAACAGGTTGCAAGCCGAGGGCGGAACACAGGCCGGACTTCAGCACAGGGTGACTGCGGCACACATCCCGGACCTGGGGAGATGACGACTACGGCACACAGCCTGGACTTCGGTGTCAGGCTAATAAGGCACACAGCCCGAACCTTGGGTCAGTGCGTCTGCAGCACACAGCCCCATCCTCAGTGAAGGGCGACCGCAGCACACAACCCGGAACTCGGCACAAGGCTACCGCGGCACTGAACCCGGAACTCGGTTCAAGGCTACCGAGGCACACAGGCCAGACCTCAGCGCAGGGCGACCACGGCACACAGCGTGGACTTCAGCACAGGGGACCGTGGCACACAGCCCGGACCTCGGGACAGGGCAACCGTGGCACACAGCCCTGACCTTGGCGAAGGGCGACCGTGGCACACTGCTCAAAACACAGTGAAGGTTGACCACGGCACACAGCCAGTAACTCATCGCTAGCCGACCACGGAACACAGCCCCGATTTCGGCACACGGCGACCATGGAACATATCCAGACCGAGACACATGGTGACCGCGGCACACATCTAGGACATCGAGCAGGGTGACTGCTGCACACAGCCCGAACTTCAGTGAAGGGCAACCGCAGCACACATCCCGGACCTCGATGCAGGGATACCCTGGCACACAGCACGGACCTCGATCAAAGGCGACAGCAGCACACAGCCCGGAACTTGGTGCATGGCGACCACGGCACACAGCCCGAACCTCAGTGAAGGGCGACTGCAGCACACAGCATGGAACTCATCACTAGCTGACCGCGGAACACAGCCCGGATTTTGGTGCAGGGCGACCACGGCACACATCCCAAACCTCAGTGAAGGGCGACCACGTCACACAGCCTGGAACTCATTGCTAGTTGACCGCACAACACAGTCCGGACCTCGGAGCAGGGTGACCATGAAACACAGCCCGAACCTCGGCGCAAGGCTAACATGGCACACAGCCCGAAACTCGGTGCAGTGCGACCATGTAACACAGCCCAATCCTCAGAGAAGGGCAACCGCAGCACACAGCCCAGACCTCGGCACAAGGCTACCGCGGCACACAGCCCGGAACTCGGTTCATGGCTACCGTAGCACACAGACAGGAACTCGGCACAGTGGGACCGTGGCACAAAACCCGAACCTCAGTGAAGGGAGACCGTGGCACACAGACCGGAAATCTGTGCAGGGCAACTGGGATACAGAGCTCGGAAATCGTCACTAGCCAAACGTGGAACACAGCCTGGAACTCGACGTAGGGCGACCATGGCAAACAGGACTGAACTCGTCTCCAGGTGACGGCGGAACACAGCCCAGACCTCGGCACAGGGCAACCGCGGCACACAGGCCGGGCCATGGCGCAGGGTGACTGCGGCACACAGCATGGACCTCGGCTCAGGGCGACCGTGGCACACAGCCCGAACCACAGTGAAGGGCGACTGCGGCACACAGCCCAATAGTCAGTGTAAGGCGATCATGACACAGAGCTTGGAACTCATCGTTAGCCAACCGCGAAACACAGCCCGGACCTCTGCACTGGGCGACCACGGCACACAGGCCGGACCTCTGCGTGGGACGACCGTGGCACACAGCCCAGACCTCAGCACAGGGTGACCGCAGCACACAGCCTGAACGTCAGTGAAGGGTGACTTTGGCACACAGCCCGGAAATCTGTGCAGGGCGACAGAAGCACAGAGCCCGGAACATATCGCCAGCTGACCGCGGAAAACAGCCCTGACCTTGGCGTAGATCGATCGCAGCACACAGCACATACCTCAACGAAGGGCGACTGTGGCACACTGCCCGGACTTCTGCAGAAGACTGCCTTGGCACACAGCCCGGACCTCAGAACAGGGCAACTGTAGCACACAGCCCGGACCTCGGCACAGAGGGAACGCGGCACAGAGCCGGGAACTCGTTGCAAGCCGAGGGCGGAACACATCCTGGACCTCGGTGCAGGGCGAACGCAGCACACAGCCTGAACCACAGTGAAGAGTGACCAATGCACACAACACGGACCTCAGCACAAGGCGACCCTGGCACAAAGCACTGACCTCGGGAGATGGCGACCGTGGCACACAGACTGGACATCGGCTCAGGGCAACTGCGGCACACAGCCCGGACCTCAGCGCAAAGCACCGCGGCACACATCCCGGACCTCAGCCCAAGGCTAACATGGCACACAGCCCGAAACTCGGTGCAGTGCGACCGTGTAACACAGCCCAATCCTCAGAGAAGGGCAACCGCAGCACATATCCCGGACCTCGGCACAAGGCTACCGCGGCACACAGCCCCGAAATCGGTTCAAGGCTACTGTGGCACACAGACCAGAACTCGGCACAAGGGGACCGTGGCACAAAGCCCGAACCGCAGTGAAGGGAGATCGTGGCACACAGACTGGAAATCTGTGCAGGGCGACCGGGGTACAGAGCTCGGAACTCGTCGCTAGCCGACCGTGGAACACAGCCTGGAACTCGATGCAGGGCGACCATGGCAAACAGGACGGAACTCTTCTCCAGCCGACGGCGGAACAAAGCCCAGACCTAGGCACAGTGCGACCGCGGCACACAAGACAAGCCATGGCACAGGGTGATGACGGCACACAGCAAGAACCTCAGTGAAAGGCGGCCACAGCAAACATCCCTGACCTCGATGCAAGGCAACCCTGGCACACAGTACGGACCTCGACCGAAGGCACCCGCGGCACACAGCCCAGAACTTGGCGCAGGGCGATCACGGCACACAGCCCAGACCTCGGTGCAGAGCGACTGGGGCACACAGCCTGAACCTCAGTGAAGGGCGACCGCGGCACACAGCCCAGAAATCTGTGCAGGGCAACCATGGCACAGTGCTCGGAACACATGGCCAGCCAAACGCGAATACAGCCCGGATCTCGGCACAGGGCAACCGCAGCACACAGGCCATACCACGGTGCATGGAGACTGTGGCACACAGCTTGGAAATCGTTGCCAGCCAACCACGGAACAAGTCCCGACCTTGGCACAGGGCGACCACGGCACAAAGCCTGAACATCCGCACAGGGCTACCGTGGCACACAGCCCAAACCTCTTTGAAGTGAGACCGCAGCACACAGCCCAGAAATCTGTGCAGGGTGACCGTGGGACAGAGCATGAAACTCGTGCTAGCCGACGGCGGAACACAGCCTGGACCTCGGTGCAGGGTGACTATGGCAACAGGTCGGACCTTTTCGCAGAGCAAGCAAGGCACACATAACGGACCTCTGCAAAGGGCGACCAAGGCACACAGCCCGAAACTCAGTGAAGGGTGACCGCATCACACAGCCTGGAACTCGTCACTAGCCAACTGCGGAACAGTCCGGACCTCGGAGCTGGGTGACCGTGACACTCAGGCCAGACCTCAGCACAGGGCGACAGCGGCACTTAGGCCGGACTTCGGCGCAGGGCGACTGTGGCACACAGCCCGAACTTCAGTACAGGTCGACCACGGCACAAAGCCCAGACCTCTGGAGCAGGCAACTGCGACACACAGCCCGGACCTTGACAAAGAGGAACCACAGAACAGAGCCGGGAACAGGTTGCAAACCAAGGGCAGAACATAAGCCGGACATCAGCACAAGGCACCGGAGGCACACAGCCTGGACCTGGGGAGATGGCGACCGCAGCACACAGCCCGGCCCTCAGTGAAGGGAGACTGTGGCACACAGCCCTGAAATCTGTGCAGGGCCACCTGGGTACAGAGCCCGGAACTCATCGCTAGCTGACCGCGGAACACAGCCTGGACCTCGGCGCAGGGATAGTTGGCACACATGCCGGACCTCAGCGCAGGGTGACTGTGGCACACAGGCCAGACCTTAGCGCAGACGACCGTGGCACACAGGCAGGACTTTGTGGCAGGGCAACCACGGAACACAGGCCGGATTTCGGCTCAGGGAGACCGGGGCGAAAACCCCAGACCTTGACTCAGGTGACTGCGGCACACAGCCCGAACTTAAGTGAAGAGCGACCGAGGCACACAGCATGGTCCTCTGCACAGTGCGACACTGGCACACATCACGGACCTCAGGGGTTGGTGACTGCAGCACACAGCCCAGACACAAGCGCAGGGATGGTGAAACAAGAGCCTGGAACTCAGAGCAAGGCTACCACAGCCCAAAGCCCGTATTTCGCACAGGTTGCCTACAGCACACAGCCCGAACCTCAGTGAAGGCTGACCACGGCACACAGTTCTTCAATCTGTGCAGGGGAACTGTGGCACAGAGCTCAGAAATCGTCGTTAGCCAACCACGGAACACAGCACGGACTTCGGCACAGGGCGAACATGGCAAACAGGACATAACTCGTGTCCAGCCGACGGCGGAACACAGCCCGGACCTTGGCACAGGGCGACCATGGCACACAGACCAGACCTCTGTGTGGGGCGAGCGCAGCACACAGCCCTGAAATCTGTGCAGGGCGACTGGGGTACAGAGCTCAGAACTTGTCACTAGGAGACCGCTGAACACAACGTGGACCTCGGCACAGGGCGATCGCCCCACACAGGCCAGAACTCGGCACAGGGTGACCGCAGCACACAGCATGGAACTCGGCTCAGGGCGACCACGGCACACAGCCTGAACCTCAGTGAAGGGCGACCGCAGCACAGAATCCAGAAATCTGTGCAGAACTACAGTAGCAGAGAGCCTGGAACTCATCGCTCGTCAACCGCGACACACAGCCAGGACCTCAGCGCAGGGCGACCATGGAAAACAGGCCTGACTTTGTCACAGGGCAACCACGGCATACAACCCGACTTCAGCACAGGGTGACCGAGGCACACAGCCTGAAACTCAGTGAAGGGTGACAGCGTCACACAGCCCAGAACTCGTCACTAGCCGACCGCAGAACACAGGCAGGACCTCGGTGCAGGGCGGCCGCGGCACTTAGGCCGGACCTCGGCACAGGGTGACCGTGGCACACAGGCTGGACCTTGAAGCAAGATGACCGTGGCACAGAGGCTAGACCTCGACACAGGGCGTCTGTGGCACATAGGCCGGACCTCGGTGCAGGGCGACCGCAGCACACAGCCCGGACCTCAGTGCAGGGGGACCGCCGCACACAGCCCAGNAGCGTCACACAGCCCAGAACTCGTCACTAGCCGACCGCAGAACACAGGCAGGACCTCGGTGCAGGGCGGCCGCGGCACTTAGGCCGGACCTCGGCACAGGGTGACCGTGGCACACAGGCTGGACCTTGAAGCAAGATGACCGTGGCACAGAGGCTAGACCTCGACACAGGGCGTCTGTGGCACATAGGCCGGACCTCGGTGCAGGGCGACCGCAGCACACAGCCCGGACCTCAGTGCAGGGGGACCGCCGCACACAGCCCAGACCTCTGGAGAAGGCTACCGTGGCACACAGCCCGGACCTTGACAAAGAGGAACTGCGGCACAGAACTTGGAACAGGTCGCAAGCTGAGGGCGGAACACAGGCTGGACCTCGTCAAAGGGCGACCGCGGCACACAGCCCGGACCTTGGAACAGGGCGACAGCAGCACACAGCCCGAACCTCTGCAGAAGGCTACATCTGCACACAGCCTGGACCTTGGAACAGGGCGACCGGGGCAGACATCCCGGACCTCGGCAGAGAGTGAACGCATTACAGAGCCTGGAACTCGTTGCAAGCCGAAGGCAGAACACAGCCTGGAAGTCCATGCAGGGCGACCGTGCCACATAGCCCAAACCACAGTGAAGAGCGAACGAGGCACACAGCACAGACCTCTGTGCAGGGCGACCGTGGCACACAGCACTGACCTCGGAGATGGCGACTGTGCCACACAGACTGAACATCGGGGCAGGGCAACTGCGGCACACAGCCTGGACCTCGGTGCAAGGCTACCTCGGCACACAGCCCAGACCTCGGCCCATGGCTAACATGGCATACAGCCCGAACTTCAGTGCAATGCAACCACAGCACACAGCCCGATCCTCAGTGAAGGGCAACCTCAGCACACAGCCCAGACCTCGGCACAAGGCTACCAAGGCACACAGCCTAGAACTCGGTTCAAGGCTACCGAGGCACACAGGCTGTACCTTGGCGCAGGGCAACCACAGCACACACGTGGACCTCGGTGCAGGGCGACCTCTGCACACAGCCTGAACATCAGTGAAGGGCGACTGCGGCAGACAGCCCAAAAATCTGTGCAGAGCGACCGTGGCACATAGCTTGGAACTTGTCCCTAGACAACCAGGGAACACAGCCCGGACCTCCGCACTGGGCAACCGTGGCACTCAGGCCAGACCTCAGCGCAGGGTGACAGAGGCACATAGGCCAGACCTCGGCGCAGGGTGACCATGGCACAGAGCCCAGATCTCAGTGCAGGGTGACCATGGCACACAGGCCAGACTTTGGCACAGGGCCACCGTGTCACACAGGCCAGACCTCAGCACAGGGCGACTGCGGAACACAGGCTGGACATCGGCTAAAGGCGGCCGCGGCATACAGCCCGGACCTCAGCGCAGGGGACCGTGGCACACAGCCCGGACTTCTTGAGAAAACTACTGAGGAACACAGCGCAGACCTTGGCAAAAGGAACCGCGGCACAAAACCGGGAACAGGTAGCAAGCCAAGGGCCGAAAACAGGCCGGACCTCGGCACAGGGCAAACGCGGCACACAGGCCAGACCTGAGGAGATGGCGACCTCGGCACACAGCCTGGACCTCGGAACAGGGCGACAGTGGCACACAGCCCAGACATCTGCAGTAGGATACCTCAGCACACAGCCCGGGCCTCGGGACAGGGCGACTGTGGCTCACAACCCGGACATCGGCACAGAGGGAATGCGGCACAGAGCCTGAACCTCAGTGAAGGGCGACCAAGGCACACAGCCCAAAAATCTGTGCAGGACCACCATTGCACAGAGCTTCGAACTCCACGCTAGCCAACCGTGGAACACAGCCCGGACCTCCGCACTGGGCGACTGCAGCACACAGGCCGGACCTCTTCCCTGGGCGAGCACGGCACACAGCCTGGAAATCTGTGCAGGGCGACCGGGTTCCAGAGCTTGGAACTTGTCGCTAGCCGACCGCGGAACACAGCCCAGATCTCAGCACAGGGTGACCATGGCAAACAGGACGCAACTCGTGTCCAGCCGACGGCAGAACACAGCACGGGCCTTGGCACAGGGCGACCGTTGCACACAGACCGGAAATCTGTGCAGGGCGACCGGGGTACAGAGGTCGGAACTTGTTGCTAGGCGACCGCTGAACACAACGTGGACCTCGGCACAGGGCGATCGCGGCACACAGGCCGGAGCTCGGCGCAGGGTGACCACGGCACACAGCATGGAACTTGGCTCAGGATGACCGCGGCACACAGCCCGAACCTCAGTGAAGGGCGACCGCAGTACAGAACCCAGAAATCTGTGCAGAACTACAGTAGCAGAGAGCCTGGAACTCGTCGCTCATGAACCGCGACACATGGCCAGGACCTCAGTGCAGGGCGACCACGGAAAACAGGCCTGACCTCGTCGCAGGGCGACCATGGCACACAACCCAACCTCAGCACAGGGTGACAGAGGCACACAGCCTGAAACTCAGTGAAGGGTGACCGCATCACACAGCCCGGAACTCGTCGCTAGCCGACCGTGGAACACAGGCAGGACCTCGGTGCAGGGCGGCCGCGGCACTTAGGCCGGACCTCAGTGCAGGGTGAACGTGGCACACAGGCTGGACCTTGGAACAGGGCAACCGTGGCACAGAGGCTGGACCTCGACACAGGGCATCTATGGCACACAGGCCGGACCTCGGTGCAGGGCGACCGCGGCACACAGCCCGGACCTCAGTGCAGGGGGACGGCCGCACACAGCCCAGACCTCTGGAGAAGGCTACCGCAGCACACAGCCTGGACCTTGACAAAGAGGAACTGCGGCACAGAACC
>SJYV01004872.1:32617-64390 GCA_006410875.1 Neotragus pygmaeus
GACCTCGGAACAGGGCGACAGCGGCACACAGCCCGGACCTCTGCAGAAGGCTACCTTGGCACACAGCCTGGACTTGGGAACAGGGCGACCGTGGCAGACAGCCCGGACCTCGGCAGAGAGGGAATGTGGCAGATAGCCTGGAACTCGTTGCAAGCTGAGGGCAGAACACAGCCTGTAAGTCCATGCAGGGCGACCGTGCCACACAGCCCAAACCACAGTGAAAAGCGAATGAGGCACACAGCACGGACCACTGTGCAGGGCGACCGTGGCACACAGCACTGACCTCAGAGATGGCGACCGTGCCACACAGACCAAACATTGGTGCAGGGCAACTGCGGCACACAGCCCGGACCTGGGGAGATGGCGACCTCGGCACACAGCATGGACCTCGCAACATGGCGACTGTGGCACACAGCCCAGACCCCGGCACAGAGGGAACGCTGCACAGAGCCCTGAACTCGTCACAAGCCGAGGGTGGAATGCAGCCTGGACCTTGGTGCAGGGCGACTGCAGCACACAGCCCGAACCACAATGAACAGCGACCGAGGCACACAGCACGGACCTCAGTGCAGGGCGATCCTGGCACACAGCACTGACTTCGGGAGATGACGACTGTGGCACACAGACCAGACATCAGCTCAGGGTAACTGCGGCACACAGCCCAGACCTCAGTGCAAGGCTACGACGGCACACAGCCCGAATACCTGGAAACAAGGCTAACATGGCACACTGCTAGAGTCTCGGCACAGTGTGACCGTGGCACATAGCCTGGTCCTCAGTGAAGGGCAACCGCAGCACACAACCCGGTCCTCGGCACAAGGCTACCGTGGCACACAGCCCAGAACTCAGTTCAAGGCTACTATGGCAAACAGACCGGACCTCGGCTCAGGGTGACCGCGGCACACAGCCCAAACCTCAGTGATGGGAGATCGTGGCACACCACCCGAAAATCTGTGCAGATCGTCTGAGGTACAAAGCTCAGAACTCATCACTAGCCGACCGCGGAACACAGCCATGACCTCAGCGTAGGGCAACCATGGCAAACAGGATGGAACTCGTCTCCAGGCGACTACAAAACACAGCCAGGACCTCGATGCAGGGCAACACGGAAAACAGGCCGGACCTTGTCACAGGGCTCCCACGGCACACAGCCTGGACCTCGGCGAAGGGTGAACGTGGCACACTGCCTGAAACACAGTGAAGGGCGACTGCAGTACACATCCAGTAACACTTTTCTAGTTGACTGCGGAACACAGCCTGGATTTCGGCACAGGGCGACTGTGGAACAAGGGCCAGACATAGGCACAAGGCGACCACGGCACACATCAAGGAAATCGAGCAGGGTGACCACTGAAAACAGCCTGAATCTCAGTGAAGGGTGACCATGGCACACAGCCCGAAACTCAGTGAAGGGAGACCGCAGCACACATCCCGGACCTGGATGCAGGGCAACCCTGGCACACAGCACGGCAGGCCTGGTGCTAGGCAGCTTCCTGGAGGTAGGACAGAGGCAGGGCCTGAAGAAGGGGAAGATCTGGAGTGGGNGAAACTCAGTGAAGGGAGACCGCAGCACACATCCCGGACCTGGATGCAGGGCAACCCTGGCACACAGCACGGACCTTGACCGAAGTCGACCACGCCACACAGCCTGGAACCTGGCACAGGGCGACCGCGGCACACAGCCTGAATGTCAGTGAAGGGCGACCGCAGCACACAGCATGGAGATAGTCACTAGCCGACCGTAAAACAGAGCCCGGACTTCGGTGCAGGGCGACTGCAGCACACAGGTTGGACATCAATGTAGGGCGACCGCAGCACACATCCCGAACCTCAGTGAAGGGCAACCGCGGCACACATCCCAGACCTTAAAGCAAGGCGCCCCTGGAACACAGCACGGATGTCGGCAGATGTTCACTGTGGCCCACATCCAAAATCTTATCACAGAGTGACCACGGCACACAGGCTGGACCTCGGCTAAGGGCACCGTGGCACACAGCCCGGACCTCGGCACAGGGTGACGGCGGCACACAGCCCAATCCTCAGTGAAGGGCGACTGCGGCACACAGCCCAGAAATCTGTTCAGGGTGACCGTGGCACAGTGCTCGGAACACATCGCTAGCCAACCCTGAATACAGCTCAGACTGCAGCACAGGGCGACCGCGGCACACAGGCCATGCCATGGCACAGGGTGACCGCAGCACACAGGACATATCATGGCACAGGGCAACTGTGGCACACAACCCGGACCTTGGCGCAGGGTGACTGCGGCACACAGCCCGAATCTGAGTGAAGAGTGACTGTGGCACACAGCCCAGAAATCTGTGCAGGGTGACCGGGGCACAGTGCTCGGAACACATCGCTAGCCAACCCCAAACACAGCCCGGACCGCATAACAGAGCGATACGGCACACCAGCCATACCACGGCGCAGGGTGACAGCGGCANTCTGTGCAGGGTGACCGGGGCACAGTGCTCGGAACACATCGCTAGCCAACCCCAAACACAGCCCGGACCGCATAACAGAGCGATACGGCACACCAGCCATACCACGGCGCAGGGTGACAGCGGCACACAACCCGGACCTTGACGCAGGGCGACCCTGGCACACAGCACGGATCTCGAACAAAGGTGACCGCGGCACACAGCCCGAAACATGGCGCAGGGTGACCGCGGCACACAGCCTAAACCTCAGTGAAGGGTGACAACGGCACACAACATGGAACTCGTCACTAGCCGACCACAGAACAAAGCACGGACTTCGGCGCAGGGCGACTGTGGAACACAGCCCAAAACTCAGTGAAGGGCGACCACGTCACACAGCCTGGAACTTGTTGCTAGCCGACCACGGAACACAGTCCGGACCTCGGAGCAAGGCTACCGCGGCACACACCCTGGACCTCGGTGCAAGGCTAACATGACACTCAGCCCAAAACGCGACAAAGTGCGACCGTGTAACACAGCCCAATCTTTAGTGAAGGGTGACCACAGCACACAGCCCAGACCTTGGCACAAGGCTACCTTGGCACACACACTGGACCTCGGCACAGGGCGACCACAGCACAAAGCCCGAACCTCAGTGAAGGGAGACCGTGGCACACAGCCAGGAAATCTGTGCAGGGTGACCGGGGTACAGAGTTCGGAACTCGTTTCTAGCTGACCATGGAACACAGCCCAGAACTCATCACAGGGCGACCATGGCACACAGCCCGGACCTCTGTAGAAGGCTACCACGGCACACAGCCTGAAAATCAGTGAAGGGCGACCGCATCACACAATATGGAACTCATCGCTAGCCGACCGCTTAACACTGTCCGGACCACGGAGCAGTATGACCGTGGCACTCAGGCTGGACCTCAGCACAGGGCGACAGCGGCACATAGGCAGGACCTTGGCACAGGGCGACTGTGGCACACAGGCTGGACTTCGGCTCAGGGCGACCAAGGAACACAGCCTGGATCTCAGTGCAGGGAGACCTCTGCACACAGCTCGCACCCCTGGAGCAGGCTATCCTGGCACACAGCCCGGACCTTGGCAAAGAGAAACCGCGGCAAGGAGCCGGGAACATTTGGCAAGTGGAGGGCGAAACACAAGCCGGACCTCGGCACAGGGCGACTGTGGGATACAGGCTGGACATCAGCGTAAGGTAATTGTGGAACAGAGGCTGGATATCGGCTCAGGAAGACTGCTGCACACAGCCCGGACCTCAGCGCAGGGGGAACAAGGCACACAACCCGGACATCTGGAAAAGGCTACTGTGACACAAGGCCCGGACTTTTGCAAAGAGGAACCGCGGCACAGAGCCAAGAACAGGTCGCAAGCCGAGGGCAGAACACAGGCCGGACCTCAGCACAGGGCGACCGCGGCACACAGCCCGGACCTCAGTGCAGGGGGACCACGGCACACAGCATGGAACTCGTCACTAGCCGACCGCGGAAAAGAGCCCGGACTTCAGCGCAGGGCGACTGTGGATCACAGCCCAAAACTCAGTGAAGGGCGACCACGTCACACAGCCTGAACTTGTTGCTAGCCGACCATGGAACATAGTCCGGACCTCAGAGCAGGGTGACCGTGACACTCAGGCCGGACCACAGCGCAGGGTGAGAGCGACAAATAGTCCGGACCTCGGTACAGGGCGTCTGCGGAACACAGGGCGAACATCGGCTCAGGGCAACCGCGGATCAAAGCCCGGACGTCTGGCGCAGGCTACAGTGACACACAACCCGGACCTTGGCAAAGAGAAACCACAGCAAGGAGCCGGGAACAGGTGGCAGGCAGAGGGTAAAACACAGGCCGGAACTCGGCGCAGGGCGACCGTGGCACAGAGGCCAGACCTCAGCGCAGGGCGTCTGTGGCACACTGGCTGGACGTCAGCATAGGGTGATTGCGGACACAGGCCGGATATCGGCTCAGGATGACTGCTGCACACAGCCCAGACCTCAGCGCAGGGGGACCCCGGCACACATCCTGGACATCTGGAAAAGGCTATCGCGATACAAGGCTCGGAACTTGGCAAAGAGGAACCACGGCACAGATCCGGGAACAGGTCACAAGCCGAGGGCAGAACACAGGGTGGACCTCGGCACAGGGTGACCGCGGCACACAGCCCGGACCTGGGGAGATGGCAACAGTGGCACACAGCCCGGACCTCGGAAAAGGGCTACCGTGGCACATAGCCCAGACCTCTGCAGAAGATTACCTCGGCACACAGCCCGGACCTCGGAAAAGGGCTACGATGGCACACAGCCCAGACCTCGGCAAAGACAGAACGCGGCACAGAGCCTGGAACTCGTTGCAAGGCCAGGGCAGAGCACAGCCTGGACCTCGGTGCAGGGAGACCGCAGCACACAGCCCGAACAACAGTGAAGAGCGAGCGAGGCACACAGCACGGACCTCGGTTCAGGGCAAACCTTGTACACAGCACCGACCTCGGGAGATGGTGACCGTGGCACACAGACCGGACATCGGCTCAGGGAAACTGCGGGACACAGCCCGGACCTCGGTGCAAGACTACGACGGCACACAGCCTGAATACCTGGGCGCAAGGCTAACATGGCACACAGCCCAAACCTTGGCACAGTGTGACTGTGGCACATAGCCCAGTCCTCAATGAAGGGCGAGCGCAGCACACAGCCCGGTCCTCGGCACAAGGCTACCGTGGCAAACAGCCCGGACCTTGGCACAGGGCGATCGCGACACACAGCCCGAACCTCAGTGAAGGGAGACCGCGGCACACAGCCCGGAAATCTGTGCAGATCGACTGAGGTACAGAGCTCAGAACTCATCACTCGCTGACCGCGGAACACAGCTGGGACTTTGGCGTAGGGCGACCATGGCAAACAGGACGAAATTCGTCTCCAGCCAACAGCGGAACACATCCCGGACCTCAGCGCAGGGTGACCGCGGCACACAGCATGGACCTTGGTGTAGGGTGACCGCGGTACACAGTCTGAACCTCAGTGAAGGGCCAGCGTGGCACACAGCACAAAAATCTATGCAGAGCAACTGAGACACAGAGCTTGGAACTCGTAGCTAGCCTACCGCGGAACACAGCACAGACCTCTGCACTGGTCAACCGTGGCACACAGGCCAGACCTCTGTGTGGGGCAACCGCGGCACACAGCCTAGACCTTGGCACAGGGCGACCGTGGCACACAGCCCGAACGTCTATGAAGGGCGACTGTGGCACACAGCCCAGAACTCGTAGCCAGCCGACCACGGAACATAGCCCAGACATTGGTGCAGGGCGACCGCGGAACACCATTCAGACATCTGCGCAGGGCTACCGCGGCACACAGCCCGAACCTCAGTGAAGGGTGGGCACAGCACACAGCCCAGAAATCTGTGCAGGACGATAGTGGCACAGAGCCTGGAACTCGTCGCTAGTCGACTGCGAAACACAACCAGGACCTAGGCGCAGGGCGACCATGGAAAACAGGCCGGACCTTGTCGCAGGGTGACCACGGCACACAGCCCGGCTTGGTGAAGGGAGAACGAGGCACACAGCTCGAAACTCAGTGAAGGGGGACCGCGTTACACAGCCCAGAACTCATCATTAGCCAACAGCAGAACACAGCCTGGACCATGGAGCAGGGTGACCATGGCACTCAGGCTGGACTTCAGTGCAGGGTGACAGCAGCTCTTAGGTCGGACTTCGGCACAGGGTGACCATGGCACAGAGGTCGGACCTCAGCGCAGGGCAACCGCGGTACACAGGCTGGACCTCAGCACAGGGCCACCGTGTCACACAGGTTGGACATTGGCGCAGGGCGACTGCGGAATACAGTCTGGATATCGGCTCAGGGCAACCACGGCATACAGCCCAGACCTCAGCGCAGGGGACCGTGGCACACAGCCTGGACTTCTTGAGAAGGCTACCGAGGCACACAGCCCGGACCTTGGCAAAAGGAACCGCGGCACAGAGCCGGGAACAGGTCGCAAGCTGAGGGCCGAACACAGGCCGGACCTCGGCACAGGGCGAATGCAGCACACAGCCCGGAACTGGGGAGATGGCACACAGCCTGGACTTCACAAAAGGGTGACCGCGGCACACAGCCTGGACATCTGCAGAAGAATACCTCGGCACACAGCCCGGACCTCGGAACAGGGCGACTGTGGCACACAGCCCAGACCTCGGCACAGAGGGAATGGGGCACAGAGCCCGGAACTCATCACAAGCCAAGGGCGGAATGCAGCCTGGACCTCGGCGCAGGGTGACCGCAGTACACACCCCGAACCACAGTGAAGAGAGACTGAGGCACACAGCATGGACCTCGGTGCAGGGCGACCCTGGCACACAGCACCGATCTTGGGAGATGGCGACCGTGGCACAAAGACCAGACATCAGCTCAGGGCAACTGCAGCACACAGCCCAGACCTCGGTGCAAGGCTACGACGGCACACAGCCCGAATACCTGGGTGCAAGGCTAACATGGCACACCGCCCGAACCTCAGCACAGTGTGACCGTGGCACATAGCCCGGTCCTCAATGAAGGGCAACCGCAGCACACAGCCCGGTCCTCACCACAAGGCTACCATGGCACACAGCCCAGAACTCGGTTCAAGGCTACCGTGGCAAACAGATCGGACCTCGGTACAGGACGACCGCAGCACACAGCCCGTACCTCAGTGAAGGGAGACCGCGGCACACAGCCCGGAAATCTGTGGAGATCGACTGAGGTACAGAGCTCAGAACTCATTCCTAGCCGAACGCGGAACATAGCCCGAACCTCGTCGTAGGGCGACCATGGCAAACCGGACGGAACTCGTCTCCAGCCGACGGCAGAACACATCCCGGACCTCAGCACAGGGCGACAACGGCACACAGGCCGGACTTCGGCGCAGGGTGACTGCGACACACAGCATGGACCTCGGTGTAGGGCCACCGGGGCACACACCGCGCACCTCAGTGAAGGGCCACCATGGCACACAGCACAAAAATCTATGCAGGGCAACTATGGCACAGAGCTTGGAACTCGTCGCTCTCCAACCTTGGAACACAGCCCGGACCTCGGGACTGGGCGACTGAGACACACAGGCCAGACCTCTGTGCGGGGCGACCGTGGCACACAGCCCAGACCTCGGCGCAGGGCGACCGCGGCACACCACCCGAATGTCAGTCAAGGGCGACTGTGGCACACAGTCCAGAACACGTAGCCAGCCGACCGCGGAACACGGCCCAGACATTGGTGCAGGGCGATCGCGGCACACAACTCGGAAATCAGCGCAGGGCTACCGCGGCACACAGACCAAACCTCAGTGAAGGTTGACCACAGCACACAGCCCAGAAATCTGTGCAGGACGACTGTGGCACAGAGACTAAACTTGTCGCTAGTTGACTGCGAAACACAACCAGGACCTCGGCACAGGGCGACCACAGAACAAAGGCCGGACCTTGTTGAAGGGCGATCTAGGCACACAGCCTGAAACTCAGTGAAGGGCGACCGCATCACACAGCCCAGAACTCGTCGCTAGCCGACCGAAGAACACAGCCCTGACCACGGAGCAAGGTGACCGTTGCACTCAGGCTGGACCTCAGCGCAGGGTGACAGCGGCACTTAGGCTGGACCTTGGCGCAGGGTGCCCGTGGCACAGAGGCCGGACCTTGATGTAGGGCGATGTGGCACACAGGCTGGAATTCGGCACATGGCCACCATGTCACACAGGCCGGACCTCGGCGCAGGGCGACTGCAGATCACAGGCTGTACATCGGCTCAAGGTGACCACGGCATACAGCCTGGACCTCAGCGCAGGCGACCGTGGCACATAGCCCAGATTTCTTGAAAAGGCTACCGAGGCACACAGCCTGGACCTTGGCAAAAGGAACCGTGGCACAGAGCCGGGAACAAGTCACAAGCCGAGGGCGGAACACAGGCCGGACCTCGGCACAGGGCAAACGCGGCACAGAGCCCGGACCTGGGGAGAGGGCGATCTCAGCACACAGCCCGGACCTTGCAACAGGGCAACTGCGGCACACAGCACGGACCTGGGGAGATGATGACCTCGGCACACAGCCCGGACCTCGGCACAGGGCGACTGTGGCACACAGCCCGGACCTTGGCACAGAGGGAATGTGGCACAGATCCCGGAACTCGTCACAACCCGAGGGTGGAATGCAGCCTGGACCTCGGCACAGGGCAACTGCAGCACACAGCCCAAACCACAGTGAACAGTGACCGAGGCATACAGCACGGACCTCGGTGCAGAGCGATCCTGGCACACAGCACCGACCTTGGGAGATGACAACCGTGGCACACAGACCAGACATCAGCTCAGAGCAACTGTGGCACACAGCCTGGACCTCAGTGCAAGGCTACGACGGCACACAGCCCGAATACCTGGAAGCAAGGCTAATATGGCACGCAGCCCAAACCTTGGCACAGTGTGACCGCAACACATAGCCTGGTCCTCAATGAAGGGCAACCGCAGCACACAGCTAGGTCCTCGCCACAAGGCTACCATGGTACACAGCCCAGAACTCGGTTCAAGGCTACTGTGGCAAACAGACCAGACCCCAGCACAGGGTGACCACTGCACACAGCCCTAACCGCAGTGAAGGGAGCCCGCGGAACACAGCCTGGAAATCTGTGCAGATCGTCTGAAGTTCAAAGCTCAGAACTCATCACTAGCCGACTGCGGAACACAGCCCGGACCTCGGCGTAGGGCGACTATGGCAAACAGGATGGAACTCGTCTCCAGCCGACTGCGAAACCCAGCCAGGACCTCGTCGCAGGGAGACCACAGCACACAGCCCGAACCTCGGTGAAGGGCAACCGAGGCACACATCCTGAAACTCAGTGAAGGGCGACCGCATCACACAGCCCGGAACTCATCACTAGCTGACCGCAGAACACAGCCCGGACCTTGGCGCAGGGTTAAGGTGGCACACAGGCTGGACCACAGCGCAGGGCAACAGCAGTACACAGGCAGGACATCGGTGGAGTGTGACCGTGGCACACAGCCCGGACCTCGGGGCAGGGCGACCATGGAACACAGGCCGAATTACGGCTCAGGGCGACTGGGGCAAGAGCTGGGACCTCGGCTGAGGGTGACCGCGGCACACAGCCCGAACCTCAGTGAAGAGCAACCGAGGCACACAGCATGGCCTTTGGCACAGGGGGACCCTGGCACACATCACGGACCTCAGGAGATAGTGACCAGAGCACACAGCCTGGACACCAGTGCAGGATGACTGTGAAAGACAGACCGGACCTCGGAGCCTGGCTATCGCGGCACACAGGTTGGAACTCGGCTAAGGGCAACCACCTCACACAGCCTGGACCTCGGTGCAGGCGACCGCGGCACACAGCCCGAACCTCAGTGAAGGGCGAATGCAGCAAACAGCTGAGAAATCTGCAGGGCGACCATGTCACAGTGCTTACTAGCCAACCCAGAACACAGTCCAGACCACGGCACAGGGCGGCCACGGAACACAGGCCATACCACGGTGCAGGGCGACTGCAGCATACAACCCAGACCTCGGCTCAGGGTGACGGCAGCACACAGCCCGAAATTCAGTGAAGGGTGACTGTGGGACACAGCTCTGAAATCTTCGCCAGCCAACCGTGGAACAGAGCCCGGACCTTGGCGCAGGGTGACTACGGCAAACATGCTGGAACTTGTTGCAGGGCGAGCAAGGTACACAGCCTGGACCTCCGTGAAGGGTGACCAAGGCACACAGCCCGAAACTCAGTGAAGGGCGACTGCATGACACAGCCTGTAACTCGTCGCTAGCTGACCGCGGAACACATTCCAGGCCTCGGCACAGGGCGAATGCAGCACATAGCCCGGACCTCAGAACAGGGCGACTGCAGCACACAGCCCGGACCTCTGCAGAAGGCTACCTCGGCACACAGCCCGGACCTCGGAACAGGGCGACCGTGGCACACAGCACGGTCCTCGGCACAGAGGGAACGAGGCACAGAGCCCAGAACTCGTCGCTAGACGAGGGCAGAACACAGCCTGGACTCGTTGCAGGGCGACCGCGGCACACAGCCCGAACCACAGTGAAGAGCGACTGAGGCACACAGCATGGACCTCGGCTAAGGGGGACCATGGCAAACAGCATGGACCTCAGAAGATGGCATCTGTGGCACACAGACTGGACTTCGGCGCAGAACAACTGCGGCACACAGCCCGGACCTGGGGAGATGGCCATCGCTGCACAGTGCCTGGATCTCTGAACAGGGTGACCANTAAGGGGGACCATGGCAAACAGCATGGACCTCAGAAGATGGCATCTGTGGCACACAGACTGGACTTCGGCGCAGAACAACTGCGGCACACAGCCCGGACCTGGGGAGATGGCCATCGCTGCACAGTGCCTGGATCTCTGAACAGGGTGACCACGGCACACAGACCAGACTTCTGCAGAAGGCTTCCTCGGCACACAGCCCGGACCTTGGCACAAGGCTACCACAGCACACAGCCCGGAACTCGGTTCAAGGCTACCGATACACACAGGCCGGACCTCAGCACATGGCGACCGGGGCACACAGCGTGGACCACAGCGCAGGGGACAGTGGCACACAGCCCGGACCTCGGCACAGGGCAACCGCGGCACACAGCCTGAACCTCAGTGAAGGGCGACTGCAGCACACAGCCCAGAAATCTGTGCAGGGCAACAGCCTAACAGAGCCTGTTATTCGTTGCTAGTCGCCTGCAAAACACAGCCAGGACCTCGGCACAGGGCGAACACGGCACACAGCCCGTACCTCGGCAAAGGGCGACCGAGGCACACAGCCTGAAACTGAGTGAAGTGCGATCACGTCACACAGCCCAGAACTCTTCGCTAGCCGACCGTGGAACACAGCCCCGACCTCGGGGCAGGGTGAAGGTTGTACACAGGCTGGAACTCAGCGCAGGGCAACAGCAGCACACAGGCCAGACCTCGTTGCAGGGAGACCGTGGCACAAAGGTCGGACCTTGGGGCAGTGCAATCATGTAACACAGGCCGGATTTCGGCTCAGGGTAACCGGAGCAAAAAGGCCAGACCTCGGCGCAGGGCGACCGCGGCACACAGCCCGAACCTCAGTGAAGAGCGACCAAGGCACACAGCATGGCCCTCGGTACAGGGCGACCCTGGCACACATAACGGACTTCAGGAATTGGCAACCGCAGCACACAGCCGGGACACCAGTGCAGGGTGACTGCGAAACATAGCCTGGACCTCGGAGCAAAGGAACCACAGCGCACAGCCTGGACCTTGACGCAGGTTGCCCACTGCACACAGCCTTAACCTCAGTGAAGGCTGACCGCGGCACACAGCCTGGAAATCTGTGCAGGGCAACCGTGGCACAGAGCTCAGAACTCGTTGCTAGCCAACCGTGGAACATAGCACGGACCTTGGCCCCTGGCGACTGCGGCACAAAGGCGGGATCTCTGTGCAGGGCAACCGCGGAACAAAGCCCGAACTTCAGTGAAGGGCACTTCAGCACACAGCCCGGAACTCATCTCCAGCCGACCACAGAACACAGCCCGGACCTCGGCGCAGGGCGACCGCAGAACACAGCCCAGAAATATGTACAGGGAGCCCGCAGCACAGAGCACGTAACTCGTCACTAGCCGACCACGGAACACAGCCCGGACCTCGGCGCAGGGCGACCCCAGCAAACAGGCCGGACCTTGGCGCAGGGCGAACATTGCACACAGCCCGGACCTTGGCAAACGGCGACCGTGGCACACTGCCTGAAACACAGTGAAGGGCGACCACGGCACACATCCAGTAACTCGTTTCTAGCCGACTGTGGAACACAGCCCGGATTTTGGCACAGGGCGACCATGGAACACATCCAGACTGAGGCACAGGGTGACCGTGGCACACATCTAGGACATCGAGCAGGGTATCACTGCACACAGCCTGAACCTCAATGAAGGGTGACCAAGACACACAGCCCGAACCTCATTGAAGGGTGACAGCGGCACACATCCCGGACCTTGATGCAGGGCAACCCTGGCACACAGCACGGACCTCGACTGAAGGCGACCATGGCACACAGCCCGGGACTTGGCCCAGGGCGACTGTGGCACACAGCTCGAACCCCAGTGAAGGGCGACCGCAGCACTCAGCATGGAACTCGTCACTAGCCGATTGCAGAACACAGCCAGGAGTTCAGCACAGTGTGACCGTGGCACACAGGCCGGACTTCGATTCAGGGCAACTGCCACAGACATCCCGAAACTCAGTGAAGGGCAACCGTGGCACACATCCTGGACCTTAAGGCAAGCGACCCTGGAACACAGCACGGATGCCAGCAGATGTTCACTGCGGCACACACCAAGCATCTGGTAGCAGTATGACTGCGGCACACAGGTCAGAACTTGGCTCAGGGCAACTGCGTCACACAGCCTGGACCTCGGCGTAAGGTGACCGTAGCACACAGCCTGAACCTGAGTGAAGGGCGACCGCATCACACAGCCCAGCAATCTGTGCAGGGCGACCATGGCACAGTGCTCGGAACACATCGCTAGCCAACCCAGAACACAGCCCGGACCTCGGCACACGGTGACCGTGCCAAAAAGGCCATACCACAGCGTAGGGCAACTGCGGCACACAACCCGGACCTCGGCACAGCTCGACGGTGGCACACAGCCCGAAATTCAGTGAAGGGCGACTGTGGCACACAACTCAGAAATCGTCGCCAGCCAACCGCGGAATACAGTCTCGACCTCGGCGCAGGGTGACTGCGGCACACAGCATGGAACTCGTCACTAGCCAATCACGGAAAACAGCCCAGACTTCGGTGCTGGGCAACCACAGCACACAGCCAGAAACTCAGTGAAAGGCGACCACGTCACACAGCCCGGACCTCGGCACAAGGCTACCTCGGCACACAGCCCTCAACTCGTTTCAAGGCTACCGTGGCACACAGACTGGACCTCGGCACTGGGCGACCACGGCACACAGCCCATATCTGGGGAGATGGCGACTGCTGCACAAATCCCGGACATCAGTGCCAGGCTAATATGGCACACAGCCCGAACCTCGGCAGAGTGTGACCGCAGCACACAGCCCGATTCTCAGTCAAGGGCAACCGCAGCACACAGCCTGGACCCCGGCACAAGGCTATAGCGGCACACAGCCCGGAAGTCTGTTCAAGGATATCGAGGCACACAGGCTGGACATGGGCGCAGGGTGACCGTGGCACACAGCATGGACTTCAGTGCAGGGGACCGTGGCACACAGCCCAAACCTCAGGACAGGGCGACCGCGGCACACAGCCGGGACCTTGGTGAAGGGAGACCGTGGCACACTGCCCGATACACAGTGAAGGGTGACTGCGGCACACAGCCAGTAACTCGTCGCTAGCCGACTGCAGAACGCAGCCCGGATTTTGGCACAGGACGGCCGTGGAACATATCCGGACCGAGGCATAGGGTGACCGCAGCACACATCCAGGACATCGAGCAGAGCGACCGCTGAACACAGCCTAAACCTCAGTGAAGGGTGACTGCGGCACACAGCCCGAACTTCAATGAAGGGCAACCGCAGCACACATCCTGGACCTCGACGCAGGGGAAGAGCAACCGCGGGACATAGCCAGGAACTCATTGCCAGCCAACTGCTGAACACAGGCCAGATATCGGCTCAGGGCAACCGTGGCTTACAGCCCGGACATCAGCTCAGGGGGAACATGGAACACAGCCCAGACCTCTGGAGAAGGCTACCGTGGCACACAGCCTGGACCATTGCAAAGGGGAACCGCGGCACAGAGCCAGGAACAGGTTGCAAGCCGAGGGCAGAACACAGGCCAGACATGGGCAAAAGGCAACCGCGGCACACAGCCCAGACCTGGGGAGATGGCAACTGCAGCACACAGTCTGGACCTCTGCACAAGGCTACCTTGAAACACAGCCCGGACATCGGCACAAGGCTACCACGGCACACAGCCTGGAACTCGCTTCAAGGCTACCGAGGCACACTGGCTGGACCTCGGCCCAGGGCAACCACAGCACACAGCGTGGATCTCAGCGCAGGGGACCGCGGCACACAGCACGAACCTCAGTGAAGGGCGACTGCAGCAGACAGCCCAGAAATCTGTGCAGGGTGACAGCCGCACAGAGCCTGGAACTCATTGCTATTGGACTGCGAAACACAGCAAGGACCTCGGCACAAGGCGACCACGGCACACAGCACGTACCTTGGCAAAGGGCGACCGACGCACACAGTCTGAAACTGAGTGAAGGGCGATTGCGTAACACAGCCCAGAACTCATCGCTAACCAACCACGGAACACAGCTCCGACCTCGGCACAGGGTCAAGGTTGCACCCAGGCCGGACCTCAGCGGAGGGAGACAGCAGCACACAGGCCGGACTTCGGCACAGGGCGACCGTGGCACACAGGCCGGACCTTGTGGCAGGGTGACCGCGGAACACAGCCCGGACTTCGGCACAGGGTGACCACAGCACAGAGGCCGGATTTCAATGCAGAGCGACTGCGGTACACATTCCGAACCTCAGTGAAGGGCAATCACGGCACACATCCTGGACCTTAAGTCAAGGCGACCCTGGAACACAGCACGGATGTCGGCAGATGTTCACTGCAGCACACACCCAGGATCTTGTAGCAGTGTGACCATGGCACACAGGTCGGACCTCGGTTAAGGGCAACCACGGCACACTGCCCAGACCTTGACAGAGGGTGACCGGGGCACACANGGAACACAGCACGGATGTCGGCAGATGTTCACTGCAGCACACACCCAGGATCTTGTAGCAGTGTGACCATGGCACACAGGTCGGACCTCGGTTAAGGGCAACCACGGCACACTGCCCAGACCTTGACAGAGGGTGACCGGGGCACACAGCCTGAACCTCAGTGAAGGGCGAACGCGACACACAGCTCAGAAATCTGTGCAAGGCGACCATGTCACAGAGATTGGAACACATCACTAGGCAACCCCGAACACAGCCCGGCCCTCGGCACAGGGCGACCACGGCAAACAGGCCATACAACAGCTCAGGGCGACTGCGGCACACAACACGAACTTCGGCGCAGGGCGACGGTGGCACACAGCCCGAAATTCGTGAAAGGCGACTGTGGCACACAGCTCGGAAATCGTCGCAAGCCAACCGCGGAACGCAGCCTGAACCTCGGCGCAGGGCAACCGCGGCACACAGCCCGAACACCGGCACGGGGCTACTGCAGCACACAGCCCGGACCTCTGCGGAAGGCTACCTCAGCACACAGCCCGGACCTCGGCACAAGGCTACCGCAGCACACAGCCCGGACCTCGGCACAAGGCTACCGCAGCACACAGCCCGGAACTCGGTTCAAGGGTACCTAGGCACACAGGCCGGACCTCGGCGCAGGAGGACCGTGGCACACAGCGTGGACCTCAGCACCGGGGACCGTGGCACACAGCCCAGATTTCGGCTCAGGGTGACTGCGGAACACAGCCCGGACCTTGTCGAAGGCCGACCGTGGCACACTGCCCACAAAACAGTGAAGGGCAACCGCGGCACACATTCATTAACTCATCGCTAGCCAACTGCGGAACACAGCCCCGATTTCGCCACAGGGTAACCATGGAACACAGGCCAGACCGAGGCACAGGGTGATCGCGGCACACATCTAGGACATCGAGCAAGGCGACCACTGCACACAGCCTGAACCTCAGTGAAGGGTGACGGCGGCACACAGCCCGAAATTCAGTGAAGGGCAACCGCAGCACACATCCCGGACTTCAACACAGGGCGAACCTGGCACACAGTACGGACCTTGACCAAAGGCGACCACAGCACAGAGCCCGGAAGTTGGCGCAGGGCGATTGCGGTGCACAGCCCGAGTCTCAAAGAAGGGCGACCGCGGCACACAGCATGAAACTCGTCACTAGGCGACCGTGGAACACAGCCCGGAGTTCGGCGCAGGGCCACCACGGCACACAGCCCGAACCTCATTGAAGGACGACCCCAGCAAACATCCCGGACCTCGATGCAAGGCAACCCTGGCACACAGCACGGACCTCAACCGAAGGCGACTGCAGCACACAGCCTGGAACTTGGAGTGGGGCGACTCCGGCACACAGAGCGAACCTCAGTGNGGACCTCGATGCAAGGCAACCCTGGCACACAGCACGGACCTCAACCGAAGGCGACTGCAGCACACAGCCTGGAACTTGGAGTGGGGCGACTCCGGCACACAGAGCGAACCTCAGTGTAGGGCGACCGCGATAAACAGCATGGAACTTGTCACTAGCCGACCGCGGAAAAAGGCGTGGAGTTCATCAAAGGGTGACTGCGGCACATAGGCTGGACTTCGATACAGGACGACTGCAGCACACATCCCGAACCTCAGTGAAGGGCAACCGCGGAACACATCCCGGAGCTTAAGTCAAGGCGTCCTTGGAGCAAGCATGGATGTCGGCAGATGTTCAGTGCCGCACACACCCAGGATCTCGTAGCAGTGTGATCGCGGCACACAGCGCGAACCTCTGTGAAGGGCGACAGCAGAATACAGCCAAGAAATCTGTGCAGGGCCACCGTGACACAGAGCATGGAACTTGTTGCTAGCCAATGGCGGAACACAGCCCAGACCTCAGCGCAGGGTGACTACGGCAAACAGGCCGGACTTTGTCACAGAGCTAGCAAGGCACACAGCCCGGACCTTTGCGAAGGATGACCAAGGCACACAGCCCGAAACTCAGTGCAGGGCGACCGCGTTACACAGCCTGGAACTCGTCGCTAGCCGACTGTGGAACACAGGCCGGACTTCAGAGCAGGGTGTCCGAGGAACTCAGGCCAGACATCAGCACAGGGCGACCGCAGCACTTAGGCCGGACCTCGGCGCATGGCGACTGTGGCACACAGGCCAGACATCGGCTCAGGGCGACCGAGGCACACAGCCCAGACCTCAGCACAGGGGGACCACGGCACACAGACCGGACCTCTGGAGCAGTCTACCAAGACACACAGCCCAGACCTTGGCAAAGAGGAACCACGGCACAGAGCTGGGAACAGGTCGCAAGCCGAGGGCAGAAAACAGGCCGGACCTTGGCACAGGGCGACCGCAGCACACATCCCAGACCTGGGGAGATGGCGACCGTGGCACACAGCGCAGACCTCAGGACAGGATAATATGGCAGACAGCCTGAAACTCAGCGCAGTGCGACCGCGGCACACAGCCAGATTCTCAGTGAAGGGCGACCGCAGCACACAGCCCGGAACTCGGCACAAGGCTACCGCGGCACTCAGCCCGGAGCTCGGTTCAAGGCTACTGAGGCACACAGGCTGGATCTCAGCGCAGTGCGACCGTGGCATACAGCCCGATCCTCAGTGAAGGGCAACCGCAGCACACAGCCCGGAACTCAGCACAAGGCTACTGCGGCACTCAGTCCGGAGCTCGGTTCAAGGCTACTGAGGCACACAGGCCGGACCTCAGCGCAGGGCAACCGTGGCACACAGCATGGACTTCAGCGCAGGGGACTGTGACACACAGCCCTGTTCTTGGGACAGGGCAACCGCAGCACACAGCCCGGTCTTTGGCGAAGGGCAACCGTGGCACAAAGCCAGTAACTTGTCGCTAGCCGACCGTGGAACACATCCCCGATTTCGGCACAGGTCAACCGTGAAACATATCTGGACCGAGGCACAGGGCAACTGTGGAACACATCTAGGACATCGAGCAGTGCGACCGCTGCACACAGCCTGAACTTCAGTGAAGGGTGACCGCGGCACACAGCCCAAACATCAGTGAAGGGCAACCGCAGCTCACATCCCGGACCTCAACACAGGGTGACCCTAGCACACAGCATGGACCTCGATCAAAGGCAACCGTGGCACACAGCCCGGAAATTGTTGCAGGGCGACCATGGCACACAGCCCGAACTTCAGTGAAGGGCGACCACGGCACACAGCATGGAACTCACTAGCCAACCCTGAAACACAGCACGGACTTCGGCGCAGGGCGACCGCAGCACACAGGCTGGACTTCGAAGCAGGGCGACCGCGGCACACATCCCGAACCTCAGTGAAGGGCAACTGCGGCACACATCCTGGAACTTAAGGCAAGGCGCCCCTGGAATACAGTACGGATGTCGGCAGATGTTTACTGTGGCACACAAACAGGACCTCGTCGCAGTGTGACCACTGCACACAGGTCGGACCTTGGCTCAGGGTAACCGTGGCACACATCCCGGACCTCAGCGCAGGGCGACCGCGGCACACAGCCTGAACCTCAGTGAAGGGCGACCACGGCACACAGCATGGAACTAGTCACTAGCCAACCGTGGAACACAGCCCGGAGTTCGGCAAAGGGTGACCGCGGCACACAGCCCAGAAATCTGTGCAGGGCGAACGTGGCACAGTGCTTGGAACACATCACTAGCCAAACCAGAACACAGCGCGGACCTCGACACAGGGCAACTGCGGCAAACAGGCCATACCACAGTGCAGGGCGACTGTGGCACACAACCCAGAGCTCGGCGCAGCGCGACGGTGGCACACAGCCTGAAATTCAGTGAAGGGTGACTGTGTAACACAGCTCAGAAATCGTCACCAGCCAACCGCAAAACACAGCCCGGACCTCGGCGCAGGGTGACCGCAGCACAGAGCCCAAACATCGGCACAGGGCTACCGCAGAACACAGCCCGAACCTCTCTGAAGGGCGACAGCAGAACACAGCCCAGAAATCTGTGCAGGTCGACCGTGGCACAGAGCATGGAACTTGTCGCTAGCCGACGGCGAANCAACCCAGAGCTCGGCGCAGCGCGACGGTGGCACACAGCCTGAAATTCAGTGAAGGGTGACTGTGTAACACAGCTCAGAAATCGTCACCAGCCAACCGCAAAACACAGCCCGGACCTCGGCGCAGGGTGACCGCAGCACAGAGCCCAAACATCGGCACAGGGCTACCGCAGAACACAGCCCGAACCTCTCTGAAGGGCGACAGCAGAACACAGCCCAGAAATCTGTGCAGGTCGACCGTGGCACAGAGCATGGAACTTGTCGCTAGCCGACGGCGAAACACAGCCCGGACCTCGGTGCAGGGTGACTACGGCAAACAGGCCGGACCTTGTCGCAGGGTGAGCAAGGCACACAGCCTGGACCTTTGCGAAGGGCGATCAAGGCACACATCCTGAAACTCAGTGATGGGTGACCGCGTCACACAGCCTAGAACTCATCGCTAGCGGACCGCGGAACACAGTCTGGACTTCAGAGCAGGGTGACCATGGCACTCAGGGCGGACCTCAGCACAGGGTGACAGCGACACTTAGGCCAGTCCTTGGCGCAGGGCGACTTTAACACACAGGCTGGACATTGGCTCAGGGCGACTGAGGTACATAGCCCGGACCTCAGCACAGGGGGACCGCAGCACACAGCCCGGACCTCTGGAGCAGGCTACCGTGACACACAGCCCAGACCTTGGCAAAGAGGAAACGCGGCACAGAGCCGGGAACAGGTCACAAGCCGAGGGCGGAACACAGGTCGGACCTCGGCACAGGGCGCCCGCGGCACACATCCTGGAGCTGGAGTGATGGCGACCGCGACACACAGTCCGGACCTCGGTGCCAGGCTAATATGGCACACAGCCTGAACTTCGGCGCAGTGCGACTGCGGCACACAGCCCGATCCTCAGTGAACGGTGACTGCAGCACACAGTCAGGACCACAGTGCAGGGAGTCTGGGGAATACAAGCCGGACATCGGCTCAGGGCGACCACAGCTCACAGCCAGGTCCTCAGCGCAGGGCGAACATGGAACACAGCCCGGACCTCTGGAGAAGGCTACCAGGGCACACAGCCCAGACCTTGGCAACGAGGAACTGCGGCACAGAGCCAGGAACAGGACGCAAGCCGAGGGCGGAATACAGGCCGGACCTGGGCATAAAGCGACCATGGCACTCAGCCCGGAACTTGGGAGATGGCGACTGTGGCACACAGCCCTGACCTCAGAACAGGGTGACCGCGGCACACAGCCCGGACCTCTGCAGAAGGCTACCTAGGCACACAGCCTGGAGCTTGACACAAGGCTACCGCGGCACACAGCCCGGAACTCAGTTCAAAGTTACCTAGGCACACAGACCGGACCTCAGCACAGGACGTCAAAAGCACACAGCATGGACCTCAGCGCTGGGGACCGTGGCACTCAGCCTGGACTTCGGCGCAGGGCGACTGTGGAACACAGACCGGACCTTGGCGAAGGGCGACCGTGGCACACTGCCTGAAACAAAGTGAAGGTCGACCGTGGCACGCAGCCAGTAAATCATCGCTAGCCAACCGGGGAACACAGCCCGGATAATGGCACAGTGTGACCGCAGAACACAGTCCGGACCAAGGCACAGGGTGATCGTGGCACACATCTAGGACATCGAGCATGGTGACTGCTGCACACAGCCTGAACCTCAGTGAAGGGTGATGGTGGCACACAGCCCGAGCTTCAGTGAAGGGCAACCACAGCACCCATCCTGGGCCTCGACGCAGGGCGACCCTGGGACAGAGCATGGACCTTGACCAAAGGCGACCGCGGCAAACAACCCGGAACTTGGTGAGAGGCAACCGCGGCACACAGCCTGAACTTCAAAGAATGGCGACCACGGCACACAGCATGGAACTCGTCACTAGCCGACCGTGGAACATAGCCCGAACCACAGTGAAGAGCGACCGAGGCACATAGCACAGACCTTGGCACAAGGAGACCCTGGCACATAGCACCGACATCGGGAGATGGCGACCGTGGCACACATACTGGAAATTGGCGCAGGACAACTGTGGCACACAGCTCGGACCTTGGCGCAAAGCACCGCGGCACACATCATGGACCTCGGCGCAAGGCTAACATGGCACACAGCCCTAAACTCGGCGCAGTGCAACCGTGTAACACAGTCCAATATTCAGAGAAGGGCAATCTCAGCACACAGCGTGGATCTCAGCACAAGGCTACCGCAGCACACAGCCCGGAACTCAGTTCAAGTCTACTGTGGCACACAGACTGGAACTCGGCACAGGGGGACTGTGGCACAAAGCCCAAACCTCAGTGAAGGGTGACCGTGGCACATAGACCGAAAATCTGTGCAGGGCAACCGGGGTACAGAGCTCGGAACTCGTCGCTACCGGACCGTCGAACACAGCCCGGACCTTGGTGCAGTGCGACTGTGGAACACAGCCTGGATTTCTGGACAAGGCTACAGTGGCACACAGCCCAGACCTTCGCAAAGAGGAACTGCAGCACAGAGCCCAGAAATCTGTGCAGGGAGACAGGGTTACAGAGCTTGGAACTCGCCACTAGCCGACCGTGGAACACAGCCCGGACCTTGACGCAGGGCGACCATGGCAAACAGGACGGAACTCGTCTCCAACCGATGGTGGAGAACAGCCCGGACCTCGGCACAGGGCAACCGTGGCACACAGGCCGGAACACGGTGCAGGGTGACCGCAGCACGCAGCATGGACCTCGGCTCAGTGCGACCGCGGCACACAGCCCGAACCTCAGTGAAGGGCCACCGCGGCACACAGCCCAATAATCAGTGTAAGGTGACCATGGCACAGAGCTTGGAACTCATAGCTAGCCAACCGCAGAAAACAGCCCGGACTTCCGCACTGGGAGGCCACGGCACACAGGCCATACCACGGGGCAGGGCAACTGCGGCACACAACCCGGACCTCGGCGCAAGTCCATGGCAGCACACAGCCTGATTTCAGTGGAGGGCGACTGTGGCACACAGCTCAGAAATCGTCGCCAGCCAACAGCAGAACACAGCCCGGACCTTGGCACAGGGCGACTGTGGCACACAGCCCAAACATTGGCACAGGGCTACTATGGCACACATCCCGAAACTCTGTGAAGTGTGACCGTAGCATACAGCCCAGAAATCTGTGCAGGGAGACTGCAGCAAAGAGCCCAGAAATCATCGCTAGCCAACGGCAGAACACAGCCCGGATCTCGGCGCAGGGTGATTACAGCAAACAGGCCGGACCATGTCGCAGGGCGACCAAAGCACACAGCTCGGACCTCGGTGAAGGGTGACTGAGGCACACAGCCTGAAACTGAGTGAAGGGCGACCACGTGACACAGCATGGAACTCGTTGCTTGCCGACCGCGGAACACATTCCGGAACTCGGAGAAGGGTGACCGTGGCACATAGGCTGGACCACGGTACAGGTCGACCACGGCACACAGGCCAGACATTGGCACATTGCGACTGTGGCACACAGTCCGGACCTCGGCGCAGGGGGTCTGCAGAAAACAGGCCGGACGTCGGCTCAGGGCGACCGTGACACACAGCCCAGACTTGAGCGCAGGGGGACCGCAACACACAGCCCGGACCTCTGGACAAGGCTATAGTGGCACACAGCCCAAGACCTTGGCAAAGAGGAACTGCTGCACAGAGCCCAGAAATCTGTGCAGGGCGACCATGGCACAGAGCCCGGAACTCATCGCTAGCCGACGGCGGAACACAGCCCGGACTTCGGCACAGGGTGATTACAGCTATCAGGCCGGATCTTGTCGCAGGACGACCAAGGCACACAGCCCAGACCTTGAAGGGCAACCGAGGCACACAGCCTGAAACTCAGTGAAGGGCAACCACATCACACAGCCTGGAACTCGTTCCTAGCTGACCAAGGAACACAGTCCGGAACTCGGAGAAGGGTGACCGTGGCACAAAGGCCGGAACTCGGTGCAGGGTGACCGTGACACACAGGACGGACATTGGCGCAGGGCAACTGTGGCACAAAGGCTGGACCTCAGCACAGGGCATCTGTGGAACACAGGCCGGACATTGGCTCTGGGCGACCGTGGCACACAGCCCAGACCTGAGCGCAGGGTGACCGTGGAACATAGCCCGACTTCTGGAGAAGGCTACCAAGGCACACAGCCCAGACCTTGGCAAAGAGGAATCGCGGCATAGAGCCGGGAAGAGGTTGCAAGCCGAGGGTGGAACACAGGCCGTACCTGGGAACAGGGCGACAGCAGCACACAGCCCAGACCTGGGGAGATGGCGACCGCGGCACACAGCCCTGACTTCGGAACAGGGCGAAAGCGGCACACAGCCCGGGCCTTTGCAGAAGGTTACCTCAGCACACAGCCCGGTCCTCGGAACAGGGCTACCGTGGCACACAGCCCGGACCTCAGCACAGAGGGAACACAGCACAAAGCTCAGAACACGTCGCAAGACGAGAGCGAAATACAGCCTGGACCTTGGCACAGGGCGACCATGGCACACAGCCTGAACCACAGTGAAGAGCGACTGAGGCACACAGCACGGAACTCAGTGCAGGGCGATCCTGGCACACAGCACCGACCTCGGGAGATGGCGACCATGGCACACAGACTGGACATCAGCGCAAGGCAACTGCGGCACACAGCCCAGATGTCGACACTATGCTACCGTGGCAGACAACCCTGACCTCAGTGCAAAGCTAACATGGCACCCAGCCCAAAATTCGGCGCAGTGCGACGGCAGCACACAGCCTGAAATTCAGTGAAGGGCAACTGTGGCACACAGTTCGGAAATCGTTGCCAGCCGACAGCGGAACACAGCCCGGACCTCGGCGCAGGGCAACTATGGCAAACAGGCCAGACCTTGTCACAGGGCGACCAAGGCACACAGCCAGGACCTTGGCGAAGGGCAAACAAGGAACACAGCCCGAATCTCAGTGAAGGGCGAGCACGTCACACTGCCTGGAACTCGTTGCTGGCAAACCACGGAACACAGTCTGGAACTCGGAGAAGGGTGACCGTGGCACACAGGCCAGACCTCCGTGCAGGGCGACCATGGCACACAGGCCGGACCTTGGTGCAGGGTGACTGTGGCACACAGGACGGACCTTGGCTCAGGGCATCTGCGGAACACAGACCGGACATCGGCTCAGGGCAACCGCGGCACACAGCCCGGACCACAGCGCCGGGTGACCGCGGCACACAGCCCGGACCTCTGGGGAAGGCTACCGCAGCACAGAGTCTGGACCTTGGCAAAGCGGAACCGCAGCACAGAGCCCACAAATCTGTGCAGGGCAACCACGAAACATAGCACCGAATTCATCGCTAGCCCACGGTGGAACACAGCCCGGACCTCAGTGCAGGGTCACTATGGCAAACAGGCCGGATCTTGTCACAGGGTGACCAAGGCACACAGCCCGGACCTTTGTGAAGGGCGACCAAGGCACACAGCCCGAAACTCAGTGAAGGGCGACTGCGTTACACAGCCTGGAATGCGTTGCTAGCCGACCGCAGAACACAGTCCAGAATTCGGAGAAGGGTGACCGTGGAACACAGGTTGGACCTCGGCGCAGGGTGTCTGCGGAACACAGGCTGGACATTGGCNGGCACACAGCCCGGACCTTTGTGAAGGGCGACCAAGGCACACAGCCCGAAACTCAGTGAAGGGCGACTGCGTTACACAGCCTGGAATGCGTTGCTAGCCGACCGCAGAACACAGTCCAGAATTCGGAGAAGGGTGACCGTGGAACACAGGTTGGACCTCGGCGCAGGGTGTCTGCGGAACACAGGCTGGACATTGGCTCAGGGCGACCATGGAACACAGCCTGGACCTCAGCGCAGGGGGACCGCAGCATAGAGTCCGGACCTCTGCAGAAGGCTACCGCAGAACACAGCCCAGACCACGGAGCAGGGTGACGGTGGCACTCAGGCCGGACCTCAGCGCAAGGTGACAGCAGCACTTAGACCAGGCCTCGGCACAGGTTTACCTTGGCACAGAGGCTAGACCTCGGGGCAGGGGGACCGCAGCACACAGGCTGGACCTCGGAACAGGGCGACAGCGGCACACAGCCTGGACCTTGGAACAGGGCGACTGTGGCATACAGCCCAGACCTCGGCACAGAGCGAATGCGGCACAGAGGCTGGAACTTATCTGAAGCCGAAGGCGGAACACAGCTTGGAACTCCGCACAGGGCGACCACGGCACACATCCGGAACCACAGTGAAGAGCAAACGAGGCACACAGCACGGACCTCGGTGCAGGGCGACTGCGGCACACACGGTGACCTCGGCACAGGGCGACATCTTCACACAGCCCGAATATTAGTGAAGGGCGACAGCAGCACACAGCCCAAAAATCTGTGAAGGGCGACCATGGCACAGAGCCAGGAACTCATCCCTAGACAACCACGGAACACAGCCCGGACCTCCACACTGGGCGACCGCGGCACACAGGTTAGACCTCTGCATGGGGCGACCACAGCACACAGCCCAGACCTCAGTGCAGGGCGACAGTGGCACACAGCCCGAACGTCAGTGACAGGCGACTGTGGCACACAGCCCAGAACTTGTTGCCAGCCGACCGCGGAACACAGCACGGACATGGGCGCAGTGCGACTGCGGAATACAACTCAGACATCGGCGCAGGACTACCACGGTACACAGCCCGAACCTCAGTGAAGAGCGACCGCAGCACATAGCCCAGAAATCTGTGCAGGATGACAGTGGCACAGAGCCTGCAACTCATCACTAGTCAAACGCGAAACACAGCCATGACCTCGGCTCAGTGCGAACACGGCACACAGCCCGAACCTGAGTGAAGGGCGACCGCGGCACACATCCCGGACTTGAGTGCAGGGGGACCGCGGCACACAGCCCAAACATCTGTAAAGTGTGACCGCAGCACACAGCCCAGAAATCTGTGCAGGGCAACCGCAGCACAGAGCCCGGAAATCAGTGCCAGAGGACCGCGGCACACAGCCCGGACCTCTGGGGAAGGCGACCGCGGGACACAGCCTGGACCTTGGCAAAGAGGAACCGTGGCACAGAGCCCAGAAATCTGTGCAGGGTGACCGCGGCACAGAGCCCCGAATTCATCGCTAGTCCACGACGGAACACAGCCCGGACCTCATCGCAGGGTCAATATGGCAAACAGGCCAGAACTTGTCACAGGGCGACCAAGGCACACAGCCCGGAACCAGGTGAAGGGCGACTGAGGCACACAGCCCAAAACTCAGTGAAGGGCGACCCCATCACACAACCTGGAACGCGTTGCTAGCCGACTGCGGAACACAGTCCAGAATTCGGAGAAGGGTGACGGTGGAACACAGGTCGGACCTCGGCGCAGGGTGTCTGCAGAACACAGGTCGGACATCAGCTCAGGGCGACCGTGTCACACAGCCTGGACCTCAGCGCAGGGGGAACACGGCACACAGCCTGGACCTCTGGAGAAGGCTACCACGGAACACAGCCTGGACCACGGAGCAGGGTGACAGTGGCACTCAGGCCGGACCTCAGCGCAAGGTGACAGCAGCACTTAGACCGGGCCTCGGCACAGGATTACCTTGGCACAGAGGCCAGANTCTCCTCCCCTCCCAGTCACAGGCAAACTGGGCTTCCTGGCGCCACACGCTTCACCACAGATCATCCTGTACTGGTAAGCAGTGCCAGGAAAAGTGAAAGTGTTAGTCACTTAGTCGAGTCTGACTCTTTGCGAGGCCATGGCTCCTCTGTCCATGGGATTCTCTAGGCAAGAAAACTGGGTTGCCACTTCCTTCTCCCGGGGATCTTCCCTGCCCAGGGATCGAACCTGGGTCTCCTTGCATTGCAGACAGATTCTTTTACTGTGTGAGCCACTAGGGAAGCTCAGTTAGTGCCAGGGGGAACTCCAATTAAGAGGAGGATGGCAAAGATCATCACGGCGTCAGCCACCAGAACAGAAGCCCAAACGCTTCTGTCCCCTGAATCTTGGTGCTGGAGTTGCCAAGGAAATCACGACACAGTCGAGCCCTGAGTGGCCAGTGGCCCTTACTCAGGTGGAGAAAGAGCAAGGGCAGCTTCAGCAGTGGGCCCTGGCCCCTCGCGGACCGCAGGTGGCCCTCGTGATGGTGCAGCCGATGCAGGCCAATTGGCCTCTGTGTGCCCCTCTTGTGTGGAAGCAGAAGGACCCCAGCCCCTCCTTCCTGGAGTTTGAAATAATGAAAGCTGGGGGTTTGCAGGAGGGCCATGGATGTAAATAAAAGCAGAAAAAAAGGAGCACAAACTGAACTGCAAACAGGAAAAGATGTTCCCGCATGAGGCGATGAGCTCGGCACAGGCTGGGGAAGGAAATGTTCTGGGCCCAAGGCCTGTTCTCTGGCCCAGTGAGGGTAGAAAGACTGTACAAGAGAATGCCTTTCCCACCAGATACGCTGCCTCTGGATACCTCCTCTCCAGATATTTCTCTCTCTCTCTCACACACACACATGCCCCGCTACCACCACCAAGCCCTCTCCTTCCCGTCGTTCTCACATGGAACACTTTCGCCTCCCATGCCAGCCTCCTCCGCTTCTGCACACTTTTTGTGGTCTGTGTGTCGTCACCTCCTGCCACGGGCAGAGTCAGGTGCTTCCAGTATAAGGAAATGGAGATCTGGAGGCCGAGGGCCTGCTGCCAATCGCCCCTTTTCCTTCCTAACAGACCTTCTGTTTTGCTTAGACCAGCGATGTGCCCTGCTTCTCAAATAAAACAGGAGGTATGGTCAGCAGGGCGTGACTTAGTATTTCCAGACCCCAGAACCCTTCGCATCCCTGCGTCCTCCCCACCGTTTAGTTGTAGGAGGCACACAGAGTTTCAAGAGTCCTAACTGCTCCTGGGGTGTCGGGGTTGGGGGGAGGCTACCAGGACCCCAGGCTCCCCAACAGCAGCTGCATCCACGTCCCCCTGGTGGGTTACTCTCTCTGAATGGAGAGTCGGGGGTTTCTCCATTTCACTTGCACAGCCTAACAGCTTCTCAGACCACTGGAATTAGACTCCGGGCCGGGGCCCAGGCCGCGGCAGTTTCTGAAGTGCTCCCGTGGTGCAGGAGACCCCACTGTCTGCACAAGGCTTCCGCAGGGCAGCCAGGATGGGAGCCGCTGCCCCGGTGGGGAGAGGTGCCCAGGAGAGCGCGGAGCACTGCAGCCTTGAGGCCCCGCCCCACTCAGGTAGTCCAGTGCTGGCTGAGGAGGGGCCTACATGTAAGGCGAGCCGCCCAGTCCTCCTCCTCTTCCTCCCCTTCCTTCCAGCTCCTACTCAGCAAAGGGCTTCTCCCTGAACTTTTCTTGGCCCTACCCCCACCCCCACAGAAGACACTGAGTCGTAGCCCTGGAACCCTACCCCCCTGGAACCCTGCCCCCTGCCCTGCACNGACCAAGGCACACAGCCCGGAACCAGGTGAAGGGCGACTGAGGCACACAGCCCAAAACTCAGTGAAGGGCGACCCCATCACACAACCTGGAACGCGTTGCTAGCCGACTGCGGAACACAGTCCAGAATTCGGAGAAGGGTGACGGTGGAACACAGGTCGGACCTCGGCGCAGGGTGTCTGCAGAACACAGGTCGGACATCAGCTCAGGGCGACCGTGTCACACAGCCTGGACCTCAGCGCAGGGGGAACACGGCACACAGCCTGGACCTCTGGAGAAGGCTACCACGGAACACAGCCTGGACCACGGAGCAGGGTGACAGTGGCACTCAGGCCGGACCTCAGCGCAAGGTGACAGCAGCACTTAGACCGGGCCTCGGCACAGGATTACCTTGGCACAGAGGCCAGAACTCGGCACAGGGCGACTGTGGCCCACAGGCCGGACATCGGCACAGGGCCACCGTGGCACACAGGACGGACTTCGGCGCAGGCTGACTGCGGAACCCAGGCTGGACATCGGCTCAGGGCGACCATGNACAGGATTACCTTGGCACAGAGGCCAGAACTCGGCACAGGGCGACTGTGGCCCACAGGCCGGACATCGGCACAGGGCCACCGTGGCACACAGGACGGACTTCGGCGCAGGCTGACTGCGGAACCCAGGCTGGACATCGGCTCAGGGCGACCATGGCATACAGCTCGGACCTCAGTGCAGGGGACCGTGGCACACAGCCCAGACATCTGGAGAAGTCAACCGCGGCACACAGACCGGATTTTGGCAAAGAGGAACAGTGGCACAGAGTCGGGAACAGCTCGCAAGCCAAGGGTGGAACACAGGCCGGACCTGGTCACAGGTCAACTGCAGCAAACAGCCTGGACCTGGAGAGATGGCGACCTCGGCACAAAGCCCGGACATCTGCAGAAGACTACCTTGGCACACAGCCCAGACCTCAGAACAGGGCGAGCGTGGCACACAGCCCAGACCTCGGCACAGAGGGAATGCGGCACAAAGCCCAGAACATGTCGCAAGCCAAGGGCGGAAAACAGCCTGGACTCGGTGCAGGGTGACCGCGGCACACAGCCTGAACCACAGTGAAGAGCGACTGAGGCACAGAGCACAGACCTCGGTGCAGGGTGACACTGGCACACAGCACTGACTTCGGGAGATGGCGACCGTGGCACACAGCCCGGACATCAGCACAGGGTGACTGCAAAACACAGCCCGGACCTTGGAGCAAAGCTACCGCAGCACACAGCCTGAACCTCAGGGCAGGTTGCCCACGGCACACAGCCCGAACCTCAGGGAAGCCTGACCGCAGCACACAGCCCGGAAATCTGTGCAGGGCGTCCGTGGCACAGAGCTCAGAACTCGTCACTAGTCAAGCACGGAACACAGCACGGACCTCGGAAAGAGCAACCGCAGCACACAGGTGGGACCTAGGGCAGGGTGACCGCGGAACACAGCCCGAATCTCAGTGAAGGGCGACCACAGAACACAGCCCGGAACTCTTCACCAGCCGACCGCGAAACACAGCCCAGACCTCGGTGCAGGGTGACCGCGGCACACAGCCCAAATGTCAGTGAAGGGCGACTGTGGCACACAGCCTGGAACTCGTCGCCAGCTGACCACGGAACACAGCCTGGACATTGGCGTAGGTCGACCTCGTCACACAACTCGGACATCAGCGCTTGGTTACCGTGGCACACAGCCTGAATCTCAGTGAAGGGCGACCACAGCACACAGCCCAGAAATCTGTGCAGGACGACAGTGGCACAGAGCCTGGAACTCGTCGTTAGTCGACTGAGAAACACAACCAGGACCTCGGTGCAGGGTGACCGTGGAAAACCATGCCGGACCTCTTTGCAGGGCGAACACAGCACACAGCCCGGACCTCAGGGAAGGGTGACCGCGGAACATAGCCCGAACTTCAGTGAAGGGAGACTGTGGCACACAGCCCAGAACTCGTTGCCAGCCAACCGAGGAACATAGCCCGGACCTTAGCGCAGGGCTACCATGGCAAACAGCCCGAACCTCAGTGAAGGGCGACCGTAGCACACAGCCCAGAAATCTGTGCAGGGCGACAGAGGCACAGAGCCTGGAATTCGTCACTAGTCGACTCTGAAACACAGACAGGACCTCGGCGCAGGGCGACCACAGAACACAGCAGAGACATATGTACAGGGAGACTGCGGCACAGAGCCTGTAACTCTTCACTGGCCGATCACCAAACACAGCCCGGACCTCGTCGCAGGGCGACCATGGCACACAGCCCAGACCTTGATGCAGAAAAACCCTGGCACACAGCACGGACCTCGACCGAAGGCGACTGCGGCACACAGCCCGGAACTTGGCGCAGGGCGATAGCGGCACAGAGCCCGAAACTCAATGAAGGGCGACCACAGCACACAGCATGGAACTCTTCACTAGTCGACCACAGAACACAACCCGGAGTTCGGCACAGGGTGACCGCGGCACACAGGCCGGACTTCGATGCAGGGCGACTGCTNATCCAATTAGGGGCATGAGGAGTACCTGTTATGAGAGCTGTCACATATACATCCTGGAGTGCCCCCTAGGGGTGTAGTCCCGGCCTTGGCCCCAGAGCACAGATGTCCTCATGGAGGCCAGAGTGGCAGCTCATCTGCAGTGGCGTCTGTTCCCCTCTCCCTCTCCCGGCCAGCCCCAGGCAGGTCTGATGGGATCTACAGGGGCTTACTGTTTCCACCTCTCTGGGGCGGCCAACCCTCTTTGCAGCCTGTACCCCCAGGACCCCACAGTCCTCCTCTGCCTGGTTCCTTTCTGAATCCTCATTGGAGTCTGGGGTGTCTGGTGCCTGGGAGAGTGTCCTGGGGACCAACCTTGCCAACTCTTAGAGCCTATCCTCTGCTCAAACAGCCAGAACAGGGACACTGAAGTCCTAGCTGGCTGCACAGGTGGCTGACCAGGCACCCCTCTGCCTCTTACACTCAGGCTCAAAAGCCAGGACCTCACAGTCACATTCACAAGACCCTGAGTTTATTCCAACACGTGGGATTCCACAGGGAATGGTCTGATACACATTGGGATCATAGAGATGTGCCCCACACTTCCCTGGCAATGAATACTACTGACCCACCATGAGGAGACTCACCCACAGGCTGCATTAAGTCCTGCTGGCTCCACCTGAAGCACCGTGGAAGGGGATGCTGCCCTGGGACTTCTAGATAAAGATACACACATGAGGTCATCAGGACCAGGGC
>SJYV01004874.1:0-22516 GCA_006410875.1 Neotragus pygmaeus
GATATGTTCATTACCAGTAAGCTCACAATGTTTCAATGTTTTTAAGTGGGTTTCAGTTGGGAGGTGTGACCAAGTGAATCATTAGTCACATGACTGAATCCAATATTCAGTTCCTCATTTTCCAGGAGGTTAGGTCAATGTCATGTAGCTCAAAGCCCCAGTTCTCTAACCACAAGATTAATCTTTCTGATCCCATCTTTGAGTCATCTCCTAAGCATAACTCAGGTATTCTCACAGGATCTCCCATGCGTCACAAACACACTCCTACAAGTTAAGAAAGTGAAGCTTTAGGGGTGATCAGAACTGTGAGACCTTGTTTAACAGATGGAGAAAATCAAGTGAGATGATAAAAGCCACTTGCCTGATATCACATAATGAAAGGGTAATGACATAAACTTTTCATCTAAACCACAACACTTCTGAGAGTGAAAGGGGCTCCAGTACAACTTATGTTGGGAAAACAGATGTGGAGTCCCATGGTGTAAGAACAGGTTCTTTTTTGGAAGTCAGGGGAGGAAGAGAGTGCAACGGCTTTACTGAGACATAATTCACATACACCCATTTATAGTGTATAACTATGATTTTTTAGTCAATTCACAGAATTACCAAAATCATTTTTAGAATATTTTCATCAACCCCAAGAGAAACCCTGTCCCCTTCACAAGTGCTCTCATACATTCCTTCCAATTCCTCTAGTCCTAGTCAACCACAAATATTTTTGTAGTTTTTGACCTACTCGACATTTCATGTACATGGATTCATGCAGTATGTGATCTTTTGTGACTAGATTTTTTTTTCTCTTACAATAGTGTTTTAAAGGATCATCTGTACTGAACATATATCAGAACTTCAAGTCTTTTCTGTAACTTGCGCATGTGTGCATGTGTATCATTACTTCAGTCATGTCCCACTCTTTGTGATCCTATGGACTGTAGCCCACAAGGCTTCTCTATCCATAGGACTTTCCAGGCAAGAATACTGGAGTGAGTTGCCATGCCCTCTTCCAGTAGATCTTCCTGAGTGAGGGATTGAACCCACATCTCCTGCATTGCAGGCAGATTCTTTACCCACTGGACCACTTAGGAAGCCCTTTTATAACAATGATGCTTAATTCAACGCATGTACTATATTTGTTTATCCATCATTGGATGGATATTTGAGTTGTTTCTACTTTGGAGTTGTGACTGATGTTGCTGTGAACATAACTGCACACACTTTGGTATATGTCTATTTTTTAAAAATTGCTTTAGAATGTGCTAGTTTCTTCTATACAAAGAAGTNTGTTTATCCATCATTGGATGGATATTTGAGTTGTTTCTACTTTGGAGTTGTGACTGATGTTGCTGTGAACATAACTACACACACTTTGGTATATATCTATTTTTTAAAAATTGCTTTAGAATGTGCTAGTTTCTTCTATACAAAGAAGTGAATCAGTTTCTATACATATACCCCTGCCTCTTCAACCTCCCTGCCACCCCGCATTCTGCCCACCTATGTCTTCACAGTGCACTGAGATGAACTCCCTGTGCTATACATTAGGTTCTGAATGCCTATTTTATACACGGTAGTGTGTAATTGTCAACTCTAATCTCCAAATTTTCCCACTGTCCCCTACAACTCCAGTGTCTGCATGTCCATTCCCTATGTCTACATCTATATTCCTGTCCTGAAAAAAGTTTCAACTTTACTGTTTTTTCCTAGATTCCATATTTATGCATTAATATATAATATGCGTTTTTTTTCTGACTTATTTCACTCTAAATGACAGATTCTAGGTCCATCCACATCTCCACAAATGACCCAGTTTCATTCCTTTCTAAGGCTGAGTAATATTTCACTGTATGTATGTACTACCTCTTATTTATCTATTCATCTGTCGATGGACATTTAGGTTGCTTCCATGTCCTGGTGATTTCAAGCAGTGATGCAATGAACACTGGAATACACTTGTCTCTTTGAATTACAGTTTTCTCAGGGTATATGCCCAGTAGCGGGACTGCTGGGTCATATGGATGTTCAATTTTCATTTTTTTAAGGAACCTCCATACTCTTCTTTGTAGTAGCTGTATCAATTTACATTCTCACCAGAAGTTCAAGAGGTTTCCCTTTTCTCCACATCCTCTCCATCATTTATTGATGGCATATTCTGACCAATTGGAGATGATATGTCATTGCAGCTTTCACTTGCATTTCTCTAATACTTAGTAATGTTGAACATCTTTTCATGTGCCTCTTGGCCATCTATCTGTATGGTTTCTTTGGGTAAAAGACTATTTAGGTCTTCTTTCCATTTTTTGATTGGGTTTTTCACATGGAAGCAACCTAAATGTTCATCAACAGATAAATAAGAGGTGGTATATACATAAAATGGAATATTACTCAGCCTTAAAAAGGAATGAAACTGGGTCATCTGTGGAGATGTGAATGGACCTAGAGTCTGCCATTCAGAGTGAAATAAATCATCTCCTTTGAAATAAGTCAGTGAGACAAACAGCACTATGTGCTATTTGTATATTTTGGAGATTAATTTGTTTATCAATTGTTTCCTTTGTTAATATCTTATTTCATTCTGATGGTTGTCTTTTTTGTCTTGTTTATGGTCTCCTTTGCTGTACAGAAGCTTTTAAGTTTAATTATGTTTGCTTAGTTTGTATCTGTTTTATTATTATTTTAATATAAATTTATTTATTTTAATTGGAGGTTAATTACTTTACAATATTGTATTGATTTTGCCACACATCAACTTGTATCTGCCATGGGTAGACAAGTGTTCTCCATCCTAAACCCCCCTCCCACCACCCTCCCCGCTGGTGCACTGGGATTTTTTTTTTTTAATATTCTAAGAGGTGGCTCAAAACAGNTTATTATTATTTTAATATAAATTTATTTATTTTAATTGGAGGTTAATTACTTTACAATATTGTATTGATTTTGCCATACATAAACTTGTATCTGCCATGGGTATACACGTGTTCTCCATCCTAAACCCCCCTCCCACCTCCCTCCCCGCTGGTGCACTGGGATGTTTTTTTTTTTTTTTTAATATTCTAAGAGGTGGCTCAAAACAGATCATGCTGTGATTTATGTCAAAGAGTGTTTTTCCTATGTTTTTCTCTAATAAGTTTATAGTATCCAGTCTTACATTTAGATCTTCAATCCATTTTGAATTTATTTTTGTGTATGCTCTAAGGTAGTGTTCTAAATTCATTCTTTTACACTTACCTATCCAGTTTTGTCAGCACTACTTATTGAAGACATATTTTCTCCACTGTTTATTTTTGCCTCATTTGTCATAGATTAGGTGACCATAGGTGCATTGGTTTATCTATACTATTGCTATACATTTCTGTTTTAGTGCCAGCACCATACTCTCTTGACAACTGCAGCTGTGCAGTAGTAATTTGATAGAGCTTGCATTGAATCTGTGGACTGCTTTGTGTAATGTAGTCATTTCCACAATATTGATGCTTCAAATTCAAGAACATGGTACATTTATCTGTTTGTGTCATTTTTTAAATCTATTTCATCAGTGTTTTTATAGTTTTCTGGATACAGGTCTTTTGCCTTCTTTGGTGGATTTATTCCTATTTATTTTATTGCTTTTGTTGCAGTGCCTGGTTGATGCCCTAGCTGTGAAGGTATGTGAACTCCATGTCCTCTTACTCCACCATCTTGACCCTGCCCCCCATATTTTCTTTTAGAAATATACATATGAGGGGAATTGTTGAATTCTGTAGTAACTCTATATTTAAACTTTTTTGGAAATTTAAAAGTTTAGAAGCTCCCTCCAAGAATTCCCTGATAAACAGCAGATAACTTACACACACACACACACACACACACACACACACACTGTGCCATTAACTGATCTAAGCTTTAAGGTTACTATGGTAAACATGATAAACAGAGGTTTTTCCCTCACAATATAATATATAATTAGAGAGTAGAAATAATTAAATGGGTCCTGAAAAAGTATTGTCAATGGTATGAATAAAAATAACAATTATGGAAATACATATTAGGGAAATCTTAGCTCTTCAACACGGCAAAAAAAGCCATCCTTGAAAAGTGAGCTATAAACTGAGGATAAAGAATAACAGAGAGTTATAAAGAACAAGGTCAAATGGGAGTGTTTCAGTAAACAAATCACCATGTATAAATCTTCCATGCAAGATAAAGCAGAGAGCAAAAAATGAAATGAAACACCATCATCTATTAAGTGTGCAGTTGGAAGGTCAGGGATGTTAGATGTAACCTGGATAGTTAAAGAGACAAAACACCATAGATAACTTCATGAGACAGTAAAATAATCAAAGATTTAACATAAAAAAATCATGTCTAACTTAAAAATTCTCAGTGAGAGCCCGATCACCAATGTGGTCTTTGAGATATCTCGCTTCCAAGAGGAAATTGAGGTGGAGAAGAGAGGACTTGAAGTTCAATACTCTGTTCTTGTCCTGGTGAGAAATGGATTGGACTATGCTGTCTGTAGCTCTAGAAACATAGATAAAGAGGTGACTATATAATAATGGTATGTGAAGATAAATTTAATAGTCATGATGAATAAAATTAAAAACATGGAAGGAAAGGGAGGAAACCAGTATGACTCCTCTTTCCTGATCTAAAAGCTGGGAGTGAGTGGGAACTATTGCAGGAGACATTTAAATTGAATATGAACTCGATTTGGATTATACTGAGTTGGGGTATTTTCTGGGTAGCCATGTACAATAATGGTGAAAGTTGAGTATACCTTGTTATATCCCAGCAAATAAGTAAGCATCAAGATTGGGGTGAGTATTCAGCATATATATTGCAATAAAAGTCTCTGGAATTGAACTCATGATGAAGGAATGAAAGAAAGTAATATAGGAAATAATTCTATTAAATGCTGATATAGAAAATAATATATTATATATATTAAATGCTGATAAATACATAATGTATATTTATTAAATATATATATATATATATATATATAATGCTAATATAGAACGTATACAGATATCAGGCTTCCCTTGTGGTTCAGCTGGTAAAGAATCCACCTACAATGCAAGAGACCTGGGCTTGATCCCTGATTGGGAAGTTCCCCTGGAGAAAGGAAAGTCTACCCACTTCAGTGTTCTGACTTAGATAATTCCATGGACTGTATAGTCCGTGAGGTTACAAAGAGTCAGACATGACTGAGCGACTTTCACTAGCTAGAAGGAAAAAGAAAAAACTCTTAAAGTTGATTAAGAAATAATATAATACCAAGAGAAGCAGGAGGAAAATTAGAGTATATTAACATTAAAGCAAAAGTATTTAAACCAATTATTTAGATGGGATTAACTGAATCTAGTAGTTTGAGTTGTTTGACCTGTGGCATCTACATTAATGTATTTAAATGAAAAATATCAATCTTGTGCTGGGGAATGAAAATTGATGACAAGAAAGAAGTATAAAAACCAATTGTCTATTTCTGTTATTTGTTACTGAGAATGAATGAAAAGCCATCAAGACAGATATATAGAAAAAGAATAGGAAATATGAAAGGAACAATAATACTCCCAAAAAGTTTGTGTTTATTGACTATATAGCTATATGACACTTCCAGTTTTTCTCTTCTTAAGAATTTCAAACTGTTATAACCATGGAAAGAGTTGTTATAGTCAGCTAAAAGAGTATATGGATCTACCAATATCAGAAGAAATCAAAAGGAAAATAATTTTCAGATATGGAGTAAATAAGAGAGGGCTTGCTGCTGCTGCTGTTGCTTCTAAGTCGCTTCAGTCGTGTCCGACTCTGTGTGACCCCATAGATGGCAGCCCACCAGACTCCCCCATCCCTGGGAACCTCCTTTACCTTGAGATAAACCCTGCCTGTGTTGAATGTCAGAACATAGCTAATTATATGATGACCAGACTGTAGCCACGACAAAAGCTGATTTGCCTCAGGCAGTCCTGGGTCTGTGGCTAGCACCATTCTAAGAACTGGCTTTGAAAGAATGGTATTGATACTACTGCTCATAATAACCCATATCTTTGTGAGCATCAGAATAATTGTAGCTTGTTCTGCCTGATAAACGTAAATGTGTAGCTACAACTGTCAGCAGAGAGAAGCTACAAGTTGCCATACTCCACAGTAAAAACAGAGCAACTTCATGTCATCATGAGGAAGGTACCGAAGATGGATCTTCAACCATAATTCCATAGAAACGGAATGAGACCTTGACAAGTGGGGACTTGTAATTAGCTTTTGGCAAGAAAGAGCTGTTTGCAGGAAAGTGTTCTCTACAGGATCCCCTTAATCTTATCACTAAACTTAAATGAGGCACCCCATGGTCTACTCATTCTCGGCCCTTTCACATCTTTACATCACACAATAATGTGTTTAATCTGTTGGTTCTGTCTATAGACCAAAGAAGTAGAAATGAAGAATAAGTAATTAACAGATGACCAGATATCTTCTCTAGCTTCCCCTTCAGAAATTTATGAACAAACTATGTAAACATGTGTGTGTCTTGTATGTGTGTGTGTGTGTGTGTGTGTTAATTGCTCAGTTGAGTCTGACTCTATGTAATCTCATGAACTGTAGTTTTCAAGTCTCCTCTGTCCATGAATATCTCCAGGCCAGAATACTGGAATGGGTTGCCATTCCCTTCTACAGGAGAATCTTCCTGACCTAGGGATCAAACCTGACCCTTGCCACTGAGCCATCAGCGAGTCATGAACAGGATTAACCTCTAAATTAAAATCATAAGTGGTTAGCAAGCTTGCACATAAGCCTGCATATAGTGGGACATGGTGATAACTTTGATCCCCCGTCTTGGTGGTCAACTGAGATGGTTTACTTTTTCCTTTTTAAACCTTTTCATGGCTGAGCAGAATCTTGGGAGGTAGCTTCTGGAGGATGCTGAGACTACCATCACCCTAGATTGATGGCAGTTTGTTGGAAGCAACTTTCCTTTCTAGCAAATTAACCTCCCTGGAATACTGATTTTTGAGCAGTGAGCATATGGAATTGATTCAGTAATAAAATCATGTGCTCATCCTCTTGCCCTCAGCTCTATTTGCATTTATGTGTTATCTATAGCATTAAAGGAAGCTGACTTTTGTTAGTTATAGCTCAGTACACATACAAGTGTATTAACATTGAGTGTGGTATAAAAACACAAATAATTGGATTTGGGAGAAAGCTTCCAATGGATAAGACTAAAGTGTCTCAAAAGATCATACCCCCCACCACCACCACTTAATATATAGAAGAAATAAATGCGCAAGGCAAGGGATGTATCCAATGCCACAGGAATGATATAATCCTAAAGTGTGTGGTTTATTTTAACAGATCTAGCTGCTTCTGGAAAAACACACACACACACACATNAGGGGATGACAGAGGGTGAGATGGTTGGATGGCATCACCGACTCAATGGACATGGGTTTGGGTAGACTCCGGGAGTTGGTAATGGACAGGGAGGCCTGGTATGTTGCAGTCCATGGGGTCACAAAGAGTCGGACACAACTGAGTGACTAAACATGTATAGACATGTCTAATGAAGTCCCCAAATGGAAGAAAAACTAAAATATTTGAAAAGATAATAAGTATTTTCTGGAATTCAGTTACAAAGAATCCATAAAATGACAAACACAAAAAGATCTTTAATGAAGCCAGAAGACTTGAAGAGTATGCCAATATACTGAAAATGCAGATCTTACGAGGCTCTATAATATGAAGTAGATCTACATACCTTGAAAATAGAAGGAAAATGGAATCAGACTCTTTAGCTTACTAATTCTATTTAGATTCATTTGGGGAGTGAAAAGAAAGTTTCATCTGGTGGCACCTTTCATCCTCAGATGAGAAACATTCATAGGGAAAAAAACAAAAACTTTAAATAAATAGAAAATGTCTGTCTCTGTGAAGCTTCCACGTACCACATTTTTGATGATTTCGTCTTTGCCATCGTGTTTCTGGACTTTGAGCAGATGGTAGCAGAAATCCAGCACAGCAAAGCGGCGCTGCTGCCCAAGCAGCGCAATGATCATGCAGCCAGCCCAGTGGAGCCCATCGCCAAAGCACTGCCTGGAGACAAGAAGCAGGAGGTGGATCAGGCGACCAGATGCCAGTGGCCAAACCACCTGTGTGTCCCACAGGGTATGATGAGCAGAGCTGTGTCCCTGGTTTGGTAAAAACCTCTTTGGGGTTCCTCTGGCAAACTGTTTCTGAACCTCTTTTTAGATCAAGGCCCCGCCAAGAACCATGAGTTCATGGGGTGTTGGTGGTTCTCCTGTCTAGCAAAATACACACCTGACTTGCATAAGTTTCCATGAGTTCAGAAAACTGCAGAAGCTCAGCCCTGAAGCATTTCCTAGGCATCAGGTAACAGCCCCTACTTAACTCGCTTTATTGCAGCTCAGCAATATGGGGATCCATTTCCAGAGGAAAGTGGTTCTCCGCATGAGCCTAACGCCAGCTTCTCTCCCACCTCCCCTCCCTGAGCACTCACTCGACCGTAAACTCGTGTGTTCCCACAGGAATGCAATAGACAAACTGCATGGCACTCCACAGTCTGTGAAACTCAACACAGTCATCTACGTGCATGACCCCATTGCTGGGCAGAGGCCCACGCCAGATGGAGTCATCCAGAAAGGTCCGGATCCGAGTCAGGATGACTTCAAACATGGACAGGCCACAGCAGAGACGCTCCTTTGTCAGCAGGTCCCCCTCTCTTGCTATTGCAATTTGCTGTAGAAAGGACAAAATGTCACAGGCATGGCAGGCAGCTAGAATGCTGAAGTCGAAGTACGCCAGTATTGTTTTTGACTCACTGGAAACTATCACACCTTGCAGAAGAGGGTTTTTAAAAATAAACATCAACAAAATACGTCAGCTATTACTTATATATCTTATCAGACTAAACAGAACTGTCAAGCACAGTTGTTCTTAAGGGAGAGATTTATCTTGTGAGGACATTTAGTTTTCATAGCTTGTGGGTTTAGTGGCATCTAGTGGGTAGAGGCCAGGGATGCTGCCAAATGTCCTACAATTCATAGGACAGTCCCCCCAACAAAGAATTATCTCATCCAAAATGGCAAGAGGTTGAGAGACTCTGATGTCGCTAGCTTAAGTTCCTCCCTACCTCCTGTTCTTAAAAACCTATGAGAAAGCTTTCTTCATGAAGGGATGGACAATAAAAACAGAGATGTTTACTGTGCACGTCTCACCTGCCAGGTGATGTTCTGCTTCCTTTCACGTTAGCTCATTCAAACTTCCCAGCCACCCTGTGACAAGGTCCCATTATAAAACTCAGACCTGAGTAGCTGAGCAGGCCTATGCAATCTCTTGATGCTTTAGGACCAGGTTTCACCCAAAGTCCATCAACCCTGCCAAAGACCAGCCCAGCTGGGTGCCCAGCTCACAGCAGCATGTTGCATTACCTGTGGAGTTCCCAGTCTTTCGATCAGAGGGACAAGGTGCAGTGGGGCATACTTTGATTCTAGTCTTTTCATTTTGGCATCAAGTCTCTCTCCCTCTACAGTGGAAAAAAATATTTTATACTCGATTCCTTGTATGAATAACAATTGCATAAGTTTAATTTTGTAAAAAAAGAAAAACTAAAATGAAAAATATTTAACATTATGCATAGAGGTTCTCTTTGAAAATTCTTTTATGGAACTGTCTAATCTGCTATTTTAACTCAAACAGAACTGAGTCTTTGCTCAATATTCAAACTTTTAAAAACTTAACGAAAAATCCAAATGTAGTCAAAAACAGCATAGTAAATGAATCCTCTGTGACTATCTGTTGCTACAATATGAGCTCATGGCATTCTTCTTTCATATATACCCAATACCCCTGCTCCCATGCTATTCTGAAACAAGATACAGCATTTCCATCCTAAATACTTCCTTTATTCAATATTCATTAAGCTGTATTATATTACTTCCAGGATGTGACTGAACAGGAAGCAAACTCAAAGCTGGCTTTTTAACTAAAGAGAACTCTCTGGCAACACAGACCTGTGTCCCTACCCTGGTCAGAGGACTGGCTCACCTTTCACATGGACCCTTGGCAAGATGTTCTGGAAAGGGGCTGCATGCAGCAGGTCACATACTTCTTCTAGAGACTAGAACAATGAAAAAGAAGGCTGCATGAAGAAGCTTATCTTATAGTAAAGATGGACAAAGAAATCGGATGCTGAACACAAGGCACAGCTTTGTCATTCTGTGTAAAATAAACACTGCAAGCAGACTGCCCGACAGGAGTCTCTGTGCTGATGGAGCTGCCCTCGCCATTCTGTCCAGGTGGCTGCCAGCAACAAGTGGTGACTAAGTACTTGGAAGATAGCTAAGGAACTGAATTTTCATTTTTAGTTACTCAATTTTCATTTTTATTAATTTAAACACAGACCAGAGATCAAACTGAAAAAGCAAGAAAATTCCAGAGAAACAACTATTTCTGTTTCATTGACTACGCCAAAAGCCTTTGACTGTGTGGATCACAAGAAACTATGGAAAATTCTTAAAGAGATCAGAATACCAGATGACCTTAACTGCCTCCTGAGAAATCTGTATGCAGGTCAAGAAGCAACAGTTAGAACTGGACATCGAACAATGGACTGGTTCAAAATTGGGAAAGGAGTATGTCAAGGCTGAATATTGTTACCCTGCTTGTTTAACTTATATGCAGAGTATAACATGCAAAATGCCAGGCTGGATGGAGCACAAGCTGGAATCAAGATTGCCTGGAGAAGTATGAATAATGTCAGATATGCAGATGACACAACCCTTATGGAAAAAAGCAAAGAGGAACAAAACAGCCTCTTGATGAAAATGAAAGAGGAGGGTGAAAAAGCTGGCTTAAAACTCAACATTCAAAAAACTAAGATTATGGCATCCGGACCCCATCACTTCATGGCAAATAGATGAGGAAACAGTGGAAACAGTGACAGACTTTATTTTCTTGGGCTCCAAAATCACTGCAGATGCTAACTGCAGTCATGAAATTAAAAGACTCTTGCTCCTTGCAGGAAAAGCTATGACCAACCTAGACAGCATATTAAAAAGCAGATTGTGACTACTTTACTGACAAAGGTCCATCTAGTCAAAGCTATGGTTTTTCCAGTAGTCATGTATGGATGTGACAGTTGGACTATAAAGAAAGCTGAGGGCTGAAGAATTAATGCTTTTGAAGTGTGGTGTTGGAGAAGACTCTTGAGAGTCCCTTGAACTGCAAGGAGATCCAACCAGTCCATCCTAAGGGAAATCAGTCCTGAATATTTATTGGAAGGACTGATGTTGAAGCTGAAATTCCAATACTTTGGCCACCTGATGCAAAGAGCTGATTCACTAGAAAAGACCCTGATGCTGGGAAACATTGAAGGAAGGAGAAGGGGACAACANGTCCATCTAGTCAAAGCTATGGTTTTTCCAGTAGTCATGTATGGATGTGACAGTTGGACTATAAAGAAAGCTGAGGGCTGAAGAATTAATGCTTTTGAAGTGTGGTGTTGGAGAAGACTCTTGAGAGTCCCTTGAACTGCAAGGAGATCCAACCAGTCCATCCTAAGGGAAATCAGTCCTGAATATTTATTGGAAGGACTGATGTTGAAGCTGAAATTCCAATACTTTGGCCACCTGATGCAAAGAGCTGATTCACTAGAAAAGACCCTGATGCTGGGAAACATTGAAGGAAGGAGAAGGGGACAACAGAGGATGAGATGGTTGGATGGCATCACTGACTGGATGGACATGAGTTTGAGCCAGCTCTGGGAGTTGGGGATGGACAGGGAGTGCTGCAGTCCATGCGGCTGCAAAGAGTCAGACATGACTGAGTGACTGAACTGAAACACAGACAGCACTGAGCATGCTTCCTTTGTCTTTAGGGTCTCTCAGTCATCCCTGCAGAGCCAGGAAGCAGGTGCCCCCTTTGTAAACAAAGAATAGGAGGCAGAAGGAAGGGGCACCGTTGGCCATTCCCCACTGAGCCTAAAACAAGTCACTCTGAACCTGTTGTTGGATCACAAATTCCTTTCAACAGGCAATAAAACCCCACACTACATAAAACCTATTCTCCAGAACAATGCAATGCAGGAAGAAAGCTTACTTCCAATATCACAGGGGTTTCACAACATCTAAAACTCCACCATGAACCCAAAAATGATCAAGAAGGGTGCCCTTCCCTAGTTGGAGGGCCCATAATCAAGGGAAACTCCTTAGACAGCAGTGTGGTCACCACAGGGCAAAAAGACAGGAAATGAGAATGGGCTCTCCTGCCTCCTACTCTACACCCATCCTGAAATCTTGATAAAACAAATTGCTAAACAAAGAAATGGTTATCAGAGAATCAAAACATACTGACTGATAAGAGTTTCCTTTCTGAGGATCTCCGCAAAGATGATAGCAAAACTAAGAGCAAAAGGAGGAAAAGCAGGCTTTCTGTACCCATCATGTAAAGGTCCTGTCATCGCCTAACATAAGCCTGGAAGAGCAGTCAGTCAGCCAGCCTGCTCTTCCAGAACCCTCCAAAAGGAGGCTGACCCCCTCCTCCACACCTCCCGTGCCTAAGTCCAGAAAGAACACAAGCTCTTCACACAGAAGGAAGGCATCAGATGGTGAGGGATTACCACGCAAACACAGACTAGAGCATAATGTCTGTGGAGTATCACCCAGCTGAAAAAGGCTGATGATTGTCACCATTACTAATGTGGAATGATCTCCAGATTTACTGTCAAGTGAAAAAGGGAACGTGGAGATGGGCGTGGATACGCACAGATGAGATACTGCACTTTACATATGTGTTCAGGAAAAGTCATACGTGAAGGGACTTTTCCTCTATTAAATATTGAAAATTCATGATGAGTGATTACTATTTACAGGAATTTCCCCTCACTTATCTTGAGTATTTAGGTGAAAGATTCAGTTCTCTCTCAGCTGCTCCTGGAGCAAGGCCGCCCTGGACACCAGCTCCTTGGGGAGTTGCCTGTTGGCCCAGTACCACCAGTCCTGCTGCAGGGAGCAGCTGGGCTGAGTCGCAGGCAGTGGGACAGCAAGGGCCTGGGAGCTGCCCGCCTCTGGCACCACATGGAAAAGGTCTTCTGCGAGCAGAGTGGCAGAGCAGTCTGGAAGATGAGGTCCTGACCAGAGACTACCCTGCACCCGAGCTTGGGCTCCCTGACGTGAGAGCCAGCAGATCTTCTTCGAGTAACAGGTGTAAGGTGCTGAGCCCACTGGCTCCGCCCCTCAGGCCTGCAGTCTGACTGCCACACCCTGCACACTGTATGGAACACCCTGGCCCAGGTCCGTGCAAAACACACGGTGCCAAGGCTCCAGAGAGAGAAGAGACTGCTTTAAGAAGTAACAGAGCAAAGATCTCCCCAGATAGAGCTAGAAATGTAACACAACTCCCACTGAAATGTCGGTGTGCTTTTTCAGTGTATTTGGCCCAAGCTGATTCTCATACTTTCAGAGCAGATCAAAGATCCACAAAGAGGCAGCATGTGCTTGAAGAAGAATAAGGTAAGGAGCATGTCCTACCAGGGGTTAACACTTTAGTTAGAGCTACCATGAGTAAGACAACATGTTAGAAGCCATGGACAGACACAGACTAGTAGAATGAGGAAGAAAACCAAGAGACAGACTAGCACACCCATAGACAGCGGAGGATGACAGAGGGATACTGCTGACCGACAGGGAAAGGAGTCTTCCCCTGTCACTGGAGAAGGGACACTTGAGGACCCATGAGAAAAGAATCTTCATCCACATCTCACATCACACACAAAAAGCAGCTCCAGAAGGAGTATAAACTTTAATGTAGAAACAAAACCTAAAATCCTTAGAAGAAAATATGAAAGAATGTCTTTATGATTCCTAGAGAGGAAAGAACTTCTTTGAAGAGATACAAGAAGTGCTTGTACACAAGAACCATAGAAAAGAGACCATAGTCAAACTAGGAGTATCAGTTTTTCAAACATCGCCACTATTAGAGTGAAAAGACAAGCTAAAATCAGGGCTTCCTTGGTGGCTCAGTGGTAAAGAATCCACCTGCTGATGCAGGAGACGCCAGTTCGATACCGGGGTCGAAAAGATCCCCTGGAGAAGTAAATGGCAACCCAATGCAGTATTCTTGCCTGGAGAATCCCATGGACAGGGGAGCCTGGTGGGCTGTAGTCCATGGGGTCACAAAAAAGAATCGGACACGACCGAGCGATACACAACAATACTAGCATTTACATGTAACACACAGAAGATACACAAGTTGTAGTGAAACGGACAAGATACAAAGGGAACATTTAAGAGAAGGGGAGCCCAGCAGCAGGAAGACACCCTGCTCCGCAGTCCTCACTGAAAGGCAGAGTGAGGCCACCTCAAGAGGGCTCTGGGTGCAGAGCGGGGGTCAGCTGACGTGACCACAGGGACAGAGGCTGGAGGAGCCCAGCAGCCAGGCAGTGGGACTGCGGGCGCCCGCGCACGATTTCTTGGTGCTGCTGGGCTCCTAGCGCTTGCTGTCTTACGCTGTCCACCTCAGCAGGCATGGGCCATGTGTACCTATTTTGATGTAAAAAATTAAAATTCAATGACATTTAAAAGTCTGTTCTTTAGTCACATGGACCCCCACTCTGAGGTCTCAACAGCCTCAGATATGGAACTTTCCATCACAAACAGTTCTCCCGGGCAGCAGCTTTATACATTATGTGTGTGTCATATATGTTAATTTAGATGCAGTAAATACTATATAATAAAACATTCTTACAATAGTCACACAGTAAAACATTCTTAAATGAACTACTGCATTTTGGTTTTTCAATTGTAGGGAACAAATTCAAAAGTCTAAATAACCATGAAAAAAAGAAAAGTGCTTTATAATACTTGCTCTCCTTCCTCCATTAAATAACGCCACTAAATCAAGCGCCTCAAGAATGGCCTCTTCCGTCATCCATGAGGAGGAAGGGGCTTGGCAGGACGCAGGCCATGGCGGCGCTGGACACTCACCAGGCTCTGCTCTATGAGCAGGCAGAAGAGCACAGCGTTGCCCACCTCCCGCAGGTTCTGGAAGCACACCGTTTTCAGCTCCGCATACTCAACTATGTCCTTTAGCTGGTGGTGGAAGAACTCCAGGATGCCTGAAGTGGGAGAGAATGAATGTGGGGCTGGGAGAGGCTAGATGGAGGGAGCGTGACAGTGCGCAGCCTGGGGCCCACAGCCGGAAGCACACCCATGCTGGCAGAAGGCTCTCTGACACTGCCATCCTGCCCACCAAGGAGATGGGCACGTCTCCTGTCCCACCGCCTGGATCCTGGTCCTCAGCTCCAAAGCCTGTCAACCCAGTCCAGGCACAGCTTGTTTTTCTGTGCTTTGCAGATATTGTGTTATTTTCACAAACAAGGTCTGTGGCACTCCTGTGTCAAACAAATCTATAGGTGCCATTTTCCCCATAGCATCTGTTCACTTCATGTTTCTATATCAGATTTTGATAATTCCGCAATATTTTAAATTTTTACATCATTGTATTTGTCATGGTGATCCGGGATCTTTGATGTTATTATTGCAAAAAGGTCACAACTTGCTAAAGGTTCAGATGATGGTTAGCATTTTTTTTTTTAGCAATGACGTGTTTTAAAGTAAGATACTTAGTTTTATGTATTTATTTCTGGCTGTGCTGGGTCTTCATTGCTGCACTCATGCTTTCTCTAGTTGTGGCGAGCAGGGAATACCCCTCACTGCAGTGTGCGGGCTTCTCATTTTGGTGGCTTTTCTTTCAGGGCTGTGGCACACTGTCTTGTGGCAGGCAGACTCTTTACCACTGGACCGCCAGGGAAGTCCAAGATATGGATGTTTTAAAAGGCGTATCTTGTGTTACTGCATAGTACAAACATAATTTTATATGCATCAGGAAATAAAAAAATTCATGTGGCTTGCTTTATTGTGATAATTTGCAGCTGGTTGGAACCAGATCTGCAACATCTCTGAGGTCTGTGTATACCTTCAGAGGAGGCATCACAGTCATCCCCAGCAGAGGTAGAAAAGGTATTTGATAAAAATTCAAAATCCCTTCACAGGTATAGAAAGGAATGTATTTAATCTAATAAAGGACATCTACAAAAATGCTGTAGCTAACATCATACTCAGTGGTGAATCTGCATGCCTTCTCTCAGAGCTCCAGAGAAAGACAGTGCATCTTCACCACTCTCCTGGAGGTTCTGGATGTTGTCATAAGGCAGGAAAAGACAAGAAGCATAAAGTCTAGGAAGCACTCTATCCATTCACTGCTGACACAGTCAAAATCCCTGAGCTGATTGCAGAATTTATAGTCATACAGAAGACCCAAAATAGGCAAAACAACACTGAGAAAAACGCTGAATACTTAAAAGAGATTTCAAACCTCTCATCCCAACAGGTCAGGCCCTGAGTGCTGTTCCACAATGACCCCACAGCCCTGCCTGCCTGAGAGACCATCCTTTCCTCTTGGTGGTCCACCCCACAATGAGCATGAGCGTGGGGGTACTTCCAGCAACATGGCATTACCTCCACAGTGGTGCCATGCCAGCTGGGTGAGGACATGTGGAAACCAGCCTGGAAGTCCACAGCTCTCCTGCAGACCAGCTCTGGATTTGGCATAAATGGCTTTGTCTTTGACATTTAAAATATCCACCTCTAATAAGGATCTGAGCACCACTTTTATTATCCCAACATTACTTGTCTACTTTCTGAGATTTCCCTAAGCCAGGACAGACCAATGGTTATTCCCTTCCCAGTGGCCAAGTGGGTCACCTCACTGTCTCCTCAAACAGCAACAGCAGCCCTGGGTGGTGCCAGGGACACCCAGAGGCTCAACCATACCAGCCAACTGCCTGTCAGGACAGTATCTCACTGGCGACCAACACGATAGTTTTCCAGCTTTCAATAAAGTATTAACAGATATGAGATAAAAGGCAGCTTTGTTAAGAGACAAGGGTTCTTGTCATTCAATTTTATCACAAACAAAGCTCTCTGAGTCATGAAGGTTACCCATGTAGAAAGCCTCAAATCCACTCTGGTCAGCTCACATAGGTTTGTCTGGCACCCCAAAGACCACATCTGCCTGAGGGCCCTGCAGCTGGCCAGTCAGTGAGATAGGAGGCTGCCGGGCAGAGACAGACAAGCTGCACTGTCGGGGAAGTGGCCCCCTGCACGGGCTCCCCTGCAGCCTGGGCTGCTGAAGACTAGCAGGCAGTGGCGCTCCCTGCCTCCCCCATCAGGGATTTGCAAGATCCTGGTATTGCAGGAGAGCCGAGGTACACAGGGTTCACAGCACTGTGGGGCCCCACCCAGTGCTCCCACCCCTGCACACCTGCTCTTGGTTGAAAGGCTGGTTTGTTCTGTTGGAAACAATCAGGTTCTGGTTGGGCTTCCCACCTTCTCCCACTTGGGGAAGGCAGATCTGATCCTTACCAGTAATTTCCAACTTGCTTTCCCTTGGGTGACCTAGGGCTGACACTGCCCCCCTGTACTCCCCAGAGGGATGCTGTGCTCACCCGGGGAGCCGTACTCATGTCGCGGGAGCCGGCAGACCTTGGGCATCACCTCCATCAGCGTCTTCACATACTGTAGGATCGTGCCTTGCAGCTGTGAGAGATGGTCTGTGTCAACCACCAGCCACATTACCTTGCAGGCTGTCGGTGCGATGGGGACTTTTGAAAACAAATCTGTTAGTAAAATGCAAGGTAATGACCCAGGACTGAGAATCACTTTGGTTGGAAAGGAAACCTCACACATAGAAGGAAAGCAACCTCGATGGGAGCGGGCAGCCCCTCGCCACACAGGAACTAGGTGCAGAATCCTACCCCCAACCTGGGGAAGCAAGCCCACCAGAGGGAAACATACCAGGCTCTTGACCACCTTCAGCAGCTCTTCCATGACCACGGCAATGCCCTGGTAGCCAAGCAGCCGGCAAATGACCTGGAAGTGTGGGGGCCCCACAAAGTTCCGGTAGCTCCCATAGATGCTCGAATAGGCCAGGTTTAAAGCCTGGGGGCAGAGAACATTAGTGCTTGATGAAGCTGCCAGGTCTTCAGTGTAGCTCCACGCACACATGAAAATGAAGACTCCACATCTACATGCATTTGCACACAGTGGATCCAGAGAACCTGTCAGACTGCCCTTCATTGGTATCTATGTTTTCAACCTGAAGACATGAAAACAAGCTCGCTAAAACAGAAGAAAGAAAACAAAACCATGTGGTCTTCCAACATTTATTAAACTGCCAGTCCTATAGAAGATATTTTGAGGTCCTGGAATGAGACATGAATGTATCCTAGAACCTCACTGCTGCCCCCATATTACTGTTCCCTGTCTCCAAAGGGAGACGCTCGACAATAGGTTCTGATGGGACAGTGGGTACCAGGAAACTGGAGACCGCAGGCCCGGCATGGTGGGCAGGCAAGAAAGGTAGGCAGGGTCGTTTCTGGTAAGATAAGGCCTCCCAGTTTGCCTAAGGATGCAGGTGCACACCCATCAGGGAAACTCCTAATGTTAAGCATTCAGTGCTATGTATTTCACTCTCAGCACTTCTTTAGTTACACCCTGCAAATTTTGATTTACTTCCTTTGAGACTTCCTCTTGCCCTAAGGATCATTTAGAAATGTTAATTTCAGTGTCTGGAGATTTTCTTGTCATCTCTTTGTTACTGATTTCAAGTTTGAGTTCACTGTGGTCAGATAACACTGTGTAATATTTTGATTCCTTGAATTCTGTTGAGGTTGTTTTAATGCCCAGTATATGCCAAGGTTGCTTTAATGCCCAGGATATGGTCTATCTTGAGAATGCTCCGTGGATACTTGAAAAGAATGTGTGTTCTGCTGTTTTAAGTGTTCTATACATGTCCATGAGATCCTGTTGGCTGATGGTGTTCATTCTTCTTTGTTGCTGATTTTCTGTATACTTATTCTTTTGATTACTAAGTGAGAGGAAAGTTGACCTCCCCAACTATAAACAAGTATGGAGTTGTTCATTCCTCCTTTCACTTATGTCAGTTTTTGCTTCAAGTATTTCGAAACTGATGTTTGGTGTATAAACATTTCGGATTGCTTATCTTCTTGGCTGCTTGACCTTCCTCTCATTATGTTATGTCCCTCCCTCTTTGCCCCTGGTGTGTGGTACATCTTTTTCCATCCTTTTAATTTACTTATATCATTGACTTGAAGTGAGTTTCTTATGCAGTCGTACTTTTTAATCCACAGTCAGTCTCTGCCTTTGCACTGTCTTTAGACTACTTACAAATAATACATTTACAAATAATGCAATTACTGACTTTTACGTAGGCTCTTTCTTCTCTTCCTGTGGGTCACTTAGACATTTTCTGGAATTCTGTTGTGACGTAACTGTGATATCTTTGAGAGCATCTCTTTGCACAGGTCTTTCAGTGATGTTCCAAGGTTTACACTGTATGATATGTGAGTTAACCTATGAGCTTCCCTGGTGGTTCAGACAGTAAAGAATCTGCCTGCGATGCAAGAGAGCCAGGTTCGATCCCTGGGTCGGGAAATCCACTGGAGAAGAGAATGGCTACCTACATAATCCAGTATTCTTGCCTGGAGAATTCCACGGACAGAGGATGTAATGTACATGCTGTCCTATACATTATGTGAGCTACAGGTTACAGAAGTTACCACTTTTGAATGAAGTGTTTTAGGATTTCTCCTTTTAGGTCTCTGTATTCTTTCCCCTTCCCCTCTTATAATTGTCTTAAATATGTCCTCTACAGACACAGAGAACTACATCAGGACAAGAAGATTCTGAAGACTTCGACTAGCAAGTCTGGTTGTTGAGCTCTGAATGAATATCCTCAGGAGTTGTTGTTGTTCAGTTGCTAAGTACGGTCCAACTCTTCGTGACCCCATCGAGTGTAGCACACCAGGCTTCCCTGTCCTTCATTATCTCCGAGAGTTTACTCAAATTCATGTCTGCTGGTGCTATCTGACTGTCTCGTCCTCTGCCTCTGTCTCATACTCTCCTTTTGTCTTCAGTCTTTCCAAGCATCAAGGTCTTTTCCAATGGGTCAGCCTCCCCACATCAGGTGGCCAAAGTATCAGACCTTAATCTTCAGCATCAGTCCTTCCAATGAATATTCAAGGTTGATTTCCTTTAGGATCTCCTTGCAGTCCAAGGGAATCTCAAGAGTCTTCTCCAGCACCACAGTTCAAAAGAATCAATACTTTAGCGCTCAGCCTTCTTTATCGTCCAACTCACATTTGTACATCAGTTCAGTTTAGTACAGTTGCTCAGTCGTGTCTGACTCTTTGCGACCCCATAAATCGCAGCACGCCAGGCCTCCCTGTCCATCACCATCTCCCGGAGTTCACACAGACTCACGTCCATCGGGTCCGTGATGCCATCCAGCCATCTCATCCTCTGTCGTCCCCTTCTCCTCCTGCCCCCAATCCCTCCCAGCATCAGAGTCTTTTCCAATGAGTCAACTATTCGCATGAGGTGGCCAAAGTACTGGCTTCAGTATCATTCCTTCCAAAGAAATCCCAGGGTTGATCTCCTTCAGAATGGACTGGTTGGATCTCCTTGCAGTCCAAGGGACTCTCAAGAGTCTTCACCAACACCACAGTTCAAAAGCATCAATTCTTCGGCGCTCAGCTTTATTCGCAGTCCAACTCTCACATCCATACATGACCACAGGAATAACCATGGCCTTGACTAGCCAGACCTTAGTCGGCAAAGTAATGTCTCTGCTTTTGAATATACTATCTAGGTTGGTCATAACTTTTCTTCCAAGGAGTAAGCGTCTTTTAATTTCACTACTGGAAAAACCACAGCTTTAACTATATGAACCTTTTTCGATAAAGTGATGTCTCTGCTTTTTAATATGCTGTCTAGATTTGTCATAGCTTTCCTTCCAAGGAGGAAGTGTGAAACCTCTCATCAGTCATCAACTCTCGGGGGATCATTCTATCCTCAAGGCTTATGGAGGCTGCTCTAGGTGTTTCCTTTTTCTCCTGAGCAATGAACTCTGCATTCTGATCCATGAACATCTAGAATCTCACTGCCTCTCAAAAGAACCTGTTCTAGAGTGACTACACTTGAACCAAAAGGAAAACTGGGATATCACACCTTGTTTCTTATATGAGTAGAAAGCTGGAACCCCACTGACATGTAAAATCAGGCTTTTCCTGGCTCCGTTCCTGGAGGCTGGCTTTTCCTGGAATGCCAGAGATTGGTGGCACAACCTTCATTTTTCTTTTCTTTTTTTGGCTGCAACACCTAGCATGTGGGATCTTAGTTCCCTGATCAGGGATTGAACCAGTGCTCTCTGCAGTGGAAGCACAGTCTTAACCACTGGACCACCAGGGAAGTCCCAGAACTTTCTCTCTGTTCTTTTCTGATATGGATTCCAGAAGTAGTCATCCTCATGGAGTAAATGACAATAAGAAATAGCCCATCAAAAAAACCCAAGGGTTTTGTGACAATGACATGTGTTCTATCTGCTTTGCATCACATAAAATGTGTTTCTGATAGCCGTGAACTGTCCCAGAAGAGGGATACTCAAATACTTTCTGGCTATAGTAAAAGCAAATTAAAAAATAAATACATTCCCTATTCTTCAGAATCTTTAAAGTATAAGCCCTGTTAATTTTACCACTGATGATGTACAGTAAACTTACTCTCCTGAAGTACTGTTTTCATTGTACTGGCAAGTGGAAAATTATAGTTAGAAAGTTGTGTTCTACTTGAAATGTATGAGACAGCTGCCAAATTAATTTCCCGTGTGTTACTTCCTAATATTATGGTGCAGGTCTGTTTTGTTTCTCATACTGCATATTGCATATTCTCCCCACCCCATCTCCTTCAATATACCCAAACTGTACAGTTAGTGTTTATGTACAGGGAACACTTTTTGGGAGGCAAGTGTTGAACATGGCAGAGGACCAATTTGGCAAAGAAGCTGGATATGTCACTCGCCACTTTGAAAAAACCTACTCAGGCAAAAACAGCTGTGTGACTCCTCTTCTAGGAAGCCTGATTCTTCTTGCCTCCTGCTCACCTCTGTTGTTGTTCAGTCATGAAATCATGTCTGACTCTCTACAACCCCATGGACTGACTGTAGCCCACCAGTCTCCTCTGCCTTCTACTATCTCCTGAAATTTGCACAAATTCATGTCCATTGAATCAGTGATGCTAGAATTCTGTCAGAATCACACTGTTGTTGCTATGTTGCTTCCAACTCTTTGCGACCTCACGGACCGCAGCACACCAGGCTCTTCTGTCCTCCACTATGTCCTGGACTTTGCTCAAATTTATATCCATTGAATTGGTGATGCTTTCTAACCATCTCATCCTCTGTCACCCACTTCTCCTCCTGCCTTCAATTTTTCCAGCATCAGGGTCTTTTCCAATGAATTGGCTCTTCACATCAGGTGGCCAAAGTATTGGACCTTCAGCTTCAGTATCAGTCCTTCCAATGAATATTAAGGGTTGATTTCCTTTAGGACTGTTTGATCTTGCAGTCCAGGCGAATCACATAGAGAGCATATTAAAGTCTGAGAGCACCG
>SJYV01004884.1:0-16096 GCA_006410875.1 Neotragus pygmaeus
GGGGAAGGAGGCAGCGGCCGGGCGGGGAGGAGGGGGAGCTGTGAGTTCTAAACCACTTCCTGTTTGGCTTCTGGGCTCCTGCATCATCTTTGTAACCAGTTCCCGATTGGAAAGGCTCTGCTTAAATGCTCAGTGGTTTCTCATCCTGATAGGAAAGCAGGCTGGCAAGTGGGCCGCCCAGCAGCCTTTCCAGTGCCCTCCCCCTTCTTACAGATGAGAACCCGGCAGACCGCAGCAGGCGAGGCAGCTGGGCTCCGGGGGCCGCAGGGTGGTCTGGCCTGGTTCTGCCGTTTGTCAGCTCTGTAAACTCCATCAGGCCTTGTGCCCTCCCTGAGGCCTCCGTCTCCTTACCTGTCACGTGAGGATCAGGGTGGAACCCGTTGACACAGGCCGTTTTGAGGATTTGACGAGATGTGATGTGGAAAGAGCTTAGCCACAACCTTAAAAACGAGGAGTAAAGAGGAAACGTCCCCATCAGCAGTTAAAAGATGTGTAACCATCATAACAGAGGCCGTGGGGCTGCTGGTGTAAGGACCACAGACCAACAGGGACAGGGGAGCTCGTGGGTATTTGAGAGTATATCTCGTGGGGATACGAGAAATAAAGACACAAGGACAGTAGCCCCACAGCCTGGTGAGGAGAGGAGAAATTGTTCAGAAGATGGTGTTGGGCAAGTGGCCCCCAATAAAACTGGACCTTTTTTTTTTTTAAACAAAACAATATTTATTTGGCTGTAAAGGGTCTCAGTTGCGGCAGGATCTTTGATCTTCATTGAGGCTGGCAAACTCTTAGTTGCTGCATGCGGGATCCGGGTCCCTGACCAGGGATTGAACCCAGGCCCCCTGCACTGGGAACACAGACTCAGCCACTGGACCACCAGGCAGGCCCCTAAAACCAGATCTTTCACTCACACCGAAAGCAAAGATGGGTTCCAGATGGATTAAAGGCAATATGAAGTGCAAAACTAGAAAAATTAGAAGTTATATATACACAATGGAATAGTATTCTGCCATAAAGAGAAATTACATTTTGACACGTGCTACAATGTGGATGGACCTTGAAAACAGTATGCTAAGGGAAGTAAGCCTGTCATAAAGAAGGAAAATATTGTACGATTTCTCAGATGCCTACAGTAGTCGATTTCATAGAGATAGAAAGCAAATTAGCCGTTTCCAGAGGCTGTTGTGGGGAGGATGGGAGGAGGGGTAGACTTCAGCGGGGAGAGTTTCTGTTTGGGATGAAAAAGCTCTGGATGTGGACAATGATAGTGGTTGCACAACATGATGAATGTATCCTTAAAATGACTAAAATGGTTAGCTTTATATTATCTATATTTTACCAGAATAAAAAAGCACGATGTATAAAAGGCAAAAAAAAAAAAAAAAACCCAATATAATTTATCTTGATTATGTCCAAATGAAGGAATTCTGACCAAAGGACCCTATGGACAAAGTTAATAGAAAGATGTTGAGTGTGAACAAATCACAGTGTCTAAAACTGCAGTGCTTGGAACATACGAGAAACATCTGGAAACAACGGCAGAGAAGACGGCAGCCCCAGTGGAAAAAGAGCAATGGACGTGAAGATCAATTTGCAGAAGAGGAAAACGGCAAGTATGGGAGGAAGGCCCAGGCTCACGGGTAAGAGGAAAAGCAAAGAGGAGCTGCCACTTTACGTCAGTCAGAACTCAAGTTGGACGGCTCCCGGATTTTCGCCACTGAAAGGATCGAGGCTGGGATAAGAAAAGTAGAAATCGCTGTGTCATGCTCCAAGAATAGTGGGGATGTGATAAAAAGACACAAGAGCCAGGTGAAAGGGGCTGACAGAAGCCAAACCAGGGCCCGTTTGAGCAACAAATCAAATAATAGTAATGATGGCAGACAATAAAAATGGAATAAAGTAAAATCCACGCATCCATATTGACGTAAGCGGATAAACAAATAATTGGGGGTGAGGTGATTTTAAGATATGGCTGCCAACTCTTTGGGCTTCCCTGCTGGCTCAGCAGTAAAGAACCTGCCTGCAATGCAGGAGATGCAGGCAGGAAACCTGAGTTCAATCTCTGGTTTGGGAAGGGCTCTTTCTCTCCGGGAGAAAGAAAATGGCAACTCTTTCCTGTATGCTTGCCTGGAAAATCCCAATCCATGGGGCTGCAAAGAGTTGGGCGCAACTGGGTGACTGAACAACAGCAGCAACAACAACCAGTTCTTTGACACTCTTCAACGGAACCAGTTCCTACTCCTCCTGGATAGGGGCTGGACTCAGCGATTCGATTCTAACAAATGGAATACAGCAGAAGGGAAATTATCGGGAAACTCGGTAATATTAGGTTGGCCAAAAAGTGCCTTTGGTGTTTAAGTAAAAATAAAAGCCCCTTTTTTCATTTTCACCACATTTCATATTGAACAATATATTCACCATTGTGGGCTTCCTTGGCGGCTCAGATGGTAAAGCATCTGCCCGCAGTGCAGAATCTTCCCTGGATCAGGAAGATCCCCTGGAGAAGGAAATGGCAACCCACTCCGGTATTCTTGCCTGGAAAATTCCATGGACAGAGGAGCCTGCTGGGCTACAGTCCATGGTGTCAAAGAGCTAGACACGACTGAGTAACTTCACTTTCTTTCTTTCATTCACCATTGTGTTCCACTATCTTCTGCCACTTTTCCAGGCAACTTCGTAATTCCGTTGTCCCAAAACTTTTCATCTTTTTGAGCAAAGAACTGTTCCGGGTGCCTTTTACAGTCTTCCAGGGAATTGAAATTTTTTTTTCTCCCCATTAAGAGAATTTTGTAAAGACTGAAGTAAATGGTAATCTGAAGGTGCAATGTCTGGGGAATATGGTGGATGAATGAGAACTTCCCAGCCAGGCTGTGATAGTTTCTGCTTGGGGGAGGACAACCTCCATGCCACAAGGACACTCAAGCAGGTCTAGCAATTGGCCCGTGTGCTGGGAGCTGAGGCCACCAAGGGCCACGTAAGAGAGGCATTTGGAAGCAGATCCCTCAGTACTGAGCTGTCCACCGTGACACCCACCAGCCACAAAGGGCTGTTCAAGGCTTGAGTGTAACTGGCCCAAATTGGAATGTGCTGTGTTAAACACACACTGAATTTCAAAGAAGCCTGAAAAAAAAAAGATGTCAAATATCTCATTAACAACTTTTTATATTGACAATATGTTGAAATGATAAGATTTTAGATATAGTGGGCTTGATAAAATATATCACTAAAATCAATCATTAACCATGGGATTTCCATATGGCTCTCATTCTGCTCTTCCTGCTGGACATGGATGCTCCAGCCCCAGCCGAACCTTCAAATAATTCTAGTCCCAGCCAACATTTTTTTTTTCCTCTCTTTTTAAAACGTTTCTTTATTCATTTATCTTTGGTGGCGCTGATCAGCGCTGCAGCTTGTCTCCGGCCAGTTATGGCGAGCGGGGGCTATTCTTTGTCGTGGACAGAGTGCGGGCTTTAGGCGCTCGGGCTTCAGGGGCTGTGGTGCACAGGCTTACTCGCTCCGGAGTGTGTGGCGTCTTCCCGGACCAGGGACTGAACCTGTGTCTCCCGTGTTGGCAGGCGGACTCATAACCACTGGACCACCAAGGAGGTCCCCAGGTAACAGCTTGACTTCAATCTTCTGAAGGATTCTAAGGAGAACCTGTGGGTCAAACAATGCTGAATTCCTGACTCCAAAAACCAGTGAGAAAATGAATGATTATTATTTTAAGCTGCCAGGTGTTGGGGTCATTATACAGATAGCAATAGACTGATTGAGGCAAGCATCATAATGGTTGCTAACGGCAGTGAAATTGTGAAAAAATGAGTGAAGACTGCAGGAATAATAGGATATTGAAGTAGTTTTAAAATATCTCCCCATGAAATGCTTCTTCATTACAAAGAGAAAATACAGTTCTCTGGCAGCGGTGAAACCTGACCGACGTCCCTCGGCCAAGTGATCAATATTAGCATCACCAATAAGGGCACACGTAGCTCCCAGGTCCTCCTGGTGGGGACACCGAAAGGGACTCACACCACTTTGGCAGCTCCTGACGAAGGTGCACAGCTTGAGTTGAACCACAAGGAGGCTTCGGACGGGACCACAGGAGGGACGTTCTGTGAAATAACAGGCCTCTTCAGAAGCGTCAAGGTCATCAATTTTTAGGAAAGAGAGACCAAGGAACTGTTTCCCAGACACCAAAGAGATAGAGCAATGAAATGCAGAGTAAGTTGCAGACACCAGGACACCTCGACCCTAAATACTTCAGCATGGACACCAGAAGCTGGAGTTCAACAAATAAATGCTAGTTGCTCAGTCGTGTGTGACTCCTTGCGATCCCATGGACTGTAGCCCATCAGGCTCCTCTGTCCATGAAATTCTCCAAGCAAGAATACTGGAGTGGTGTTGCCATTTCTTTCTCCAGGGCTCCTGTAGGGGAAATTAGAATTGGAGGCGTCAAGTCCAAGGGAGCTGCCCCGGACATGTTCATTATCAGAGTGTTCCTCTCCTTTGTAAAGCACTTCTGACTGCCAGATTGTTTCATTGTGAGCCATTCAGAGGCCATTGCTCTTCTGATCTTAACATATCTAATATGCACCCCAAAGATCTTTCCTTTGGGATAGATGAAATATTTCTTGTCTGTAACACTGACATTCAGTGAAAGGTACAGATCTTAGGTGTATTTTGGGTTATTTTTGAAACAAGGTTTTGCAGATGTAACCAAGTTAAGAAGAGCGCATACTGGATGAGGGTGGGCCCTCAACCCACTGACTGGTATCTTTATAAGAGAAAGGAGGAGATGTGGAGACAGACATGCCCAAGGGGAAGAAGGCCCCATCAAGAGGGGACAGAGCATGGCATGATGCGGCTGCAAGGCAAGTAGCGCTAGAGGCTGCACTGGCGTGGCTCTGATTTCAGACTGCCGGCTGCCAGAACTGGTGGAGAGTAAACGCATGCTGTTTTATGTGCCCTGGTTTGTGACGCTTTGTGATGACAGCCTGGAAAAACTGATACGGAACATTTACCATCACCCCCAAAAGTACCCTCCTGTCTTCCTACAAAATCCTGCCCACCCCTCAGAAGAGGAAATCACGCTTCTCCAGCATAGATTAATGTTGCTTGTTCTACAGCTTCATGTAAGTGGAATCAGGCAGGAGGTATTATTTCGTGTTGATGCTTTTCACTTGGCACAAGACGTTAGAGATAGCCAGGTGGTTTGTTGTTGTTCAGTTGTGTCTGACTCTTTGCAACCCCATGGACCACAGCACGCCAGGCCATCACCAACTCCCGGAGTTTTCTCAAACTCATATCCATTGAGTCGGTGAGGCCATCCAACCATCTCATCCTTTGTGGTCCCCGTCTCCTCCTGCCTTCAATCTTTCCCAGCATCAGGGCCTTTTCTAATGAGTCAGCTCTTCACATCCAGTGGCCAAAGTATTGGATCTTCAGCTTCAGCATCAGTCCCTCCAATATACATTCAGGATTGATTTCTTTTAGGATTGAATGGTTTGATCAGGTGGTTGCACCTAGGTTGGCACACCTATGATTAAAATCAGTTTGCTTGAGGGGGAAGCAAAATTTGAAGTTGAGGAGGAGGGGGCAGGTAGGCAATAAGGATGGGAAATTTCTTTTCAAAGCTGGGTTTGGAGCCTCCTGTCCTGGAATGTCTGACTTTTCAAGTTCGCCACTACACCTGCTTTCCCGTCTGGGCTCAGCGGGGCAAGTTGGACGCTAGGCTCTTTCGCCACCTGGTGGTCATTCTAGATAAGTGCAACCAGCGATGCCAGCCCTGCGCCCAGCTGGGTTGGGAGATTGGGGGTCAGATCACTGTGTCTTTTCCAGGGTTGTGTCTCTGAGCCACTGAGCACCTATTCAGCACCGGCCTGAGTCCTGTGTGAGTCTGTGTATACAGAGATGACCTACACTGGGCTAACTTTGAGGGGTCCAAGGAGAGGGACTGATGCTGAAGCTGAAGCTCCAGTACTTTGGCCACCTGATATGAAGAACTGACTCACTGGAAAAAACCTTGAAGCTGGGAAAGATTGAAGGCAGGAGGAGAAGGGGACGACAGAGGATGAGATGGTTGGATGGTGTCACCGACTCAATGGAAATGAGTTTCGGTGGGCTCCGGGCATTGGTGACGGACAGGGAGGCCTGATGTGCTGCAGTCCATGAGGTTGCAAAGAGTCGGTCACAAACTGAGTGGCGGAACTGAACGGAAGGAGAGGGAGGTTACACGAAACTAACTCCAGTAGGGTCAGAATAAGATCCTGGAGTCATCAGGTGTAGGGAGCACAGAGGCAGCAGAGAGAACTTGGGGATTCAGGGGAAGTTTCTCAGGGCATTTCTCAGCTGGAGGCAGAGAGAAGTGTGTTAGAAGCAGAGGGAACCACAGGCGTGGTGGCGGGACTGTGCCCGGCGCGGCTTTCTAGACTCAAATAGCAACAAGGCAGCATCTACCCAGGGCTTCCCAGGTGGCTCAGTGGGAAAGAACCTGCCTTCATTGCAAGAGACAGGGGTTCAATCCCTGGGTGGGGAAGATACCCTGGAGAGGAAATGGCAACCCACTCCAGTATTCTTGCCTGGGAAATCCCATGGACAGAGGAGCCTTGAGGGCTATAGTCCGTGTGAGTCAGACACAACTGAACGACTAAACAGCAAAAACAATGCCCATTTTCAAGTTAGAAGAGGATGTGGTTTCCCCCTCTCCTCCCACCTCAGGACCCCAGCCCGCTGTAGTAGACGTCCTCTGGGACTCCCCACGAACCAGCTTCCTAGAAGGCACACCCTTGTGCAGCCCCCTGGCCTTGGGCCTGGCCCGTCCAGCAGGACAGTGTGGTGCTTCCGCCTGAGAAGACCCAGCAGCTTTCACCTCTGTGCTTGGGAGCACAGCCGCTGTGGCAGGGAGCCTGCGGGGAGGAGCCACCTGGGGGCCACGGGAGAGCATTCCAGCAGGGAGCTAGACCCGTGCAGGGGCCAGTGAGAAGGCCCTGTGACGATCATGGACAGGTCCACAGGCCAGTGGAAGAGGCCACGTGTGGAGGGGGAACTACGTAATGGAGAGTGGGGACCAAGGGCTCAGCGCAGCTGGCTCCTGCAGCCAGCCCCGTTCGGGCCAAGCCAGCGGCGGCCCCACACGCGGGGATGAGCCCTGCAGCGGAGACAAGCTGCCCCCGCCCGCGCCTTGTCCAAAGTCCTGACACACAGGGGTGTCAGCGAACCAGATGGGGGTGGTGGCAAGCTGCTAAGTTGTGGGGTGAGTTATTTCACGGCATTCCGAGCACCCCAAGTTTCTTCTGGCCCTCCCAGCAGGAGACCACACTCTCACACAGACACATAAGAGTGCATTTCCGTGTCTGTCCGCCTTCAGGTGGGGGTTCGTGCACCACACGTCCTGGCCCGGATCTTCTCTCTCTCTTTTTTAAAGTCATTCGTTTGTTTATTGACGTTCCTTTTAAAAAAATCGACTCCTTACGACTGCGCTGCCTTTCTCTAGCTGTGATGCTCAGACTTCTTATTGCGGTGGCCTCACTTGTCACGGAGCATGGGTTCCAGGCCGCACCGGCTTCAGGAATTGAGGGGCCCAGCTTTAGTTGCCTGCCCCCTCAGCACGTGGAATCACCCTATACCAGGGAACAAACCCGTTTCTCCTCCACCGGCAGGCAGATTCTTAATCACTGAACCACCAGGGAAGTCCCTGGCCTTTTCCTCTTAACCTAGACCTTAGGGATGGTCCTAGATGCGTGCGGTTCATACAGTAGTCACTAGCCATGGGAGTGAAATTGGATGAAATAAAAACGCTGAGTTCCCAGTCACACCAGCCACCTCTCAGGGGCTCAGCGGCCTCCTGCAGCTGGCAGCTCGCTCCCACACGGCAGAGCAGAGATGTGGGCTGTTCCCCCCAGCCCAGGGAGTCCTGCGGGGCAGTGCTGGTCTGGATTCTCCCCTACCCCCCATCCCATAGCACTGCCCCGTTATTTTTAGCAGCTGCAGTCTTTCCTGGAAATACTGACACCAGAGCGCAAGACTTGCTATTGCAGTGTCCATTTGTCTTTGTGCAGTAGGATAAATGCCCAGCATTTCTGGGCCCGATGAAGTCTTCCATTTTGATAGCTATCTAGTATGGCCATCATACTAGATGGCCAAGATACTAGACGTTGAGCCCCTTTGCAAAGCCACTAAAAGCGTGTAAGCCTGTTTGTTTTCCCAAAGCTGCTTCATCAACACATGTGGAATTCAGATTTTTTTTTTTTTTTTAGCTGATGGTGAAGGTTTTCACAACAAGCAAGACTCTACCAGGAAGCTGCTATGCTAGGCCCTTCTTTCACTCAACAATCCCACTAGGTGTCTCTTCATGCTGACATGAAAAGCTACCTTGTCCTTTAAAAAAAGTGTGTTATTATAAAATTCACATAGCATAAAGTTTGCCATCATTAAAAAAAAAAACCAGAAGTAGAGTTGGTTTGCAATATTGTGTTAATTTCATGTGGACAGCAAACTGGTTCAGTTATATATACATATATAGTCTCAGGTTTTCTGTTACCAGCCATTAAAACATACTGACTATAGTTCCCTGGGCTGTATGGTGAATCCTTAGTGCTCACCTGTTTTACACACAGTAGTTTTATCTGTTAACCCCATACTCCTGGTTTATCCCTGTCCCTGTCCCCTTGGGTAACCATAAGTTTGTTTTCTATGTCTGGAGGTCTATTTTTGTTCTGTGTATAGGTTTACTGTTAAGTGACACTGTGTAGTATTTGTCTCTCGTCCTACTTACTTCACTAAGTGTAATACCCTCTAGGTCCAGCCACATTGCCACAAATAGCATTACTTCATTCTCTTTTGCGGGCAGAGTCATCGCATATACACACATAGATATTCATCTCCGACCTCTTCTCTAGCCATTCATGTCGATAGACATTTAGGCTGCTCCCCTGTCTTGGCCTTTGTGAATAGCACTGCCATGACTAGTGGGGTGCCTGCCTGAATCTTTTCAAATGAGGTTTTCATCTTTTCTGGATACACGTCCAGGAGTGGGTCTGCTGGATCATATGGTAGCTCTATGACGTTGACCATCTTATAATCCCATAGTTCTGATAAATGTGTCATGTCTATGTAAGATGCTAGTATTAGAGGAGTCTGTACAAAGACTTTATGGGAATGCTGTACCAACTTTACAACTCTTCTAGAAACCGAAAATTGTTAGCAAGCAAATAGTTAAAATCAACCAGCAATTTTTAAAAAGTTCAAAAAAATGAACCATCTTAACTACAGTTTGGGCTTCCAGGTGGCGCTAGTGGCAAAGAACCTGCCTACCAGTGCAGACAGGGTTTGATCCCTGGGTCAGGAAGATCCCCTGGAGGAGGGCATGGCAACCCACTCCAGTATTCTTGCCTGGAGATGCCCATGGGCAGAGGAGCCTGGCAGGCTGCAGTCCATAGGGTCGCAGAGTTGGACACGACTGAAATGACTGAGCGTGTGCACACACAGACACACACAACCACAGTTCAAGGACATCAAGTGTATTCACACTGTTGTACAAGCAACACCGCCATCCATATCTGGGACCATCTCATCTTCCCTAGCTGAAACTCCCTACCTGATAAACAACTCCTGATTCCCCTCTCCCCAGCCACCATTCTACCGTCTGTCTCTGAGTCTGACTGACCTAGGCACCCCATGTAAGTAAGATTAGATGGTGTGTCCTCCCTATTTCATTTAGAACAATGTCCTCAAGCTTCATCCATGTTGCAGGCTGTGTTAGAATTTCCTTCTTTTTAAAGGCTGAATAATATTCCCTCGTATGTATAGACCACATTTTATTTATTCATTCATGTATCAGTGGATATTTGTGTTGCCTCCACCTTTTGGCTATTGTGAATAATTGCAGATGTGAATATGGGTGTTAAATATATTTTCAAAACCCTCCTTTCAGTTCTTCTAGGGTATATGCCTAGAAGTGGAATTACTGGATCATATGGTGATGCCCTTTTTAATTTTTTGAGGAAGTACTTCAATGTTCCTAATAGTGGTTGTACCATTTGACATTCCCACCAGCAACACAAAAGGGTTCCAATTTCTCCATATCATCGTCAACACTTGTTTCTTTTTCTTTTTAACAGTAGTCAGTGGGTGTGGTGGAGAAGGCAATGGCACCCCACTCCAGTACTCTTGCCTGGGAAATCCCGTGGGTGGAGGAGCCTGGTGGGCTGGAGTCCATGGGGTCGTTAGGAGTCGGACATGACTGAGCGACTTCACTTTCACTTTTCACTCTCATGCATTGGAGAAGGAAATGGCAACCCACTCCAGTGTTCTTGCCTGGAGAATCCCAAGGACTGGGGAGCTTGGTGGACTGCCGCCTTTGGGGTCGCACAGAGTGGAACATGACTGAAGTGACTTAGCAGCAGCAGCAGCAGCAGTGGGTGTGGAGTAGTCTCTCACTGTGGTTTTGATTTGCATTTCCCAAATAATTAGTAATTTTGAACATCTTCTCATGTGCTTGTTGGTCATTCACACGTCCTCTTTGGAGAAATGTCTATTTTAAGCCCTTGCTTGTTTTTAATTGAGTAACTTCTCTGTTCAGTTGTAGGAGTTCTTTATATTTTCTGGATATTAACCTCTTTTCAGATGCTATTCAGTCGCTAAGTCCTGTCTGACTCTGTGATCCCATGGAATGCAGCACTCCAGGCTTCCCTGTCTTTCACCATCTCCTGGAGCTTGCTCAAACTCATATCCATTGAGTTGGTGATGCCATCCAACCATCTCTTCCTCTGTCGTCCCCTTTTCCTCCCGCCTTCAGTCTTTCCCAGAATCAGGGTCTTTCCAATGAGTTGGCTCTTCGTATCACGTAGTCAGTATTGGAGATTCAGCTTCAACATCAGAAATGTGACCTGCAAATATTGTCTCCTATCTTGTAGACCGTCTTTCTACTTTGTTGATTTTGTCCTTTACTGCCCAGAAGTTTTAAATTTTGAGGCATCAAATATATCTACGTTTTTCCCTGTTGGTTGCTAGGGCTTTTGATGTCATATACCTTGTTCCTTTTGGAGAAGGAAATGGCAACCCACTCTAGTACTCTTGCCTGGAAAATTCCATGGACAGAGGAGCCTTGTAGGTTACGGTCCATGGGGTCACAGAGTCGGACATGACTGAGCGACTTCACTTCACTTCACTTCACCTTGTCCCTTTAAATGGCTATAGAATGGTTCATTGTGTGGTTGTTTTGTAACTGGATCTGTCAGCAAATCCTGAAGGTTCTACCTTTAAAGTGGATTCACTCTCTCTCTCTCGCAGCCTCCATGGCTTGGTGGAGTCCACTGTTATCTGGCTGCGTGACTCCATTTACCTCCTCGCTGGATTCCCTGCTTTCTCCCTTACCTCCAGGACAGTCCATCCCCCATAGGCAGCCCACGGATTCTATCAGAACCTAAGTCAGCTCCTGTCCCTCCTCTGCTCAGAACTCGCCTTTGCTCCCCCTAATCCCAAGTAAAAGCCAAAGTTGTTACATGCTCAGTCATGTCTGACTCTTTGCTGCCCTATGGACTGTAGCCCACCAGGCTCCATGGGATTTTCCCGGCAATATTCGGAGTGGGTTGCCATTTCCATCTCCAGGGGATCTTTCTAGCCCAGGGACTGAACCCGTGTCTCTTGCATCTCCTGCACTGGAGGTGAGTTCTTGACCACCGAGCCATCAGGGAAGCTCCAAAGCCTCGTGAGATACGGCCCCCACTATTTCTACAAGACAATTTCCTGCTACTTACATGAGTCAGGCATGCTCCCACCTCAGGGCCTTTGTGCATGCCCTTTTTCTTGCTGCTGTCTGCACGGCCCACTCCCTCACTGCATTCCTGTTTTTGCTCACCTGTCACCTCAATGAGGCCTTCCCCTGGCCATTCTAAAAACTTAATAACTGTAACAGTCTTCCCCAGTGGCTCAGCAGGTGAAGAATCCGAATGCAGGAGACATAGGAGACATGGATTCGATCCTTGGGTTAGAAAGATCCCCTGGAGAAGGAAATGGCAACCCGTTCTTGCCAGGAAAACTCCATGGACGGAGGAGCCTGGCGGGTTACAGTCATGGGGTCGCAAAGAGTTGGACACAGCTGGGCATGTGGCACAGTTATTTGACCATTCTCAAGTTAAAGTAAAATCCCCCAGTGCTCCCCATCTTCTTCTGTATTCTTCTCCATGGAACTTTCCAGAACATAACACACTGTATGCTTAACTCATTTACCTTGTTTATTGTTTATCTTTCCCAAAAGGAATATCAGCTGCATGGGAACAGGGATCACTTCTGTCTTGTTCGTGAATACGTCTCTAGGACATGAGACATGGTTGGTTCCAAAAAAATATCTGATGGATGACTAAAGGAAAGTACCTTTTGTCTGCTTGTTGGACATTTTTATTTCTTTCAGTGGTGGCTTGCTCATGCCCTGTGAGCATCTATTAGTATCCACAGTGCCCATAAGCCCAAGTACCCAGTAGGTCCTCCATCAAAAATTCACTTAAATCACTCTTGCATTTCCAGAACTAACTTATTGGAAAAGACCCTGATGCTGGGAAAGATTGAAGGCAGGAGGAGAAGGGGACGACAGAGGATGAGATGGTTGGATGGCATCATCGACTCGACGGACATGGGTTTTGGTGGACTCCGAGAGTTGGTGATGGACAGGGAGGCCTGGCGTGCTGCGGTTCACGGGATTGCAAAGTCAGACACGACTGAGCAACCGAACTGAACTGACTGCATTTCCAGAGCTGGCCACGTGGTGGCAGCATGCGCTCAGGCAAGTTTCACTAGCAGCCCGAGGGTCTCCCACCGATTCCAAAAGTCCGGATCCTGGGACATTGGACCTGGAAGCTGTCCGGGATCTAATCTAGGCAGATGGGGAAAGTAGGTCTGGCAGAGGAGGAGTGGTGGGGGGAAACGTCGGACACAGGAATCAGGGGCGATCTGGCTTTTGCTCTTGTACCAGTTCACTGTGGTGCCGGGGGCAGTCCTCACCAGCCCTGGGCCTGCAGGCCTGCCTGCTTTGGGAGGTTTCCGGGACATGCACAGTCAGGTGCTTTGCGGGGCTCAGGGGAGGTCCTTCACTCTCGTGTGCTGAGGTGGGCCCGTGTGAGGGGGTGCCGTAGGCCCAGAATGCCCATGAGAGAGGGAATGGCATTTCCCCCATTGACCAGATGAGGGACTGGGGTCTAGAGGGACCCCAGAGTGCCACGGCCTGCAGGGTAAGAGCAGAAGCAGAAGGCCAGCCCCACAGCGCCCCAGCTCCAAAGCCTCCAGAGACCGGCTCTCCGGACCCTCTCTGATGCTCCCTCCTTCAGCCTTATTTTTCCACCTGCTGGCTGACTTCTAAGCTCCACTGAGAACCCCTTGACCACTGTCTGTCAAAGAAGCAACAATGGACACCTTTGGTTTCCTCTTCCCGGAAACAGGGCTAAAGAAAAGCGGCAGAGACCAGGAGAAGGAATTCTGAAAGCAGTTTGGGGGCAGAGGAGGGCACGGACCGGGGCAGGAAAGGGCCTGTTCTTCCCCGGTCGCCACACTGGCTCCTGCCCACCATTCGCAGCCATGTGGGCCCAGCCCACAGCTTCCGTTTTTAAAAGTGAAGCTAGAATTTTGAATTTTGATGGGACATGTCTTGATTTTGTTAAATGTTGGCCACACAGTCATTAAAAAACGAGACAGAGAATAAAATCTGAAGCGAATCACCAGGGCGGGGGTCAAACTGAACGCGTCTCTAGGTTGGATCTGGGTGCCTGCTGCCGCCTTGAGACCCTTCCGCACCCCGGGTTCCTAGGGACACCACCGGTACCTGGGAGAGGTCGCCGCGAGAGGCGACAGGTGGGTCCCGCTTTCTGGGCCCTCGCCGCCTGCAGGGCCGCTGGGGTGGGCTCCGGTGCTCTGGGCCATAGTGGCTTGGTCACATCACCCCCCTCCTCGGGGAAGTGCTGAGCGCGAGTGGCAGGGCAGCAGGCAGGGCCTGTTGAGCAACCAGCCTTGTGAAAACAAGGGCTTACGTCACCGGGCAGGCAGCCTCCCTGCAGGACACCTGCGGAGGCGCTGATTCCAGCGTCGGAGCCGCAGGGTAGAAAGCCAGGGGCTCAGTGTTCGGTAGGTGACGAAAGACCCCCATGGGACTGCGTCTGTCCCTGGGGGCTGGTCCCCAGGGCCTGGGTGGCCCCTCAACTCATTGTGTACCCCCACTGCCCTTTTCTGAGCCTCAGTTTTTCCACTCGGAAAATGGGGCTCACATCAGACCCATTATCATTTATTAGAAACCCAAAGGGGAAGGCTGGGCTGGGAAGACATTAATCCTTCCCATCCCCAGGGATGTGACCTTGAACAGACACCCTGAGCTCTGCGTGGCCTCAGTTTCCTCATCTGTAAAGTGGGGATGATAATAGGACCTGCTTCTTACCAATGATCAGGAGGATTAAATGAGTTAGTAGATGCAAAGGGCTTAAAATATGGTTCAGGGAGGGTGAAAGACTGACCGGAGATCACACACAAATCCTTCAACTAGCTGTAGACTCCCCGCGTCTCACTGCATCTCCCCAGAACCCCGAGAGGCAGGGGCGGGTGCTGAGTCTCAGAGAGATCACATAGTCCAGTTAATGGGGTGTGGGGGGAACCTCACCCTCTCCTCCACCTTCATTTATTGAGCCCTTCCTGTGTCAGGCACTGTTCCAGGCACTGGGGGAACAGCAGTAAGCCAAACACACGGCAAGCAATCCCTCCCGGAAGCCAGGGAGGCTTTCAGAGGAGGCCACCTGCGGGCTGAGCCCTGCGGAGCTAGCTGCCTTGGGCGGAGCTGGGGAAAGCTTTTTCTTGGTCCAGAAGTGCAAATGCATCCTGTTCCCCAGTAAATTTTGAGCATGCTTGACCCACGATTTCCCATATTTGAGGGCCAGCGCTCATGGAGTGGGTAGTCTGGAGGGGGACTGAGGCAGACAAGAGAAGGATCTTGGTGGCTGGAGATAAGGGCTAGGAAGGAAGTTTGCCAGCAGGTGGGGCTGGGAGGGCCTCTGGGGGCAGTGGCCCTTCAGCTCAGCCCTGAGTGTCCCATTTTGCAGCTTGGGAGGCCTGGCTGGGTGGCCCCAGGGCCTTAGGTCCCTCCCTGGCCCAGAGGCTGCTGGGAAGGCCCAGAAAGCCAGCAGGCTGGGCCAGTGTTTCACCCTGTCCCTCCCTGCCCCCCACCCCCAAGGGCACTCAGAGATGTCATTTCTCCAGCTCTCCGGAGCGGAGGTCACCCCAGCTCAGCAGATAACGCTGAAGGTTGAGCAATGCCCGCCTGCCCGCCAGGGCCAGGGCTGGGGTCAGTGGGTTGGGGGTCAGCACCAGGCAGGCTGGGAGCTCCTGCCTGGGGCGCCGGGGGCTGGGAGTGGCAGAAGGGTAGGCCCAAGGGGCTGCCGAAATGGCCTTGGAATGGTGCAGGAGACGGCCGGGGGCGGCTGGCGCGGGGCCTGGGGCCTGCATTCCCATCCTGGTGGGCCATCTCGGCTCCCTCTCTGTGAACCAAGGGCTGCGAGGGCATCCTCCTGGCAGGGTGAACAAGCAAGCTCTGGGTCCAGACCTCTCTCACTGCACAGCAGGGGCCTGCTGAAAGAGGAGAACTCCTTCCTCTCTTCTGCATGGCCCCCCCAGGTCCTACCTGGACCCCCACCCACCAGCCTCAGATACAGGTGCTTTGGGACGGGGTGACAAACAGCTCTGAGGGTGCCCGGATAAGGGTTTTTCTTTTGAGAACGGTGGGGAACATGAAGCTGTGTGATCTTGGGTGTGCTGTGGGCCTCTGGGCCTCTTTGTACCCTGGGAGGAGGCCCTTCTTTCTGATGTGTGTCCCAGAGTGGGTGAGCCTTTGGGAGTCTGCGTTGGAGACAGTTAATACAACTAATAAAGATAACCGTAAGGACACCCTCGCAGACTTAAGCTTGGAGAAGCCAAGTGACTGGCCCAAGGTTACACAGCGGATGGTCGGGGGCACCCCACTCCCGTTCCACCCTCCGGGGAGAGGGCCCCAGGTCAGGGCGGGGTGGGGCTGAAGAAGACCCAAGTGTGGTCCGAGAGGGAGGGGGCAGGCAGGTGCGGGGCGCGAGGC
>SJYV01004888.1:0-11316 GCA_006410875.1 Neotragus pygmaeus
CATGTCCAGTTCTAACTGTTGCTTCTTGACCTGCATACAGATTTCTCAAGAGGCAAGTAAGGTGGTCTGGTATTTCCATTTCTTTAAGAATTTACCAGAGTTGTGATCCACACAATGAAAGATTTTGGCATAGTCAATAAAGCAGAAATAGATGTTTTTCTGGAACTCTTTTGGTTTTTCAATGATCCAACAGATGCCGGCAATTTTATCTCTGGTTTCCTCTGCCTTTTCTAAATCCAGCTTGAACGTCTAGAATTTCACAGTTCACTTACTGTCGAAGCCTGGCTTGGAGAATTTTGAGCATTACTTTGCTAGCGTATGAGATGAGTGAAATTGTACAGTAATATGAACATTTTTTGGCATTGCCTTTCTTTTGGTTTTGAATGAAAACTGACCTTTTCAGTCCTGTGGCCACTGTTGAGTTTTCCAAATTTGTTGGCATATTTAGTGCAGCACTATAAGAGCATCATGTTTTAGGATTTGAAATAGCTCAACTGGAATTCCATCCATCACCTCCACTAACTTCGTTCATAGTGATGCTTCCTAAGGTCCACTTAACTTCACACCAGCATGTCTGACTCTAGGTGGGTGATCACAGCATCGTGATTATTTGGGTCATGAAGATCTTTTTTGCATAGTTCTTCTGCGTATTCTTGCCACCTCTTCTTAATATCTTCTGCTTCTGTTAGGTTCATACCATTTCTGTCCTTTATCGTGCCCATCTTTGCATGAAATGTTCCCTTGGTATCTCTAATTTTCTTGAAGAGATCTCTAGTCTTACCCATTCTATTGTTTTCCTCTATTTCTCTGCACTGATCACTGAGGAAAGCTTTCTTATCTCTCCTTGCTGAGACTGAGCAACTGAAACTAAAAATTAAATTTAAGCATTTCCCATTGCAATAAGGGACCCACTTACATCTATACTGCCAGTTAAAAAGGATATATTGGGAGATTATGCATGTTCATTTAGCTGTAGTAGATGGAAGAACATAGTTTAGTAAATAAGAGTATTTCCCTTTTTTTGACATGCCAAATATACATCTCAAAATCAGTAGAATTTTCATCAAAGATTATTGAATAAAAAGAATTATCTATTAAAACATGAACTGTATATCTGACTGTAAAAGTGCTCACAGTAGACACATATGCAAGAGCAGATAAGGATCAAAGTAGTAACAACAGATATTATTATTACAGTACCCACCTCTAGGCAATGAAGTAAATAAACTAATCTTATAAATAAGCATTATAAAGATGTTTACAGGCAGAATACTTCAGTGTAGAGATTTACAGTAGAACATAAAAACTTCTTATAAATATACACTAAATTTATTGGTTTAAGTATATTCTTTCTGAAGGTACACAATTAAATCTCATTTAATGAGAATTAGACAGTTAGAGGAGCCTAGTGTGCTACAGGTCTCAAAGTGTTGGACATAACAACTGAACAACAATAATAAGAGTTAGCTGGCACAGTAGAGTCAGGAAAATAAATGTTCTTTGTCAATATAGTGTTTTAAATGAAGTATTAGCTTCAAACCTGTTTTTCATCATGGCATAAAGTTGATACTTTTAAAATGCAACCCGTAATACCATATTTAGCAGTAATTTTTCCCTTGTTACTACTGTAAGTTCATATTAGACATGTAACACAAAAATGGNTTAAATGAAGTATTAGCTTCAAACCTGTTTTTCATCATGGCATAAAGTTGATACTTTTAAAATGCAACCCGTAATACCATATTTAGCAGTAATTTTTCCCTTGTTACTACTGTAAGTTCATATTAGACATGTAACACAAAAATGGCCACTCTGAATCAGAGCATTTAGTGTAGCAAATCGATAATACCTCAACACAACTGCAAGCCTGAAAACCTCAGTCTTACTGGACCTTTTTATATGCTCCTGGCAGATAAGACTTTCATTATCTTACAAAGAATCTCTGCCCACTAACCTGATGCTTAAAACAGCCTGGGACCCAGACAAAAATCACACAGGTGATTATAAATGGGGCAGATACAGAACAACAGTTTTAATGATTTGAGTCCAAAACCAGGAAACTCCCCTCCACTAATGTTTATGAAGCGTAACTACTGCTGCTGCTTCCTTGAGTCCTAAAAGCTCTGTCCTCATTTCTAATCTGAGAACCTTTAAGGTGCAGCTCATCTCCCTGTTTTAAGAATAAGGACCCAGAGTTGTNCCCTCCACTAATGTTTATGAAGCGTAACTACTGCTGCTGCTTCCTTGAGTCCTAAAAGCTCTGTCCTCATTTCTAATCTGAGAACCTTTAAGGTGCAGCTCATCTCCCTGTTTTAAGAATAAGGACCCAGAGTTGTTTTAAAATCTTAGTGTGCTTCCTTTTGTGTGTGTGTGTAATCCTGTAGCCTCTAAATGAGTTCAATCCCTGGCTCAGGACGATCCCTGGAGGAGAAAATGGCACTCCAGTATTCTTGCCTGGAGAATCCCATGGACAGAGGAGCCTGACAGGCTACAGTCCATGGGGTCACAAAGAGTCAGACACAACTGAAGAGACTTAGCAGCCTCTAAATGAACTGATCATCATCCATATTCAGAAGAAAGAATATTGCTTGCCAGCAAAAGAAATGAATATAAGTCCTGTAAAGTTCTCTTTGGGTAACTCCAGGGAACAGTTCAAAGGGACTTAACAAAAACTTCTGACTGCATTGGTCTAGAATCTAGTAATAGAACATCCACCTCTTCTGAATTTTGTTCTCAATGAGGAAAAAAAGGGAAAGAAATCAGGTAATTTGGGATGTCCTAGAGAGGGACAGCTCTGGTTTACCTCTTTCATTCAACCTACTATAGAAAGCTCAGAAAATAGAAATACCAAAAGAGCAGAGTGGGCTATTTAAAAAAAAAAAAAGCTAACTTTTGCCTTGATTTTTCAAAAACCTATTACATATAAAAATGAATCCGTTTAATCATAATAAACAGATCTGTGCTGATCTGTGCCAACCTTTGGTCTGTAATCATAAACACTCAATTTGCAAGGCATCTCTCTTCAGCTGAAAACATTTTCTTTGTGCCAACAGCATAAGGGTCTCTAGGTGCAGAGAGTCATCCAAAGAAGTTTTGAAATCCAGTTTTTCAGATTCTTTTAGGTAAGCAGCTACTACTTGAATGTAATCACTCCATGGTGATCTTTCTGGGGAACATAACTACTTCACATCCTGAGCATAAAGGATGCACACACTTCAGCTCCCTGTTGTTTAAGGAAAGTACCTAGGAAGTGCTTTCAGTTTTTACTTATTCCTAAAATTTTGAGCACAAACGGAGGAGTACTTTCTTAAGAATATAGTATTTGTTTCTGAAAGCTTCCTGCCACCTTCCCTGACTCCAGGACTGATGCTCTAAGACACCATTTCCCTGCCTCTGGCTCCTATGCAGGTCCTTGGTGCTATCACATCTCCCCCAGTTCTGACTTGCTCGCAGTGGGGTCAACAGTGATGGGGATGAGCCTAGCAGGGAGAGAGAGAGAAAGAGAAATGATCCCAGAAGCTCGCTGCTGCTCCCAGGATCACAGGGAGCAGGGATCCAGGGAAGATGGTGTGGGCCTGGCTCACCTGAGTGGGGCAACTCAAAGAAACAGCCTTGGGCTCCCCCTCTGCAGAGTCTCCTCTCAGGTTCCTAGCTTCCCTAAATCAGGGTGTTGAGACACAAGCATCACTGCTTCCTACTCCTTTGGGGAAGGGGGATGTAAGCTTTCTGCACTCAGACAAGTAACTTTAAGTAATCAAGTACAGACTTTTCCATCTCTGTAGTCAGCAAGACATTGTAAAGAGAAAAGACACTTGGCTGGGGAGGGCTAAGATTTTAAATGTCTTCTGACATTTATTAGCCCGTGACACATAGTGAATAAACTTGTTTCTAAACTGATACTGTTCAAGTGAAGGACATAGCACTAGGAGAAATATCTTCCTGTTTTGATCTGTACTCATTCACTTTTGTTACATTTTAGAGAATCACCAAAATATTTCCTGAAAATTATACTTCTTTAAGAAGCAGAACAAAGGAAAACAGAATCAGAGACCAAGAAGAAATGGTCAACTCAACTTTCCACCATCACAGCAGCCAGATACTGGTTTTATAGGAAGCATCCCATACACAGACCTATTAAGTCCTCACAATAGCTCAAGGAGTTGGTACTTGTTGGCTGCCTTGTAAGGGAGAGAATATTGAGATGCACAGAGATGGAATTCCATATCCCATATTCTTCTTCACTATTCTCTACTGCTGGCCTGCTTGTTGTTGTTCAGTCACTAAGTTGTGTCTGACTCTTTGCGACCCTATAGACTGCAGCACACCAGGCTTCCAAGTCCTTCACTATCTCCCAGAGTTTGCTTAAACTCATGTCCATTGGGTCAATGATGCCATCCAACCATCTCATCCTCGGTCACCCCCTTCTCCTCCTTCCTGCAATCTTTCCCAGCATCAGGGTCTTTTCTAAACAGTCAGTTCTTTACATCAAGTGGCCAAAGTATTGGAGCTTCAATTTCAGCATTGGTTCTTCCAATGAATATTCAGAGTTGATTTCCTTTAGAATTGACTGGCTTTATCTCCTTGTTGAAGAGACTCTCAAGCATCTTCTCCAATATCACAGTTTGAAAGCATCAAATCTTCGGCACTCATCCTTCTTTATGGACCAACTCTCACATCCATGCATGACTAATGGAAAAACCATAGCTTTGTCTATACAGACCTTTGTCAGCAAAGTGATGTCTCTGCTTTTCAATATGCTGTCTGGGTTTGTCATAGTTTTTCTTCCAAGGAGCAAGTGTCTCTTAATTTCATGGCAGCAGCCACCATCTGCAATGATTTTTATGAAAAGGACATCTTTTTTTGGTCTTAGTTCTAGAAGGTCTTATAGATCTAAATAGAACCATTCAGCTTCACCTTGTTCAGCATTAGTTGTTGGGGCATAGACTTGGATTACTGTGATGTAGAATGGTTTGCCTTGAAAACAAACCAAGATCATTCTGTCATTTTTGAGATTGCACCCAAGTACTGCATTTCAGACTCTTTTGTTGATTATGAAGGCTACTCCAATTCTTCTAAGAGATTCTTGCCCACAGTAGTAGATATAATGGTCATCTGAATTAAATTAACCTATCCCTATCCATTTTAGTTCACTGATTTCTAAACTGTCGATGTTCACTCTCACCATCTCCTGTTTGACCACTTCCAATTTACCTTGATTCATGGACCTAACATTCCAGGTTCCTCTGCAATATTGTTATTTTCAGCATCAGACTTTATTTTTACCAGCAGACACATCCACAACCAGGCGGTGCTTCCACTTTGGTTCAGCCTCTTTATTCCTTCTGGAGCTATTTCTCCATTCTTCTCCAGTAGCATATTGGAAACTCACTGACCTGAGGGGTTCATCTTTTAGTATCATATCTTTTTGCCTTTTCATACTGTTCATTGGGTTCTCAACACAAGAATGCTGAAGTGATTTTCTTGCCTCATTAAATTTTTTTATTAACTGCTCATTTATTAAAGTCCCCCCAAAGCATCCATACACTCTGTAATTCTTAAAGCCCCACAGTTCCACAAAAAGCCCTGCAGGGAGATAATCACCTTTAAAAAGTTAACTTTATTTCCCATAGCAAAATTCCATCAGTAAGACACAACCTGTGTTTCCCTATAGAATCCTCACCAGTGCTAAATCATTTATCATATTGTTCTCAGAATTGTGTGTTATCAGTGGATAAGATTGTGGCATCTGGCAAAATTTTGAGTCTAGAAATCTATCTGGATAAGTTATTAAATCACATACACACAAACCAAAAGAACAAACAACAAAACCTGGTTTCTGATTAAAGTATCTGTTGAAAATACCTGCTGTTAAAACTACGCTCTATTGAGGGGGGAAATATTAATCCTTTCATTCATTTTTAAAATCAATCAATTTAAAAGCAATTAAACTTAGATACTGGATGAAAAGAACATGTGAGAATGTTCTGATATACATACTTGAGGTATGATTGACATTTTCTTCCTTAAATCATGAAGTCCAATTTCAGTTATCAAGATCTTATCAATCCAAACTCTACCTTCAGGCTCTGACAATCTAAAGAGGGCAGCAATGAAAGAACTTTTTCCAGCTCCTGTTCTTCCCACGATGCCAACCTGTGAAGAGATCCAGGAGGGATTAAGAACTAACAATGTGCAACAAACCTGGGAGAAACCCTGGTGTTTGAAGATGAATTTTAAAAGCTCTATATTGAATATAGTCTATACATTTTTCAACCATGGCACTATCGACATTTTTGTTTAAATACTTCATTGTTATGGGGTGGGAGGCTGTCCTGTGTATTGTAGGATGTTTAGCAGTAGCCATGGACTCTACCCTCTAGGGGCCAGAAGCACCCCTAAACTGTCAACCAAAAATGTCAGACATTGACAAATGTCTTCAGGTTGAGATCCCCTGGTCCAAAGAAGAGTTAAAAATAACAGAATCAATCTATTAGCAACAAAAAATCAAAAGTTGCCTAAGGGTTCCACAAGAAATAAATCTTTAATTTTTATTTCTACTGTCTGCATATTTTGAACCTTGAGAATTTTGTGGATAATTTCATAAAGATATCAACAAATCAAATCAGAACTGTTACATATAAATAGTATACATTTTCCCAGAGTTCTATTATTTAAAAGGGTTTATACTCTGGGCTTCCCAGGTAGCACTAGTGGTAAAGAACCTGCTCGTCAATGCAGGAGACGTCAACGACGTAGGTTCAATCCCTAGGTTGGAAGGATTCCCTGGAGTGGGAAATGGCAGCCCACTCCAGTATTCTTGCCTGGAAAATCCCATGGACAGAAGAGAATGGCAGGCTAAAGTCCATAGGGTCACAAAGAGTCAGACACGACTGAGTGACTGAGAACACACACATTCTCTGGTAGAGAAACTAAATTACTTCAAAGTATAAAATGCCTTGGTTATGTTCTGTTTTGAAAGGAATCATTTTAAAATTGTAAAATACTCATCTCAGTGTCTNGTCCATAGGGTCACAAAGAGTCAGACACGACTGAGTGACTGAGAACACACACATTCTCTGGTAGAGAAACTAAATTACTTCAAAGTATAAAATGCCTTGGTTATGTTCTGTTTTGAAAGGAATCATTTTAAAATTGTAAAATACTCATCTCAGTGTCTTAAGAGACAGTAGCAAGTAAGCAAAACACATATAATAAAACCAACAACAACACAAAAAACATTTGCTGTTTATATGGAACCTTGCATCTGAACAGTTCAAAAGGCATTGTACAAACCAATTAATACTTATAGTTAAAACTTGGAAAGATATATGTCAAGTATCAGTCTGGTTATTTAAAACCAAGGCAGAAAGAAATTACTACATTAAAAATAAGGTCAAAGAATCACAATAATGCAGGTAAAATGCTGGTTAGGAACGAAACTGTATTATAAAAGTTGGCTTTTCACTATGTGCTATAAACATCTGTAGCCTAGACATGGAAGCAAATTAAATGTCCATTAACAGAGGAATGGATAAAGAAGATGTGATATGTATATAAAGGGAATACTACTCAGCCATAAAAAGTCATGAAATGTTACCATTTGCAGCAACATGGATGGACCAAGAGATTATACTAAGTGAAGTAAATCAGACAAAGGTAAAGCAAATGTCATGTTATCCCTTATATGTGGAATCTTTAAAAAATGANTACTCAGCCATAAAAAGTCATGAAATGTTACCATTTGCAGCAACATGGATGGACCAAGAGATTATACTAAGTGAAGTAAATCAGACAAAGGTAAAGCAAATGTCATGTTATCCCTTATATGTGGAATCTTTAAAAAATGATACAAATGAACTTATTTACAAAACAGAAACAGACTCACAGACATAGAAAACAAATTTATGGTTACCAAAGGGGAAAGGGGGGTGGTAAATTAGGAATTTTGGAGTAACATATACACATTACTTCTGGCAGATGGCATGGAAACCCACTCTAGTATTCCTGCCTGGAGAATCCCCATGGACAGAGGAGCCTGGTGGTTACAGACCGTGGGGTCACAGAGTCAGACACAACTGAGTGACTAAGCAGAGCACAGCAAATACACATTACCATATATAAAATTAATAAGGTCCTACCCTATAGCTTCCCTGGTGGTTCAGATGGTAAAGCATCTGCCTGCAATGTGGGAGACCCGGATTCAATCCCTGGATTGAGAAGATCCCCTGGAGAAGGAAAGGGCAACCCCCTCCTACACTTGCCTGGAAAAATCTCATGGATGGAGGAGCCTGGTGGGCTACAGTCCATGGGGTCACAAAGAGTAGGATATGACTGAGCAACTTCACTTCACCATATAGCACAAGGAACTATACTCAGTACTTTGTAATAACCTATATGGAAAAAGAATCTATACATCTGAATCAGAATCTATACATCTGAATTGCTATATACCTGAAAGTAACACAACATTATAAATTAACTATACTTCAATAATAATGAATAAAAGCATGTATGCAGACTGGTTTTCATAGCAATGAGCTTTCATAACTACAGATTCCCTAGTGAGAGCTTCTCAAAAGATGATTTCCTCTCTATTTAGGAATTTGGAATTGATGATGGGCATAAGACATGCTTTCAATCATTTGTAAATTAATTCGGTCAGTAAATTTTTAAAATTCACAGCTTTAAACAGAGAAGAATTAAATCTTTCTGAGCACTGATTATATTCTGGGAACCTTACATATTTTCTCATTTGAATACCTTCAAAGTTCCAAAGCTTAATCTGTAAGATCAATAATGGCACTTCAAAAAGGAATTTATCTTTACAGAGATTACATGTAAGAAAAGTGGCTTTAGTTGATTTATCTTTGTAGCCAATTTTCTATCTTATTTTATTTAACACTAACAGGTCATTTTCTGCATATAGGAAGGTTCTTTTGCATACATGCATAGTTCATGTGTTCTGTGTACATGCTGATCTGGGCAACATGGCAGGTTCAATTCCAGACCACCGCAATAAAATAAGTACTGCAATAAAACAAGTCACAATTTTTTAGTTTCCCCATCTATATAAAAGTTATCTGTATGCTATACTATAGTCTGTCATGTAAGCAATAGTGTTACATCTTAAAAAACAGTATTAGTATCTTAATTAAAAAAAAACTTTATTGTTTAAAAATGCTAATTATCAACTGAGCCTCTGGCAAATTATAGCAGTAACATTAAAGATCGTTGATCACAGATCATAACAAATATAATAATAATAATAAGTTTGAAATATTGTGAGAATTACCAAAATGTGACCCAAAGACATGAAGCTAGCAAATTCTGTAGGGTATGGTACTGATCCACATGTTTGAGGCAGGGTTGCCACAAATGTTCAGTTTGCAAAAAAATGCAGTATCAGTAAAGCACAATAAAACCAGGTATCCCTGTATTTCTGGCTGTTCTTATATGTGAATCAAAACACATCAGGACGATTTGGGAGAATGGCATTGAAACATGTATACTACCATGTAAGAAACAAATCGCCAGTCTATGTTTGATGCAGAATGCTTGGGGATAGTGCACGGGGATGATTTGGAGGGATGATGTGCGGTGGGAGGGGGGAGGGGGGGTTCATATTTGGGAGCTCATGTACACCCGTGGCGGATTCATGTCAATGTATGCCAAAACCAATACAGTATTGTAAAGTAAAATAAAGTAAAAATTAACAATTAAACACACACACACACACACACACACACACACATCAGGACATAGGTAAGAACTGTGTTGTAAGAACGTGTGTAAGCAGGACTATAAACTACAAACTCCAAAAAAGAGAGTAAGAAAAAGGCAACTCAAAGAAAATCTGGCCCAAGCTATTTCTACCATTCAGTTTTCTAAGCTATGTCTGGAAGTCTTTCCCAGGTCACCAAAGTGTTTTGCTAAGTGCCTGTGGGGAATGTCACCAATATCAGTAATTTTACATTCCTAAATCCAAAGGTACTTGGAAATAGTCTTACCTCAACATTACAACTATTCCTTTCTGTTTTTCCAACCAAGTCAGGGTTGGTCTCTGACAACCACATCAACTTGTTGACATTTGCTCCCGGATCTATCTCCATAATGATACACTGAACTCCACACAATTAACATCAAATGCCCCCACAAAACAGCCACTTCTTCTGACTTTCCTACTTTAATCTCATTACTTCTTTCCCAGGCTCAACTGTCCATTTTATTTCCAGCTTTCCCTGATTCCAGCATGGTACCAAGGCCTGCAGATTCTATACCTGCAATGTTTCATGACTCAATCCCTTATAATCATTATGTGAGTAACAGGCTGTGTTAGCTTTTAAAAAACCAAGCAAATCTTTTTATTAATCATAATCAGTGCAAATAAATCTAGAAAGTAAATAAATACTAGTCATCACCCCTGCATGCCAATAAATCCATTCCTAAGATATTGATGTATTTTCTTTCTGGATGTGTGTATGTCTATGTGTGTGTATGTTGAAGACAAAAACTCATTTAAACAAAATGAGATATGAACATATTGCAATTTGTTTTCATTTAATATTCACTAAAAATATTTATTTTAATGACTGTGTAATATTATAGTATGTGTGAAAATTTATTTCATAAACCCCCTATTGGTAGATATCTAGGCAGTCTTTAATATTTTGCTATTATAAATAACTGTGTGTTAAATACCCTTGAAGCCAAATCTTTGCAAACAACTGTCATTATTTTCTTAAGATAAGTTCTCATATGTGGAATTGCCAAGAAACAGGTATGAACANAGTATTTCTGCCTGGAGAATCCTCGTGGACAGAGGAGCCTGGCAGGCTATAGATCATGGGGTCACAGAGTCAGACACGCCTGAGTGACTAAGCATAGCACAGCACATACACATTACCATATATACAACAAAAAAGGTCCTACCCTATAGCTTCCCTGGTGGTTCAGATGGTAAAGCATCTGCCTGCAATGTGGGAGACCTAGATTCAATCCCTGGATCAGGAAGATCCCCTGGAGAAGGAAATGGCAACCCACTCCTGTACCCTTGCCTGGAAAAATTCCATGGATGGAGGAGCCTGGTGGGCTACAGTTCATGGGGTCACAAAGAGTAGGACATGACTGAGCAACTTCACTTCACCATATAGCACAAGGAACTATACTCAGTACTTTGTAATAAGCTATATGGAAAAAGGATCTATACATCTGAATCACTTTGCTATACACCTGAAAGTAACACAACATTATAAATCAACTATACTTCAATAAAAATGAATAAAAGCATGTATGCAGAAACTGCCTTTTTCATAGCAA
>SJYV01004893.1:0-20509 GCA_006410875.1 Neotragus pygmaeus
CATGGGGTTCTCAAGGCAAGAATACTAAAGTGGTTTGCCATTCCCTTCTCCAGTGGACCACATTCTGTCTTATAAAATACAACCTTCAAATAGCTATTTTTGAAAAAATAATAAGGGTAACAAAATAGTAGTAAAATACTCTCCAGGAGCATTCCAAGATCTGGGGATGGAAAAATTATTATCATATTCAAAGTCACTTCAAACCTTCTCAGGTCTAAGTCAAACTGTAGTATCTCAGAAGGATCCATAAAGTGTAGAAGATGCTATTTTTGGAACTGTCTCATAAAGGTAGGAACAGGAGCTGGCCTGTCCTGATAAACACCTGTTTTCCTCTGCAAGGGCTAGATGCATCTCTAACAGAGACATTTTAGTTAAGCCCAATGTGTTAAGATCAGAGAAAGGGTATGAAAGAAGAGCTGAGAAATGTTAGAACTAACTTCTATTTCTCTGACTTTCTATTTCCATGTGGAGTTATTTTTGTCAGGAAAAATCTTCCTATGTCTATTCATACCTTCACAATAATATTCTTGGCTATAAATAAATAAATAAAATCTGTATATTGTGGAAAGTAGAAAATACCTAAAGAAGTGAATGATTTTGCAAAGAATATTTCTGATCAAGATGTTGAAAATATTATCTGCTTTCTTATTTCTTACAATATATGACAAGAGAAAGTTACACTAAAGGAAAGAATTTAAACATGAAAGAATCAGGACTTCATGATTTGAAAAATCCTCACCCTCTATATACATCAAATGGTGTTAAAATTAAGAAATTGTTTTGAGCAAAGATAAATTTAGAACAATGCCCCCAAAACATAGTTCAAAGCATATGGCAAGTTGAGCATGTGATTTTAAAAACCTTTATTAAGTTCTCTAAAACTATGAGTTAAAAAAAAAAGTTAGCTTAATGTCATTAAACTTTGAAGGTGTTTAAATACAGTTCAGACACACTCACTCACTCACACACACACACACACACACACTTTCTCTGGAGTATTTACGGGTGGCTTCATAGATTCTCTCAATCAACTAAAAGAGCTTCTATAAAAACTTGAGANTTAAACTTTGAAGGTGTTTAAATACAGTTCAGACACACTCACTCACTCACACACACACACACACACACACTTTCTCTGGAGTATTTACGGGTGGCTTCATAGATTCTCTCAATCAACTAAAAGAGCTTCTATAAAAACTTGAGATCAAGATGGTGACACAGAAGGCTTCTGACATTCCCTCCTCCTAAGAACACATTAAATACACAGGTTCACATGGATCAACTTCCTTTAAGAGAAATTCAGAAACTAGTGGAATGACTCCTACGTATTGAGTAACTAAGAAACTAACCACATCAAAACAAACAGGAAAGACTGAGACGCTTTCTTCCTAAAAACCCCATTCCCTGTACAGTGCCTTATAATCAGAAGGTAACAGCAAACTCCCAACTTTTCTCTGAGGAATTAAGGGTTCAAACTACACATACAAAGACCCAATTTTCAAGCTATCACCTGAGGTGCTTGCCTTGCTTAGTCACTCAGCCATGTTCAGCTTTTTATGACCCCATAGACCGTAGCCCATCAGGCTCTTTGGTCCATGGGAACTCACCAGGAAAGAATACTGGAGTAGGTTGCCACACTCTCCTCCAGGGGATCTTTCTAACCCAGGGATTGAACCCAGTCTCCTGCATTGCAAGTGGATTCTTTATCATCTGAGCCACTAGGGAAGCCCAAGAAGTCTGAAGTAGGTCCTTCCTCCAGGGGATCTTCCTAACCCAGGAATCAAACTGGGGTCTGCTGCAAGGCAGGTAAATTCTTTACCAGCTGAGCTACCAGGGAAGCCCATCACATGAGATATGGGCCCCCAAATAACCTAGTTCTAATAGCATATTCAAAAGCAGAGACATTACTTTGCCAACAAAGGTCCGTCAAGTCAAGGCTATGGTTTTTTCCAGTAGTCATGTATGGATGTGAGAGTTGGACTTTGAAGAAAGCTGAGCACTGAAGAATTGATGCTTTTGAACTGTGGTGTTGGAGAAGCCTCTTGAGAGTCTCTTGGACTGCAAGGAGATCCAACCAGTCCATTCTGAAGGAGATCAACCCTGGGATTTCTTTGGAAGAAATGATGCTAAAGCTGAAACTCCAGTACTTTGGCCACCTCATGCAGAGTTGACTCATTGGAAAAGACTCTGATGCTGGGAAGGATTGGGGGCAGGAGGAGAAGGGGNGACTAGGAGAGAGGGAGAATGCAGAAAGCCATGCTAAAAACATTGAAAGATAAAATCTATCCTCCAAGAACCCTCTATCCAGCAAAGTTATCTTTCAGATATGAAGGGGAAAGTCTTTCTTAAACAAACAAAAACTGAAGGAATTCATTGCCACCAGCTCTACCTTATGAAAAAGTGGAAAGGAGATTTTTTACCTGAAATGAAAAGGTAAAAAATACAGAGTACTGTCAGTAAGGTAATAAATATAATCAGAAAATTATAACTCTAAATCAGATAAGTTGTTAAACAATTACATCATAAAGGTTAAAAGTATATCTCTTATTCAGACATTTCGCACTATTTCTACACTGGTCAATGGAGGTTATATACTTTTTAACATATCAATGGTACTTTATGAATTTAATTACCCTAATCATACCAAGCTATGCTATTCATTTATTCTTTCATGTATTCATTCATTTACCATATATTTTATAAACATCTACTATTTTGAAGTTACACAGTTAAGCACTGGATACACGAGTGAAAAAAATACGATTTCTCTTCTTATGTGGCTTAAAATCAGGGGTTGATATGAATTACTTCCTGATTATATATTCTCTGCAACCCTCTTGTGTGGTACAAAATATGCACTTTTGACATTGTGGTCATCTGTATTTAATTAAGCCATTTCTTGTAAATCATTTGGGAAAAGTATACTTCTCACTATGGAGTTGCTTTCTCATTTTAATTTTTTCCTTTACTTTTGTTCTATTGTTGAGTAGGTGAATAGACATAACCTTTTTTTTTTTTTTTTTCTGGCTGTCAATATTCATGTAACTGAATATTATAAGGAATCATCTCTGTAGTTCAGATATCAAGCCAGCACAAAAATAGTCCCACCCACTTCCCTGTTGGTCCAGTAGCTAAGAATCTGTGGTCCCCCAGGTTTGATCCCTGGTCAGGGAATTAGATTCCACGTGATGCAACTAGATTCTGCATGTTAAAACTAAAGATCCCATGTGCTGCAACTAAAACTAGCATAAGAAAAAAAACAAATTAATTAATTTAAAAAGCAAAACCCAATATTTTTTCTCATGACAATTAGAAACAACCTTTATACACTGGATATTTTTATTTTTTAATATAAACATTTATTTTATTTGGAGACTAATTACTTTACAAAATTGTATTGGTTTTGCCATACATCAACATAAATTCACCTTTATGCACTGGATATTTTTATTTTTTAACATAAACATTTATTTTATTTGGAGGCTAATTACTTTACAATATTGTATTGGTTTTGCCATACATCAACATAAATTCACCACGGGTGTACAAGTGTTCCTCGTCCTGAACACCCTTCCCATCTCCCTCCCCGTACTATCCCTCTGGGTCATCACAGCACACCAGCCTCAAGCATCCTGTATCCTGCATCGAACCTGGGCTGGCGATTCGTTTCATATATGATATATGTTTCAATGTCATTCTCCCAAATCATCCCACCCTCTCCCTCTCCCACAGAGTCCAAAAGACTGTTCTATATATCTGTGTCTCTTTTGCTGTCTTGCATACAGGGCTATTGTTACCATCTTTCTAAACTCCATATATATATGCATTAGTATACTCTATTGGTGTTTTTTCTTTTGGGCTTACTTCACTGTGTATATTAGGCTCCAGTTTCATCCATCTCATTAGAACTGATTCAAATATATTCTTTTTAATGCCTGAGTAATACTCCATTGTGTATATATACCACAGCTTTCTTATCCATTCATCTGCTGATCTAGGTTGCTTCCAGGTCCTGGATATTATAAACAGCACTGCAATGAACATTGAGGTACACACGTCTCTTTCAATTCTGGTTTCCTCTGTGTGTATGCCCAGTAGTGGGATTGCTGGGTCATAAGGTAGCAACTGACAAAGACTATTTTCAAAAATATACAAGCAACTCCTGCAGCCCAATTCCAGAAAAATAAATGACCCAATCAAAAAATGGGCCAAAGAACTAAACAGACATTTCTCCAGAGAATACATACAGATGGCTAAGAAACAAACGAAAAGATGTTCAACATCACTCATTATCAGAGAAATGAAAATCAAAACCACGATGAGGTACCATTTCATGTCAGTCAGAATGGCTGGGATCCAAAAGTCTACAAGCAATAAATACTGGAGAGGATGTGGAGAAAAAGGAATCCTCTTATACTGTTGGTGGGAATGCAAACTAGTCCAGCCACTATGGAGAATAGTGTGGAGATTCCTTTAAAAACTGGATATTTTTAAGGTGTACTTAAAGTGAAGCATGCAGAAAAGTGTTCTCAAAATCACTTTTTTGGAACTGCTTGCAAATACCTCTGCTATCTATCAGCAGTTAATCTTCGCACATTATTAGAAGCAAAAGAGTCAGTGTTTAGAATTGTAATACATGATAATACCATTTCACATGAATTCTTAATTCATTAATTTCATCTGTTCTTCTAGTCAATTTTATTCCACAGATGATTATCTGGTATTCCTTTTCCATGTATTTCTACTCTTTCACTTTTGTAACAACTTATTAAATCAGCCCTGGGATTTCTTTGGAGGAAATGATGCTGAAGCTGAAACTCCAGTACTTTGGCCACCTCATGCGAAGAGTTGACTCATTAGAAAAGACTCTGATGCTGGGAGGGATTGGGGGCAGGAGGAGAAAGGGACGACAGAGGATGAGATGGCTGGATGGCATCACTGACTCGATTGACGTGAGTCTGAGTGAACTCTGGGTATTGGTGATGGACAGGGAGGCCTGGCGTGCTGTGATTCATGGGGTCACAGAGTCGGATACGACTGAGTGACTGAACTGAACTGAACTCAACTGATTTGTAAAAATGTCACTATCTTTCCATATTCTTTTCAATTTGACTTAGTTGTTTCTTCCATCAATAAGTAGAGTCTGTTTCCTCACTTCTTGAATCTGGACTGGCTTTGTCAGTTGCTTTAACTAACAGAATACAGCACTAATGAAGTTTTACAAGTTCTGAATCCAGGTCTCACTTCTTTGAGGCTTTGCACCTGCATTGCTGATACCTCAGGTAGCCTTCTAGAAGTTGACACACCACACCAAGCAGAGAGAATCCATCACATATGAAGCCAGTCCAAATCATCCTGCCTCTAGCCCATCAAGCAGCTGAGTGTAGTCTCTTGGGTGAACACAGCCATAATCGGAACAGCCTAACTGAGCTCAGGCCAGCCTGCTGACAAGAAGAATGGTATGCTAAAGGATGGATGTCTTATGCCACTGCTTTGGGGATGATTTGTTGTGTAAAAATGCCTTAGAATATTGGTCAGTGGTGAGACTTTAGATTCTTAAACTGACAGTCTCAAAATGCTTATAATGATGTTCAGAAAGAATTTTCTTGTGTGAGATAATGTGCTTCTATGACTTCTATCACTATTGTGAGGTAATGGTCTTTAAAATCATTTAAACAGCCCAGATCACTATTTGAGATACATGTCTACATATCTCCTTGCCTATCAAGAATCTTAGCCCATTTATCTTATAGACTACTCATATTCAGAAACTCAAAAAGTGAATTAAACACTTTTCCTAGAAATCTGTTCTCTTTTATCATCTTCCTGGTGAAGGACGTAACGCTGGACACCCAGGCATAGTGTTAGTAATTTTTACACAATCCCTTACTGTTTTACATCTTTACTACCAGAATAACATTTGCAAAATAGCACATTACCATTCAGTTGACTGGACTCCAGTGGTAGGGGATCCAGAAGGAGGAGAAATCCCTTTTTATCTGTGAGTGGATGAAACTTAATTCCATCCAGGAAAAAGACAAAATAGAACATGGGTTGCTGCTGATGAGCCGATGTAAATTACAGTGCTCCGTCTTGCAGATCATACAGTATATATTGTAAAATAATAAACTACATATAGGCATAGGCATTGGTCTAATACAGAGAAAGACTGAAAATTTCATTAAAAAAAAAAAGGTAGTGATGTTGGTACAACATGGCTTTAAAATTTAGATCCCTAGTATATAACATCCTGTAAACATACAGGTATCAAGAGCAACTTCTAAAGCAGTAACTGATTGTGTCTGTGTCACTGAATTGCAAATTTGATTTTAATCCCCAGCAAGTGAATATATTAAATTGTGGATATTTCTATTATTCTACTCTGGACTAGATTGAAAAAAACAAACACTAAACTGAGATTTGAGGTGGATAAAAATCAGTAAAATTAGTTTTCTACAAGAGTGTGAGGAATTTCCTACCTTAAACAGAAAGATAGTAAAAGTGTAACTAGACTATAATTTTTAGCTTTTTAAATAAATAGTATAAGTAGATAAATATTAGGCAATTTTGATTGTAAATGTCACTTGAAAATGCCAATGGCACTTGATAAAAGATCTACCTGATACTCAAGGAAGTATAATAATAATCAAAAAGGCATTTTCCTTGGCCTAAATATGTCCTATAATGGATTGTTAAAAGTTGATGAAAAGTTTATAACTTTTAACTGTCATTTGGTATTTTTTCAATGCATTAGAAGCAACAAAAGCTAACACCTCTTTTTCTTAATAGCATACAGAAACTGTCTCTAATAAAAATCAATAGTCTTTAGAAAATGGAAAAATAGTCTTTTATTAAAATGGACAATATGTGTGTGTGTGTGTGTGTGTGTGTGTGTGTGCATGGTTTACTTAGAATGCTTTTATAAATCACTTTATAGGCCACCTCTTTTACCTTTCAACTTAAAAACGATCATTTGTCAACTCAATTGCATTAAGTATAACCTTTTCACTATTAATTTTTTTGCCTCACTTGGGGAGTGTTCTTGTCAAAATTAGTTGGAAAATATATTTTCTAAAGAAATTAACTTTACTAAATAAACTATCTTACATGTCCCAATTCACAATTTTTCTGGTTTGACAACCTGAGTATTGTCTAACATGTTTAATATGTTTTCATTTAAGTTAAATTTTCATAAAGTGTTTGCTGATATTTTACTGATATTTTGGCATGATAACTAGTAAATCGAATTTTAAAAAATTCTAATTATAATCTGTCACAGTTAATCATTGACATGCAATGGCATGTTTTACCTTGAAAATTTGGATTGATATTGTTACTATTAATATGATATTTAACATAATATCAGTAAATTCTAGTTACATTTGGAGATACAGAATGCATTCAGACTCGGTTGCTATAGAAAATCTTAAGAAAAGTACTAGAGGGACGGTCTTAAGATGGTGGAAGAGTAGGACGGGGACACCACTTTCTCCCCCACAAATTCATCAAAAGAACATTTAACTGCTGAGTAAATTCCACAAAACAACTTCTGAATGCCAGCAGAGGACATCAGGCACCCAGAAAAGCAGCCCATTGTCTTCAAAAGGAGGTAGGAAAAAATATAAAAGACATAAAAACAGACAAAAGAGGTAGGGATGGAGCTCTGTCCTGGGAAGGGAGTCTTAAAAAGAGAGGTTTCCAAACACCAGGAAACACTCTCACTGCCGAGTCTGTGGCAAGCCTTGGAAGCACAGAGGGCAACATAACAGGGAGGAAAAATAAATAGTTAATTAAACCCACAGACTATGAGCCCAACGGTAACTCCACCAGCAGAAAAGCAGTGCAGATGACTGCACCCACCACTAACAAGTGGGGGCAGGGCAGGGAGGTGCGGGCTGCATTGCTTAGAGTAAGAATCTGGCCTGAATGTCCCGAGTGCAATCTGAGAGAACTAACTTGGGCTAGCAAACCAGACTGTGGGATAACTACAATGAGAAAAGCCAGCCCTGACCTAAGACACTGCCAGGCCCATGCACAGAACAAAGGACTGAACAGAGATAGCCGGCTGCAGACCATCCCCCTCCAGCGACAGGCAGCCAGAGCCGGAAGGGAGCAATTGCAGCCCCAGAGAGACATTATCTACAAAACTGTAAGCAGGCTTCTTTGCTAACTAAGGCTTCTTGGGGTTCTGGACAGTCAACATCTGCCTGAAAAGGTGTGCCAGTTTTACACCTAGAAAACTGAGTGGCAGGGATGGTGGAGGCAATAAGTCGCAGCGACTGCACTCCCCAAACACCTCATCACCCGAGCTGCTTGGACTTGGGAAGGGCACAAAACGCAGGCCCAACCGGGTCTGCGTCTCTGAGGACTACTTGAGTGCTCGAGTGCCTGAACTTGAGTGGCTTAAACCTGGGAGGTGCATGCAGCCCAGGGCCAGGCTCAGATGGTTCCTGGCAGAGCAACCTAGAGCCTGAGCACTCTGGGCAGGGAGGGTACATGTGCTGTGAGTGGGGGCAGGCCCAGTGTTGCTGAGGCACTGGGAGCACACGCCAATGTTATTTTTTTGTAGTGTCCCTCTCTCCCCAGAGCGTGACTGAACAAGTGAGCCTAAAAAAAGTGTCCACCACTGCCCCCTTTGTGTCAGGGCGGAAATCAGACACTGAAGAGACCAGCAAACAGAAGCTAAAACAGAGGGAACTGCCTTGGAAGTGACAGGTGCAATAGATTAAAACGCTGTCGTTAGTACTGACTACATAGAAAGGGGCCTATAGACCTTGAGAAATATAAGCTGGACCAAGGAACTATCTGAAAATGAACTGACCCCACAATACCCACAACAACACTAGAGAAAGTCCTAGATATACTTTTACTATTTTTATGATCACTCATTTTTTAAAAAAAATTTAAGTCCTCTATTACTCCTTTAATTTTCACTTTTATAACCTACTATTACTTTGCAAAAAGAAAAAAAAGAACCTATATTTTGGAAAGCAAACTTTATATATATATATATTTTTATAATTTTGTGACTTTTTTCTCTCCTCTCTTTTTCTTCTTTTCTTTAATATTGTATTTTTGAAATTCCAAACTCTAGATTTTTAATTTTTGCTTTTTGGTATTTATTATCAATTTTGTACCTTTAAGAACTCAATCTTCAGTACCCATTTTTACTTGGGAGCGAGAATACAGGCTTGACTGCTCTCTCTTGCTTTGGACTCCCCTTTTTCTCCACCAGGTCGCCTGAGTCTCCTCCCTACCCACTCTCTTCTCTACTCAACTCTGGTGAATCTCTGTGTGTTCCAGAGAGTGGAGAACACTTAGGGAACTGACTATTGGCTGGATCTGTCTGTCTCCTTTTGATTCCCCCCGACCACCTCTGTCTTCTTCCCCCCTCTTCTCTTCTCTGTATAACTCTGTGAACATCTCTGAGCGGTCCAATTGTGGAGTGAATAATTATTGCACTCCACAGTGCAATCACAGTAGGAAGTGATTACTGGCTAGCTTGGTCTCTCCACTATTGATTCCACCTCATCTCATTAGTTAGAGGGTCAGCTCTAACTCCCTCCTCCTCTTCTCTTCTCCATGTAACTCTGTGAACCTCTCTGGGTGTCCCTCACTGTGGAGAAACTTTTCATCTTTAACCTAGATGTTTTATCAATGGTGCTGTATAGAAGGAGAAGTCTTGAGACTACTGTAAAAATAAGACTGTAAACCATAAACAGGAGACTTAAGTCCAAACCCTGAGAACACCAGAGAACTTATGAATCCAGGGAACATTAATTCACAGGAGCTTATCGAATGCCTCCATACCTACACTGAAACCAAGCACCACCCAAGGGCCAACAAGTTCCAGAGCAAGACATACCATGCAAATTCTCCAGCAACACAGGAACACAGCCCTGAGCTCCAATATGCAGGCTGCCCAAAGTTACTCCAAAACCACTGACATCTCATAACTCATTACTGGACACTTCATTGTACTCCAGAGAGAAGAAATCCAGTTCCAGCCACCAGAATACCAACGCAAGCTTTCCTAACCAAGAAACCTTGACAAGCCACCTGTACAACCCCACCCACAGCGAGGATTCCACAATAAAGAGAACTCCACAAACTGCCAGAATACAGAAAAGACACCCCAAACTCAGCAATATAAACAAGATGAAGAGACAGGAATACCCAGCCAGTAAAGGAACAAGATAAATGTCCACCAAACTAAACAAAAGAGGAAGAGATAGGGAATCTACCTGATAAAGAATCCAAATAATGATAGTGAAAATGATCCAAAATCTTGAAATCAAAATGGAATCACATATAAATAGCCTGGAGACAAGAAATGAGAAGATGCAAGAAAGGTNACCATGATGAAGTGGGCTTTATCCCAGGGATGAAAGGATTCTTCAATATATGCAAATCAATGTGATATACCACATTAACAAATTGAAGAATAAAAATCATATGATCATCTCAATAGATTCAGAAAAAGCTTCTGACAAAATTCAATACTCATTTATGACAAACTCTCCATAAAGTTGGCATAGAGGGAAACTACCTCAACATAATAAGCATGATATATGACAAACCTTGTAGAAGGAAATGGCAACCTACTCCAGTATTCTTGCCTGGAGAATCCCAGGGATGGAGGAGGCTGGTGGGCTGCCATCTATGGGATAACAGAGAGTCAGACATGACTGAAGGAACTTAGCAGCAGCAGCATGACAAACCTACAGGTTACATCATACTCAATGGTGAAAAGATGAAAGCATTTCCTCTAAGATCAGGAACAAGACAAGGATGTCAACACTCATCAATTTATTCAATGTATTTTTGGAAGTACTAGCCATAGCAAACAGAGAAGAAAAATAAATAAAAGGAATTCAAATATAAAAAGAAATAAAACTGTCATTATTTTCACATGACATAATACTACACATAGAAGACCTTAAAGATGCTACCAGAAAATTATGAGAGCTCCTCAACAAATTTTGTAAAGTTGTAGGATACAAAATTAATACACAGAAATCTCCTGCACACTAAAAGTGAATGATCAGAAAGAGAAATTAAGAAAACAATCCCATTAATCACTGTATCAAAAATAAAATATATATGATTAAACCTACCTTAGGAGACAAAAGAAGTGTACTCCAAAAACTATAAGAACCTGATGAAAGAAATAGAAAAAATGACACAAACAGATGGAGAGATATACTATGTCCTAGACTGGAGAATTAATATTGTGAAAATGACTATACCACCACAAGCAATCTGCAGATTCAATGCAATCTCTATCAAACTACCAATGGCATTTTTTGCATGTCTACAACAAAAAAAATTTAAATTTTGTGAGGAAATACAAATGAATCTGAATAGCTAATGCAATCTTGAGAAAGAAAAATGAAGTGGGAGGAATCAGACTCCCTGACTTCAGACTATATTGCAAAGCTACAGTCAACAAAACAGTATGGCACTGTCACAAAAACAGAATTATAGATCAGTGGAANAAAAAAAATTTAAATTTTGTGAGGAAATACAAATGAATCTGAATAGCTAATGCAATCTTGAGAAAGAAAAATGAAGTGGGAGGAATCAGACTCCCTGACTTCAGACTATATTGCAAAGCTACAGTCAACAAAACAGTATGGCACTGTCACAAAAACAGAATTATAGATCAGTGGAACAGCATAGAAAGCCCAGAGATAAACTCACGCACATATGGTCAACAAATCCATGACAAAGAAAACAAGAATACATAATGGAGAAAAGACAGTATTTTTAATAAGTATTGCTGGAAAAACTGAATAGCTACATGTAAAAGAATGAAATAGGAACATTCTCTAACAACATTATACACAAAAACAAACTCAACATAGGTTAAAGACCTAAATGTAATACATACTATACAACTCTTAAAGGAAAACATAGGCACTCTCTGACATAAATTCCAGAAGATCTTTTTTGATTCACCTTTCAGAGTAAGGAACATAACACAAAACAAACAAATTGGACCTAATTAAACTTAAAAGCTTTTGCACAGCAAAGAAAACCAGAAACAAGATAAAAAGACAACCATCAGTATGGGAGAAAATATTTCCAAATAAAGCAATTGATGAGGGATTAAACTCCAAAATATACAAACAACTCATGCAGCTAAATAACAAAAGAAACAAACAAAACACCCAATCAAAAATGGATGAAATATATAAACAGACATTTCTCCAAAGAAGGTATATAGATGGCCAAACTGTACATGAAAAGATGCTCAATGTCACTAATTATGAGAGAAATGCAATTCAAAACTACAATGAGATACCACGCCACACTGGTCAGAATGGCTGTCATCAAAAAAATCTATAAACAGCAAATTCTGGAGAGAATTCTATAGTGTTGTTGGGAATGTACATTGGTATAGCCACTATGGAGAACAGTATGGAAGTTTGTTAAAAAAACTAATACAGAGCTACCATATGATCCAGGAATCTCACACCTGGGCATGTACCTGGAGAAAACAGTAATTCAAAAAGATACATGCATCACAATGTACACTACAGCACTATTTACAATAGCTAGGACATGGAAACAACCTAAATTTTAATCAGCAGATGAATGGATAAAGAAGCTGTGGTATATACACACCATGAAATATTACNTTTTTTTTTTTTTTTTTTGAAGAGTCAGGAAAAAGGTTTGTCAAGTTTGTTTATCTTCTCCAAGGACCAGCTTTTAGTTTTATTAATCTTTACTATTTTTTTCCTTTCTTTTTCATTTATCTCCCCTCTGATCTTTATGATCTCTTCCCTTCTAATTTTCTTTTGTCATTGTTGTTGTTCTTTTTCCAGTTGTTCAAGGGTTAGATTGTCTATTTGATGTTTTTCTTGTTTCTTAAGGTAGGATTGTATTTCTATAAACTTCCTTCTTAGCACTGCTTTTGCTGCATCCCACAGGTATTGAGCTGCCATGTTTTCATTGTCATTTGTTTCTAGAATTTTTTTTAAAAATTTCCCTTTTGATTTCTTCAGTAACTTGTTGGTTATTGATCTCCATGTTCTTGGTTTTTTTTTGTTTTTTTTTTTTTAGTTTTTTCTTTTTTTCTTGTAATTGATATCTAGTCTCTTAGCATTGTGTTCAGAGGAGATGCTTGATAAGATTTCAATTTTCTTAAATTTACTGAAGTTCGATTTGTGACCCAAGATGTGGTCTATGCTGGAGAATGTTCCATGTGCACTTCAAAAGAAGGCCTATTTGTTGTAAAGCTGGTTTGGTGGTATTGAATTCTCTTGACTTTTGCTTGTCTGAAAAGCTTTTTACTTCTCCATAAATTTTGAATGAGATCCTTGCCATGTACAGTAATCTTGGTTATAGATTTTTCCTTTCTAATACTTTAAATATATCCTGCCATTCCCTTTTGGCCTTCAAAGTTTCTGCTGAAAGACGAGCTGTTAAACATAGGGGGTTTCCCTTGTATGTTACTTGTTGCTTTTCCCATGCTGCTTTTAATATTCTTTCTTTGTATTTAATCTTTGTTAGTTTGATTAGTATGTGTTTTGGCATGTTCCTCCTTGGGTTTATCCTGTATGGGACTCTTTATGTCTCTTGGACTTGATTGACTATTTCCTTTTCCATGTTGGGGAAATTTTCAACTATAATCTCTTTAAAATTTTTCTCATACATTTTCTTTTTCTCTTCTTCTTCTGGGACCCCTGTAATTCGAATGTTGGTGCTTTTGATATTGTCCCAGAGGTCTCTGAGACTATCCTCAGTTCTTTTCATTCTTTTTACTTTATTCTTCTCTTCAAAGGTTATTTCCACCATTTTGTCTTCCAGCTCACTGATTCATTCTTCTGCCTCAGATAGTCTGCCATTGATTCCTACTACAGTAATTTTAATTTCAGTAATTGTTTTGTTTGTCTCTGTATGTTTATTCTTTAATTCTTCTAGGTCTTTGTTAATTGATTCTTGCATTTTCTCCACTTTGTTTTCAAGGTTTTTGATCATTTTTACTATCATTATTCTGAATTGTTTTTCAGGTAGTTTGCCTATTTCCTCTTCATTTATTTGGACTTCTGTGTTTCTANGTATGTTTATTCTTTAATTCTTCTAGGTCTTTGTTAATTGATTCTTGCATTTTCTCCACTTTGTTTTCAAGGTTTTTGATCATTTTTACTATCATTATTCTGAATTGTTTTTCAGGTAGTTTGCCTATTTCCTCTTCATTTATTTGGACTTCTGTGTTTCTAGTTTGTTCCTTCATTTGTGTAGTATTTCTCTGCCTTTTCATTCATTTTTTTTTAACTTATTGTGTTTGAGGTCTCCTTTTCCCAGTCTTCAAGGTTGAATTCTTTTTTCCTTTGGTTTCTTTTTTTTTTTCCCCCCAAAGGATTACAAGATACCTTTAATAAAAGTAGAATTTTATAAACTTAAATTTAGGTTTTTTTTTCCATATATGGTTAAGTTCTTTCAATGAATACTCCCTAAATATATGGGAAAGCAATATATACGTTTTGATTTCTGTCTTCCTAAGGTTGGTCCAGGGTGAGATTTGTGCTGAGCTTTTTTGTTTGTTTGTTTGCATGTTTGTTTTTCCTCTGATGGGCAAGGCTGAGTGAGGTTATAATCCTATTTGCTGATGACTGGGTTTGTGTTTTTGTTTTGTTTATTGTTTTGATGAGGTGTCCTGAACAGGATGCTACTGGTGCTTGGGTGATGCTGGGACTTGTACTCAAGTGGTTTCCTTTGTGTGAGTTCTCACTATCTGATACTCCCTAGGATAAGTTCTCTGGTAGTCTAGGGTCTTGGAATCAGAGCTCCCATTCCAAAGGCTCAGGGCTTGATCTTTCCTTAGGATGTCCTCCAGCACTGTGCTGATCTCTGGATCTGCTGTGGGGGGCATCTCAGATTCTAATCTGGTCCTACTCCTGGGTGTTCTTGCTTCCAATGTCCACAGTTATCAGAACTAGTGTGTTTTCTTTTGTGGGAGCTCTCAACATCCTTTTTATATATTCTGTAGACACAGAATGTGCCTAGTTGATCGTGTGGATTTAATCTACAGCTTATGCAGCTGGTGGGAAGGTTTGGGGTCTTCTTCCTTAGCCATACTGCCCCTGGGTTTCAACTGTAGTTTTCTTTCCATCTCTGCATGTGGGTTGTCCACTAGGGTTTGCTCCTGAGGCTGCCCTGGAGGACTTGGGTCTGCCCCAGTGAGGGCCAGGTGTGAAGGTGGTGCAGCTGCTTGGGTTGCAGCTGTCCTTGCAGCACCAAGTTCTCAGGAGGAGTTGGCGGTTAGGGCAGCAGGAAATATTGTGCTCTAGAAGCATATGGCAACCAATATGGCCAATATGCTCCAATATTATTGCCTGGAGAAACCCCCTGACAGAGGAGTCTGGCAGGCCACAGTCCACAGGGTCGCAAACAGCTGGACATGACCTAAGAAACCATGTGTGTATAGACGCAAGACTTTGGCTATGGCAGCTCTGCCCCAATGAGGGTTGGGCGTTAAGGTGGTACAGCTGCTTGGCTTGCTGGGACCCTAGAGGCTCCAAGTGTACAAGGATATGGACTGCATCTGCTGCAGGAGTTTTGGCCCTACCAGAGTCTTTTTTTGAGCCTCTTGTAGCTGGCAATAAGAAGGCTTCTTTGGCCAGTCTTTCTCTGTAGCTCTTCCTGTTCAGGCACTTAGATGGCTCCTTTACCTGGGTTTGTTCTCTGTTGTTTGGCTCATCAGCACATAGAGGGTCCCCTCTGGGTGGGGTCCTACTCTGTAGTTCAGTGTACCAGGTGTTTGATGGGCCAGCCTGTCTATTGTTCAGCTGCCAATGCTGGCGTGTCGGGGCAGAGAGGCTATGGTGATGGCTCCACCCCCTACATGTGACTCAGCAGTATCACCTTGCTTCCATGGCTGCCTGGCTTTCCTCCACTGGCATTTCCCACCACAATCTCCTCCCTCACACCCCCTCCATCCATCTCTCCACAGTCAACAGCAGCCCTTGCCCTAGGATTGCTGCCCAATCCCTAAACTCCAACTCCCAGTCACTGCCTTCTGGTGACCTGCATCCCTGTCTGGGGTTTGTANCTGGCATTTCCCACCACAATCTCCTCCCTCACACCCCCTCCATCCATCTCTCCACAGTCAACAGCAGCCCTTGCCCTAGGATTGCTGCCCAATCCCTAAACTCCAACTCACAGTCACTGCCTTCTGGTGACCTGCATCCCTGTCTGGGGTTTGTATGGCTGTGGCAAGAACTGTCTGATTCTCATTCCATTTAAGCAGCTACAGATCAGCTGTTTCACTCTCAGCCTTAAATGTTTCTCCTCTAACTCAGACAGTTGCCCTGATGTGGGGAATGGATGCCTGCTTCAGTTACCCCACCTGCTGAGGGCAGGTCCAATCCTACTAACGCTCCTGTTTTTCCCCTAGTTCCTTCCTCCTACCAAGTCTTGCATGGGTCTGTATATTCTTTTCTGCTCGTCAGGCACTCCTCTCTGCTCTCAGCCAGTGTTCTGCATGCACTTCTGTGTCTGAAGGTGTATTCCCGATATCCATGGAGAGAGACCTACTTCACGTCCACCTATTCCTCCACCATCTTGTTCTCTGAAAATGTTCATTTTTAATTGGCGTATTTAGATACGAAAGGTGAACTTTCTCACTTGCCCAACAGTCTGAGAAGTGTCTTTGAGAGAGTCTGTAAATACTGCTTACTTCTACCCACAGAACACTGTAACCCAAATTTTTACCCAGACTGGAAGATCTAATGATGGAGGTGCTTTAAATTTGGAAATAGACACATGAGGAAAACAAGAGTCAAGTCCCACAAAAGCTGTGAAGCCTGGGGCCCAACTGAAGCCAAGTTGATCAAGAAATTTCCCAAGGCAGGGAACAGGGAGTAAGTTTTTCAGGACAGTGATATCTGATAGTCTATTATAATCTATTCTGTGTGTTGAGATATGGTCCTCTCTGCTAACCCTAACTTTGAGTAAAATTTATTACATACTTTTCCTTCCAGTGGCATTTCTGTAAAATGAATAGAAGTGTGGTCGATTGAATTTCTAAAATGATCCCTCAATGATGCCCCAGCTTAATCTGTAGAACCTGCTTACATGTCTGGATATCACCCCTGTACTTACGTTATATCATCTAGTGCCCTTGAGATGGGGAGATTATCCAGGTCAGTCTGATCTAATCACATGAGTCTATAAAAGAAGGGAGTTTCCTCTGGCTGGTAGCAAATAAGAAAGTCAGAGAGACATGGAACCTGAGAAGGACTTGCACCATTGTTTGTTTGAAGATGAATGGGGTGAAGTGAGATGGGTTGTGATGGCCCTGAGGAATTGAATGAGGCCCACGGCTAACCTCTAGCAAGAAAACTGGGACCNTCTGGCTGGTAGCAAATAAGAAAGTCAGAGAGACATGGAACCTGAGAAGGACTTGCACCATTGTTTGTTGGAAGATGAATGGGGTAAAGTGAGATGGGTTGTGATGGCCCTGAGGAATTGAATGAGGCCCATGGCTAACCTCTAGCAAGAAAACTGGGACCTTACTCCTACAACCACAAAGCACTGAATTCCGCCAACATGAATGAACTTTTAAAGTGGATTCTTTCCTGGAGATCAAAGCCAGCACCATGATTTTAACCTTGAGCGTAAAACACAACCTAGCTCATGCAAGTATGCACGTTTGTGAGCTAATAAATGGTATTGTGTTAAGCCACCAAGGTTGTGGTAATGTGATGCAAAGAAATAGAAAACTAACGTGACTCATAATAATGATGGGCTGAAAAAAATGGACAGAGAAAAATAATCATAAGAGAGACTGTAAAAGAGGAGTAGAATAGAGAAGAGATGGAGAGAGAGGGATAAGCTACATTAGAAGAGTTCAAGGTTTCCCACAGTGGAATGAATGCTTACACATTTTACTTAATTATTAAATGAGTATGAGCACCTGACTAGTGTTCAGATTTGAGAGAATAGCCTGTGCCTGTGGGGAAAGCATATAAAATTATAGACTCCATTTTATGAGAGTAAAGGAAAGTACAGACTTTTCATGACCTGAGGCATGAGGGAAAGTAGAAATTCCCTAGCTGGGGTACATAAATAAAACTGTTTGTCTCACCTCAAAGCAATCTTTTTTTTTTTTTTAACTTGGAAAATTGTGGAATTTGAAAGAGTAAAAACTCTAAACTGTAGTTTGCAATCTTGTATTCCAGAGATACAAAATATCTTCAAGATGGTATCAAGTACAGTATCAAGAAAACCTACATGTAAAAGTATGTCCTTGAGTATAATGGGATTACACCTGCAATTGGATAACATTAAGACCACAATATCAAAGATCAGAATATCAAAATATCTATATATGCTTTGTGAGGATTTCCTGTTAAACATGGAAAACTCATCACACATATTCATTGTTAATCCCATGAGAATCTCTACTAAAATGTCAGCTAAAGGATTTTTGAAAAGTGAAAACCTGAAAGTTGTTTTTTTTTTCCCCACAAAGAATATAGGTGAGACAGATACAGCAACACAGTGTTGGAAAGCAGACAACATTTGGATGGATAATTATTAAATTATGGGTGGTACTAAGGATCAGAGAAAACTGTAAGCCATCAAAGGGGGAGGCCAGCCTTAAGGCACATTCATGATATGGAGCCCTGGAAAAGTTCCGGATTGAAGGCACCAGGTACAGCTGGATAGCAGGACAGCATTAGTGATGGTGAAAACAGGTGTACTGTTGAAATGCCTCTGAGACTATATCCCGTACTGTGTAGAGTTTCTTACCCCACCTCCCTTCACAGCCAAGGAGTGGAGATTTACCTTCTGAGGATTGGTAGAGACACTTTAATCCTAAGAACACAAGTTACAGATGAGGATGGGATATCATATTGAAAACAGAAGAATTTATTAGAAGACCATATTAAGTGGCCATGTTTCTAGTCTTTTTTTTTCTCTAGATGCAATGCTGGAACTTGAGTTTCTAGCCCAAAGCAGGAGATTCAAACAGGGACTGAAAACAATGGCCTGTTGACTATTATAATGAAGTCTTTTTTTTAACACAGAGACAACTTTCATTTTATATTGTCTATATCTGCTTCTGTACTACTATGACAGAACTGAATAGTTACAGCAATGAGTATCTAACTGATTAAGAAAAGAAAAGTATTTGCTCTCTGGCCTTTTACATAAAAAGTTGGCTAATCTCTGAATTATAGACATTTCAAGGAAACTGCCTGGGAAAAGAGACAAAATCTATAGATGCCAGTCGTTAGAGTTTTCAAATGAAATGAAATAGCTAAACAAGTTTATTCTACAATAAAACCACCAGTGGACAAAGCCCAACTCTGCAAATAGAATTTATAAAGATCTTTGTAGTGCTTCACTTACTATTAAAGAAAGAAACACACAAGGATTACAAGATATTTAAATAAGATTTTAATGTGAAATACAAAGCTTAGGAAAAAAAAGAGAAAAGGAAGAAATCAGAAAAGAGTCATTGAAGATAGCAGAAGAAAACTACACCCCTCCAAAAAAAAGAAAGAAAAAAAAAAGGTAACAGTTTTAGGAACCAAACTGTATTCATTATACAGGAACAGGAGCTATACAGAACAGGTACTAAGATACAAAAAGTTCACTTGAAAATGAATACACAAAACAATACAATGGCAACAAAGACCTGAAGAAATTCTAGAAGATGAAATTTAGAAAATCTAAGAAGTAGAACAACAAAGAGAAAAAAGTATCAAATAACTAATTCTAGAAGATAACTAAAACAGAAACACTATTATTTCCAGATTGTGAGGAAAAACTGAGTGCTTACCAAAATATAAAAGAAAAAAAAAAAAAACCTCCATATTTTGCCTAGCATTCTGATATGATAGCCAATTAATCAGCAAGTCTCAGCTTTCCCAACTGAGCAAGTTTATATAATACAATTTGGAAGAAGCACTAAAATTAGGTCAATATGACCAGTTTCTGTTGTAGTCATCTGACTATAGATGTTATTTGTTGCCAGCTCATATTCTTTTTCAAAATAGTTGCCTCACAACTACTCTAGTTACTCATCAATCCACATATTTTATTTATTTATTTTTTTAATTTTTTTTTCAATCCACATATTTTAGAATGTTCAATGATAGTGCTGTCTCTGAGGCATTCTGGTAGTTACTTGGTCCCAAGTCCAAAGTTTCCAAAAATGACCCAGAGAAGTCCATTTGCCAAAAAATTAACTCCATGGGAATTATCTCAAAAGATCTATGACAAAATGAATATGAAAAGTGATACTTTTCTCTTTTTTGTATGCTACAAATATAATATTCAAAGCATAATGTTTAGTTAATTTTTAGGGGTCATAGTTTACTAGACTTAATGGAGACCTTCTCAAAACCAAATTGGAAGTATGGGTTGTTTGTATAAGAGCTCATTTCTTGGTTCTTAAAAGGTAATCAATCAGAATTTTAAAATTCAATTTAATTGAAAATATGAATTGTATTTATATCTTTAAAAACAATAAGAAATAAAAGAA
>SJYV01004897.1:0-78545 GCA_006410875.1 Neotragus pygmaeus
ACCCCATGAATCGCAGCACGCCAGGCCTCCCTGTCCATCACCAACTCCCAGAGTTCACTCAGACTCACATCCATCGAGTCGGTGATGCCATCCAGCCATCCCATCCTCTGTTATCCCCTTCTCCTCCTGCTCCCAGTCCCCCCCAGCATCAGAGTCTTTTCCAATGAGTCAACTCTTCGCATGAGGTGGCCAAAGCACTAGAGATTTAGCTTTAGCATCGTTCCCTCCAAAGAAATCCCAGGGCGGATCTCCTTCAGATGGACTGGTTGGATCTCCTTGCAGTCCAAGGGACTCTCAAGAGTCTTCTCCGACACCACAGTTCAAAAGCATCAGTTCTTTGGCGCTCAGCTTTCTTCACAGTCCAAGTCTCGCATCCATGCATGACCACTGGAAAAACCATAGCCTTGACTAGACGGACCTTTGTTGGCAAAGTAATTATCTGTTCATAAGCATTTTAATCCTTTTTTAGCATACTTCCTTGGTGGCTCAGATGATAAATCGTCTGCCTGCAATGCAGGAGAGCCGGGTTCAATTCCTGGGTAGGGAATATCCCCTGAAGAAGGAAATGGCACCCTACTTCAGTATTCTTGCCTTGAAAATCACATGGACAGTGGAGCCTGGTAGGCTACAGTCCATGGGGTCGCAGAGTTGGACACGACTGAGTGACTTCACTTTTACTTTTTTAGCATATCATTGGATTTATTTTCTCACAAATATGAATGAGCTTAGTTATATTTGAGATTCAATTTAGTCTACTAAATGTTTGCATCAATTCACACTGTCATTTTTGTTATGCAGAACATAGTAGGTTATGCTCACTTAACCCAAAATATCAAAATCTCAGTTTAAAACCAGGTGGAGTATACTTATAGCCTCATCACGTTGCTGTACAGCTGAAACTAATGTTGTAACACAATTATCCTACAATTAAAAAGAAAAAAAAAGCATGTTTGTTTCTCTTCATGACATTTCTCTTTTGGGTTACTGTAGGTTTTCCTCTAGCTCACCTCACTGCAGGCCCGAGGCTAATAGGGAAGTGACCATCTAAGCCACACTTTGACAAATTACAGCCCAGAGGCCAAATACAGCATCCTCCCTGTTTTTGTAAATACATTTTTATTGAGAGTCAGTCATACCCATCGATTTACATATTCATTTTTTCTACTTTTAACTAAGACAGCACAGGAAAACACCTGCATCAGCAACCCTAAAGCCTGCCAAGCCTAAAATATTTGCTATATGACCCTTTTTGAAAAGTTTTTTGACCCCAATCTGGTACATTTCTGTTGCTGAATGGAGAAAATGGAAAGAAATCGGGTCTGGTGAGCCATTCTCTGGCTCTTAAAGTTTAATTCCTAAATTGAATTTTATCACATTTTATCTTTCAAGCAAGGGATCCTGTGTTCTATTTACCTTGACTTATTTCAGTTTAGCAATATCTGCCCATTAATTTTATACTATAAGGACAACTAAAGTGCGGATAAAAAAAACTGAATCACATTATTTTTTCCTGGAATATTTCAGTCTTTAATTATCTCATGACACTGGATATTGATGAGAAGTCTGAGATCAGTCCGATTTTTTCTCCTCCACTCCCAAACCTCTCTCACCCTTAGTTTGGTATTGATTGTCTGAAAAAAAAAATTTTTTTTCTTGAAAATACAGCACTTTAAACACGGCGTGTCTCAGTGTGTCATTTTCCATGAATAATCCAAATAATTTTTTTAATTAAGTAATACAGCATGCCTTTTCAGTGTACTTATTTAATTCTTCTTTCAGTGGAAGAAAATATTATTCTGTTGTATTGGTTCTTTTTCTAGTATTTGGTATTAACTGTGATTTTTAAGTCCTTTATGTCATTTTATTTTTGATATTTTTATTCACTTTCTCAAATTCATTACTTTTGTAATATTGTTGTTTGGTTCATGATTTTGTTCCCCTGAGTCTAAAATCCTCCTATCTGTTTAGTTTTTTACGTTAATCATCTCATGCTGTGTTTAAATCCTTTTATAGAAACACCTATAATACTAGTGGAGTTATTTTGTGTGTCTGGGTTTTGTTTAATGTCAGAATAAATACCTCATCACTCTGATTTTAATGTCTTTAGTGTATCTTCTTAGAGTGTTATGGATAGTTGTCATTTTGCCTCATTTCTCCTTTCACTCATGTCTTTAAAAATAATTTTTACTGTAGTAAAGTTGCTTTACATTGTTGTATTAGTTTCTGCGGTAGAGCAAGGTGAACCAGCTATAAGTGTGCATCAGTTCAGTTCAGTCTCTCAGTCCTGTCCGACTCTGTGACCCTATGGACTGCAGCCTGCCAGACTTCCCTGTCCATCACCAACACCTGGAGCTTGCTCAAACTCATGTCCATTGAGTCACTGGTACCATCCAACCATCTCATCCTCTATCATCCCCTTCTCCTCCTGCCTTCAATCTTTCCCCAAATCAGGTCTTTTCCAAGAAGTCAGTTCTTCACATCAGGTGGCCAAAGTATTGGAGTTTCAGCATCAGTCCTTCCAATGAAGATTCAGGACTGGTTGGATCTCCTTGCAGTCCAAGGGACTCTCAAGAGTCTTCTCTAACACCGCAGTTCAAAAGCATCAATCCTTTAGCACTCAGCTTTCTTTATTGTCCAACTCTCACATCCATACATGACTACTGAAAAAAACCATAGCTTTGACTAGATGGACCTTTTCTGGCAAAGCAGTCCTCTGCTTTTGAATATGCTCTCTAGGTTGGTCATAGCTTTTCTTCCTAGGAGCAAGTGTCTTTTAATTTCATGGCTGCAGTCACCATCTGCAGAGGTTTTGGAGCCCCCCAAAATAAAGTCCTTCACTATTTCCATTGTTTCCCCATCTCTTTGCCATGAAGTGATGGGACCGGATCCATGATCTTCGTTTTCTGAATGTTGAGTTTTCAGCCAGCTTTTTCACGCTCATCAAGACGCTTTTTAGTTCCTCTTCGCTTTCTGCCATGAGGGTGGTGTCTTCTGCATATGGGCTTCCCTGGTGGCTCAGATGGAAAAGTGTCTGCAGTGCTGCCTCCCCGGCTGCAGTCCTCGTTTTGCCCCAAATAAAACTTACCTCGCAGCTCTCAAGTTGTACATCATTTTTTAGACGACAGTTATGGCGACCGACGAAGTGACCCAGAGTGGACTTTACTTCCTTCAACCTGACTCCACGAGGAACTGGAGCTTTGGTACCAGCAGTGGCCCCTTGTGCCCATCTGCCTCCCTGGGGCAGGGAGGGGGTAGTGGGGGCGGGGGATGCAGATGAATTTGGGACACTCTAGGGTTGTTCTGACGCTTATCTCAGTAATCTTTCTTCGGATGAAGATCAGATGCCTCAAGCGTGACCAACAACCAAGACTGGAAGAAGACATAATTTAAGGAACTGTGTCCAACCTGGATGGAAGGACCTTTCTTTCAGGTACTCTTAACTAGCTCATACCCAGTGAAACTGAAGGGAATTTGACTCCTGGGTTAATTCCCACTTCCAAAGGCCCCTAAACTGGACTGGTCTATAGAGAAGGCTGCTGACTTCAAACTCACCTTAAAACAAGGCTAAAACAGAGGAAACTGCACTACGCTAGGACAAGAAGAAGACGACATCAGAAGCAGACAGCTTGCCCAAGATGCTGATCTGACATTTATGATCATTTATAATGTTTTCGTGATTCCTTGGACCTATGCCTATCAATCAAATATTTTCTATCATGGACATGATTCTATGCTAGTTTAAAACTCAATCTGATTGTTTGGTTGTGGCCAATTACCTGTGTCTAGTACTTCTGGGTTACCTTGGGGGATTTCTGTTCTCTAGGGCTCTGTTGGATACACCCTAGGAAATTTATTTCAGATGTCCTGTTTTATCTATTCATAATATTACTAGATGGAATTCTCTCACCTGGCCAATTAACAATACCTGTTCTGATGCTGGCCATAGATTTAAGTTTTCTCTTAGGGTCATTCAAACTCAATCGGAATGATGAGCTAAGTCTGAATAAAAAATTAACCTCTTATCTGTTAATTGTGGGAAAACTCCCACAATTACGGGTTGAATCTACATGGTTAACACCAGGCTATGGTCATTTAAGTTTAAAAACTCATCTATATTGCTGCTGCTGCTGCTGTCACTTCAGTCGTGTCCGACTCTGTGTGACCCTATAGGCAGCAGCCCACCAGACTCCCCCATCCCTGGGATTCTGCAGGCAAGAACACTGGAGTGGGTTGCCATTTCCTTCTCCAATGCATGAAAGTGAAAAGGGAAAGTGAAGTTACTAAGTCGTGTCCGATTCTTAGCGATCCCATGGACTGCAGCCTACCAGGCTCCTCCACCCATGGGATTTTCCAGGCAAGAGTACTGGAGTGGGTTGCCATTGCCTTATCCCCCTCTATGTTCAGTTCAGTTCAGTTCAGTCGCTCAGTCGTGTCCAACTCTTTGCGACCCCATGAATCGCAGCACGCCAGGCCTCCCTGTCCATCACCAACTCCCGGAGTTCACTCAGATTCACGTCCATCAAGTCAGTGATGCTATCCAGCCATCTCATCTTCTGTTGTCCCCTTCTCCTCCTGCCCCTAATCCCTCCCAGCATCAAAATGTTGGGAATGGTTAAATCATACTAAAAAATGATCAACCTGATAATTACAAGACAAGGCTGGGTACTTTATGATATATGCCTATTATTACCCTTAGAGAGAGTGATTAGTATAGAACTCAGTGGATTTGTGGCACTAATTTATGGCCCTGACATCTACAGGGATGAATATGAAGATGTAGGATGGGAGTCCCATGAATTTAAGGTTATACATGTTAACAAATTAGAGAGAACCTCAACCAATCTACCATTGGGATGATCCCAATGGGTCAAAGATCTGTATTCTACTGGTATGACCATCTAGCAGCTTTATGTGTGTGTGTGGGGTCAGAGGATGTAATTGGCAATATCAAAGCCTTAAATTTCTTGAGCTTTAAATGATAGTAACTGGGCTATTAGCCTATTGAATTCTGAGATCTCTCTGTTGAGAAAGGCAGTGCTACACAACTGCAAGGCCCTTGATACCTTACAGCATCTCAGGGAGATATCTGTGCTACAATTCAAAGTGAATACTACTTTTTCATTCCTGAAAATCCTTTAATGTATGTAACACATTTGATGAACCATATGAAAAATCAGATTTCTGCTTTAAGTGACCCATTCCTTAGTCTTGATTATCTTTTAAAAAACTGTTTTGATGTGGGAGGTTCATGGCTAAAATATTTACTTTTAATTTCACTAATATTATTAATTATACTATTTGTGTTTTGCCCATTTCACAAGAGTATTGCTTCTTGTATTACCAGATATATGANAGTGAGTACTACTTTTTCATTCCTGAAAATCCTTTAATGTATGTAACACATTTGATGAACCATATGAAAAATCAGATTTCTGCTTTAAGTGACCCATTCCTTAGTCTTGATTATCTTTTAAAAAACTGTTTTGATGTGGGAGGTTCATGGCTAAAATATTTACTTTTAATTTCACTAATATTATTAATTATACTATTTGTGTTTTGCCCATTTCACAAGAGTATTGCTTCTTGTATTACCAGATATATGGCTGAGCCTCAAACAAACATAATGATGCCTAAACTTACAGCAGTTGATCAAATGTATAGCTCGATATATGATCAATGATTGTAATAGTGTAACTCTAGATACAGGAAGATGCAACAAAAGGGAATACTTTCCTGGACCATAACTAGAATACNTTATTGCTTCTTGTATTACCAAATATATGACTGAGCCTCAAACAAACATAATGATGCCTAAACTTACAGCAGTTGATCAAACGTATAGCTCGATATATGATCAATGATTGTAACAGTGTAACTCTAGATACAGGAAGATGCAACAAAAGGGAATACTTTCCTGGACCATAACTACAATACAGGTGTCCAGAGAAATTTGACTTNGTATTGCTTCTTGTATTACCAGATATATGGCTGAGCCTCAAACAAACATAATGATGCCTAAACTTACAGCAGTTGATCAAATGTATAGCTCGATATATGATCAATGATTGTAATAGTGTAACTCTAGATACAGGAAGATGCAACAAAAGGGAATACTTTCCTGGACCATAACTAGAATACAGGTGTCCAGAGAAATTTGACTTTTAAAACCTAGTCCAGTAATAAATAACACATTGAGTGGCCTATCAACAAAAACCTTCTTCAGAAATGGGAAAAAGCCTCCCAGCAACGTGGAACAAAATGGTCATGAAATGCCCCCTAAAGTATGGTCGGATTTATGACCACAAGGGGGCCATGTCACAAAGGGGCCGAAATTGACACTTACCAAGAACATTGCCAACAACTGAACAACAAAGGCATTTGCCATCTGCCTCTACAGGAGATTGAGCCCCATGCTGCTATAGCTGTTGAGCTTCAACAACCCCTGAGGGAGTTCAGGGTGGAGTGAGGTGCTCCAGGGAATCTGGTGGGACAGGTCTTTAGATAGCTGGATGCTTTTAGGAGAACTTTTCAGGAGACTTAAGAGATGCTGGCTTGATCCCTGGGTTGGAAAGATCCCCTGGAGGAAGAAATGGCAACCCACTCCAGTATTCTTGCCTGGAAAATCCCATGGAAAGAGAAGCCTGGTGGGCCACAGTCCATGGGGTCACAAAGAGTCGAACATGACTAAAGTGACTTAGCACAGCACATCTGGGTATCTGAGGTTATTGATATTTCTCATGGCAATCTTGATTCCAGCTTGTGCTTCAACCAGCCTGGGATTTCGCATGATGTTCTCTGCATATAAGTTACATAAGCAGGGTGACAATATACAGCCTTGATGTACTCCTTTCCTAGTTTGGAACCAGTCTGTTGTTACATGTCCAGTTCTGTTGCTTCTTGACCTGCATAGAGGTTTCTCAGGAGGCAGGTAAGGTAATCTGGTATTCCCATCTCTTTCAGAATTTTCCAGAGCTTGTTGTGATCTACACAGTCAAAGGCTTTGGAGTAATCAATAACCTAGAAGTAAATGTTTTGCTGGAACTCTCTCACTTTTTCAGTGACCCAGTGGATGTTTGCAATTTGATCTCTGATTCCTCTGCCTTTTCTAAAACCAGCTTGAACATCTGGAAGTTCACAGAGGTTCGCGTACTGTAGAATCTTGCCTTGGAGAATTTTGAGTATTACTTTGCTAGTGTGTGAGATGAGTGCAATTGTGTGGTAGTTTGAACATTCTTTGGCATTGCCTTTCTTTGGGACTGGAATGAACACTGACCTTTTCCAGTCCTGTGGCCACTGCTGAGTTTTCCAAATTTGCTGGCATGTTAAGTGCAGCACTTTCACAGCATCATCTTTTAGGATTTGAAATAGCTCAGCTGGAATTCCATCACCTCCACTAGCTTTGTTCGCAGTGATGCTTCCTAAGGCCCACTTGACTTCACATTCCAGGATGTCGGGCTCTAGGTGAATGATCACACCATCTCCTCTTTTTTTATTTATCTACAAATATTTTTATTGTGAAAAGTAAAATAATAATCCATTTACAAGTCCCAAAGCACCCCAATTAAGGAGAACACATAATTTTTATACACACATTTTTCGTACAAANGGGCTCTAGGTGAATGATCACACCATCTCCTCTTTTTTTATTTATCTACAAATATTTTTATTGTGAAAAGTAAAATAATAATCCATTTACAAGTCCCAAAGCACCCCAATTAAGGAGAACACATAATTTTTATACACACATTTTTCGTACAAAATGTTGATCTTTATTGGCATTTAAAATAAATGATCTATACATCAGTAGCACTGATTGTGAAATAAGTATCTTGCTCTCTGTCTCAAGATGACCAGCCTCCAATGTGGCTATAAATTTCCTTCGTATCTATATCACCACTGTCTTTCCAGGCATCTCAGATGGTAAAGAATCTGCCCACAGTGCAAGAGACCCCAGGTTGATCCCTGGGTCAAGAAGATCCCCTGGAGAAGGGTTTGGCAACCCACTTCAGTATTCTGGCCTGGAGAATTCCATGGACAGAAGAGCCTGGCGAGCTACAGTCCACGGGGTCACAAAGAGTCCCACATGACTGAGCGACTGACACCCCCACTAGGTCACCACAGAGCATTGAGTAGAGTTCCCTGTGCTATATAATAGGTTCTCATTAGTTATCTATTTTAGTTTCACTCATTTCTAATTTGAACAGTTGTATTAATATTTTGTTTTTCTCATGTGATTTAGTTAAATTTTTCTTAACTCTTCATACTGTTTTATCTAAGACTTGTTTGTCTCCGCCTCTAACATTTTATCTGAGAGGGATAAATTGTATGTTCTCTTTGGTCTTCCAGGAGCCTGAACATATGCCAGTATTTGTGTAGGGGAAGGCGGGAGTGGGTTAGGGTCAAAAGTGCTGAGTTAGAACTATGTATTCAGTTTGGGAACCGGCAGTTAGTCAGGAGTTCTGTCACAGGGCTTACACCACCTGGTTGGAATATGTTCTATCCTTTTTAGAGATATTTTTGAGCTTTGAATTTTTCCCCAGTGCATTTGGATCCTTTTGCTTTTGGAAAACACACAACCCAGATATCCTCATCAATTACTTTTGTTAGTTTTTGAGTTAGGAAATTCCAGGATCAGCCACTCTTTACTCTGCCACATTGTTTAGGATGTTAAAAGCTATTATAAATTTTTTGTCAATTTTAGAAATGCCCCAGATCATTTTTGGAGGAAAGCAATGAGTAAGTAATAAATGATAGCTATGTTAGCCCTACATAGCTGGTTCTTCTGTATAAAATCCTTTTATCAACAGTTCGAGAGTACGGCTTCAGGTTATGCCAACAAAGTATTTTGAATGAAATTTAAACCAACTCTATTAAACAAGTTTCTAGCCTAGTTTTTTTCCTTATAATCCATTTCACTGTTTGATATGCAAGTGACAAGAATATTAGCTGTCAAGGTGACATACAATTGCTATTAAGAGTTCAGTTCAGTCCAGTTGTGTCCGATTCTTTATGACCCCATGAATTGCAGGATACCAGGCCTCCCTGTCCATCACCAACTCCTGGAGTTCACCCAAACTCATGTCCATTGAGTCGGTGATGCCATCCAGCCATCTCATCCTCGGTCGTCCCCTTCTCCTGCCCCCAATCCCTCCCAGCATCAGGATCTTTTCCAAAGAGTCAACTCTTTGCATGAGGTGGCCAAAGTTTTGGAGTTTCAGCTTTAGCATCAGTCCCTCCAAAAAACACCCAGTCCAGGACTGATCTCCTTCAGAATGGACTTGTTGGATCTCCTTGCAGTCCAAGGGACTCTCAAGAGTCTTCTTCAACACCACAGTTCAAAAGCATCAATTCTTCGGTGCTCAGCTCTCTTCACAGTCCAACTCTCACATCCATACATGACCACTGGAAAAACCATAGCCTTGACTAGATGGACCTTTGTTGGCAAAGTAATGTCTCTGCTTTTGAGTTCAAAACGGAATCAACTAGGCATAGGTTCAATCTTGGTTGTTTCTGACCAACTGAGTGACTTTGGGTGAGCCACTTCACCTCTCTGAGCTCTAGTTTCCTCTTATACTATCCGTATCTTTAGGTTATTGTGACTTCAACTGTGGGTGAAGTATCTGGTTTATTTGGTCATAGAATATCCTCAGCGAATAGTTGTTATTAATGTTAGTTAATAACTGAGGGGCTTATTCAATTTAATAAAAGCATAAAGTGATAACTATCCTATGGTTTTGCCATAAATGTAAAAATACATAGATTGATGTAAATGTTGTGGCTACATATTGCCACAACAAGATATGAAAAATAATTGTTGAAAATTTGAAAACAAGTGTGTAAAAATTGTTTCACATGCTGTCTTAGTATAATAGATCTGAAATTATTCAAGGAAATCTCATTTACTCTAGGGAGTAAACAATATGTTAAATCTTTAATTTTTAGTTATTTTAAAATAACTGTTGATTTTCATTTATTGTGTTTCTTTTCCATTTGGAATAGTAATTTCAGTTAAAATTTTCATAGCAAATTTATACCATCTAAATTACTTAGAAGACTGAAGATTAACAAATGTCTTCATGAGTCACATACTTTCCAGCTTTTCTTCTTTGGTAATGAGTTCTCTCATATCTTATTAAATCAGATAAACTTCCAATTGCAACTTATTGATGCAGAAGTGTAGTATATGACTATGACTTGATAAATGTAAGTTAAATTAACTGAGTTTATTAACTGTTGAACTCTTCAAAACCCTCAACATCTACCAAAGAAAATAATTAAAAAAACAACAACAACACATGTTTGGATAGGGCTGCTGCTGCTGCTAAGTCACTTCAGTCATGTCCGATTCTGTGCGACCTCATAGATGGCAGCCCACCAGGCCACCTGACCTTAATATTCTGAGAAATGCTTCCAAGTGATAATAGTCCACCCTTCAGTATTATTCCACCAATGTGTACTACTTGTCTTTAAGCACTAGGTTCTCATAAGGATGCTGCTGTCTATGGCAAGTTGACCTTTCACAGGGCAGTTGAGCTACTCAAAAAGTGTGATCACTGTATACTAAGCAGTATAAATAAAGGGATAGTGCATACCTTCTGACCTAGAGGGTCTTCAGACTTCTTTATTACCTCTGCCTTTGTCTTTTCTCTCATTTTCAGAAACTATGACATATTAAATGCATTCTGTGAAGGAAAGATTAGAAGCAGCATTCTCATGGCAATTACCCATTGACTTTAGGCTTTGACACAAAGGACAGAGCCCAGCCCAATGCTTTATGGGACTAAATAAGACCTTTCATATTGCAAATGTTCAAGAAAAGAAGCCCAAAATACATCATCAGAAGATTGGTACATAATAATCTATTTTTTTTAGATCCAAGAGCCATTGCTCTTTGAAGGATCAACTAATCACTATTTTCCCCATTCTTTGTCTCCCTCATAGGACTATTATGATGTCGTACTTGGAAAAACCAGAGCCCTGCTAAAATGGCATATGGCATTTAACAATATAAATCTCCATTTTCAGTGCTTGCATAAATCTAATGATTTTTTTCTCTTGAGCAAAGAGTCTTTAATGCCTTCCTGGTGTGTTTTGCAGAGCACTGGATCAACATCACACATGGAATATATTTGTAAAGAGACAGGCAGGATTATGTCATACCCAGAAGGGATAATAATCAGGTAACAAGCCTGCATTTGCTGTATTAATCGTATTTTTGTGACTGAGAGAATTAAGAATAGAGTTGGTTAATATAGTCAAGTTGACCTTCTTCTCAGTCTCTAATTTTGGTGTTTGAAATCTGTTGACCTGTCGGCGCATTGTGTCATTGATAAAGTAAGGCTAATCATGCTTAATACCTCCTCATTGGCTTAGGGCTTTGGAAAATAAAATTTCACATTTTGTATGTTAACTTAAAAACTTTTATACTGTTCAGGTGCTAATGGCTTTCTCTGGCGAAGAAAACTAAAGCATACCCTCTTATGATGATTTAAAGATTTTTTTTTTTCCCTTAAGATTTTGTTTTGACATGTATACACTGCTTTATTTATCTGTTTTTATTTTTGGCTGCTCCGGGTCTTCACTGCTGTTCGTTGGCTTTCTCTAGTTGCAGAGAGCAGGGGCTACTCTCTAGTGCAATGCAGGGACTTCTCATTTTGATGGCTTCTCTTGATGTGGAGCACGGACTCTAGGTGCACAAGCTTCACTAGTCACAGCACACAGCTTCAGGAGTTGTGACTTGCCTGCTCTAGGATGTGTAGGCTTCATAGTTGTGGCACTGGGGCTCATTTGTTGTGGCCGATGGGCCCTAGAGCCTGGGCTCAGTAGTTTCCATGCACAAGCTCAGTTGCTCCACGGCATGTGAAATCTTCCCAAACCGGGGATTGAACCTATGACCCCTGCATTGGCAGGCAGATTCTTATCCAGCATGCTGTTAGGGAAGTCCTGATTTGAAGAAGATCTTAAGTGAATAATTACACTAGTATTTTAAGTCAATTGCACATTATATTTATATCATAATGTTTAGGGTTGTTAGCATTAAGTAAAAATTAAAATGTAGATATTAAGGGTATTAAGATTGAGGGAAATGATAAATTGCAGTTTTAAGGAGATGATTTGATTTTAGGTAAGATAATGTTACATTACACCTGGTAAAAAGTAATTTAGTAAAATTTTTCGGTACAGTTTAGCATCAAATTGGAAATGAGAATAACTGGAAATATTCATGCTTTATTAATAAGCTTTTGGGATAAATTTTATGGAGTAATTATAGGAAACAAAGTAGTTGTAATACTCATCAAAAACCTATCAGTTGAACTAGAGTTATAAGTGCTGTACTAATAAGATATTACTATTTGTCAAAAAATGATTTGTCTAAAAATCATATAGTAGTGATGCTATAATTGATAAAAGTCAAGAGTTTGAAAAGTGATGGATGAAAAGTCTTTCTATTAAGAAATTGTCCATTTCCTAAGTGATACCTCATTGCAAAGCAGTTGAACATGTCTGTCAATGTCAGCTTGCATATAGAGAAGAATACAGGATAGGGTAGAATGTGTGTTTCTTTTTAAATTAAACAATGTAGACTTTATAGCCATTTCTCATTTTTTCTTTTTAACAGAACGCCACTTTTGTTCAGGCACTGGAGAGCCAAATACTAAAGGTCATATATTTCAGAGTATGTACCTGGGGCTAATTTTGTTCAGCTAAGCCTATGATTATAATTCAGTTTTCATGCTGATGGCTGAAACATGTGGTTGACTTCTGGCTCAACAGAGATGAGGGGAAATCTGCAAGGAGGGTTCTGGAAAAGACTTATTCTCACTGATAGCAAGAAAAAGTAGAGGCAAAATAAGTCTTCTCTCTGATGGATTCTTTTGTGACACCTGAAACTTTGGCACTCATTTGGGAACATGACTTGAGCCAACATAAAAGACTTAGTCAACATACATGTAGGCAGAGAAAAATCATAGAAAGAATGACTCATTATGATGTAATGTATCCACTAAATTAGCCAGTCATTCTGACTCTGATCTTTTTAGCTGCAATATGAAATTTCTATATTGTCAAGTTAGCTTGTTTGGGTTCTTCTCTAACTTGCACATAGTTGATACTTGAAGTATTAGTCACTCAGTCATGTCTGACTCTTTGTGACCTCATGGACTGTAGCCCACCATGCTCCTCTGTCCAGGGGATTTCCCAGGCAAGAATACTGGAGTGGGTTGCCATTCCCTTCTCCAGGGTATCTTCCTGACCAGGGATTGAACCCTGGTCTCTGCTTGGTATTCAATATATTGAAGCACTTATTTGTAATAGACATTCTTTCTGAGTGGATTTGAAAGCATTGAAAGTTTATATCAATGGCATGGGTGTATCAATTCTGTCTCTTATACACATCTAGATGTGTATAAGAGACAGCTGCTGCTGCTAAGTCACTTCAGTCATGTCCGATTCTGTGCGACCTCATAGATGGCAGCCCACCAGGCCACCTGACCTTAATATTCTGAGAAATGCTTCCAAGTGATAATAGTCCACCCTTCAGTATTATTCCACCAATGTGTACTACTTGTCTTTAAGCACTAGGTTCTCATAAGGATGCTGCTGTCTGTGGCAAGTTGACCTTTCACNTCCACCTCACCATTTTATAACAAATACAGTGAACTCCTGAAACATTCATTGGCCTACCAAAGAGAGTCTAGTTTTCTGTATTTAGAGCTATATTTAAATACTTGTCCTTATTTTTGATTCAATTCTTTTTATGTTATACTATGTTTTTTCATGAAGCTTAGAAAGTAAATCATATATCTGATTTTAATTATTACCTTAAAGCCTTGTTATGTAGTTAAGTTGTCTTTAAAAAAACTCGGTGGTGGTTATGAATTTTCGATGTTAACCAACAGACTTGCTTTAACTCTTGGTATTGGCTAGTCACTGTCCATGGTGCTATCAAAGTGAGAGAGGAAAAAGCTTTCTAATGTTGACTCAGTTCTTACTTTTTGATATTAGACTGTCATATACCTGTGGTATCATTTAAACTTTATTTAAAATAAAAATGTATTTAAAAATAACTTTTAAAGTTATTGCCCACTTTAAAAAATAGCATATTCACTATATTTGTCTTGAAATTAAGGTTTTAAAATTGTCTTTATTTCTTTGCGGCATCCTTCGTGGCTCAGATGGTAAGGAATCTGTCCACAATGCTGGAGACCTGGGTTTGATTCCTGGGTCAGGAATAGCCCCTGGAGGAGGGTATGGACACCTGCCCCAGTATTCTTTCCTGGACATAGGAGCCTTGCAGGCTCTAGTCCAAGGGGCAGCAATGAGTCAGATAATGATTGAGCAATTAACACTTATTTGTTTATTATACTGGTAAGAGTTTAGGTGAATATCTTTTAAGATTCTATGTGGTCAATAATAGAACAGTTTAAAATTATAACAGAATAATAAAGTAATTGCATGATTTGAGTTTTAGTTAGAAGTTTTGAGAAGTGGTTTAGAAGTGGTAGTTTAATATGTTTAAATTTTTTTACATATATATCAGCATCTCAGACTGCCGTGAATCAATTATTCATATTAAATATAAGAAAAAGTTACATACTTTCCTCAAAGAACTATAATTTCCTTACCAAGGCCAATGAGACTCTATATGATCTAACCTCCCTAATCTCTTTCGTGTCCTACCAAGCTCCTCTTCTACTTGTGCCAACAACAATTGCCTTTGTGCTATCCCTGAAATATACCAGCATGCTCCAGTTCACACTTTTAACTTTTTATTGTTCCCCCTTCTAGATGGCTTTTTTCTTCACATTCATATGGACTCACTTATCTCCTTTCTTCTGGTGTTATTTAAAATGTCACTTTCTGTAAATAAATGACAAAAAACAACGTAAAATTGATTTAAAATGTTGACAACATGGTAACAAGTCACATGATAAAAGGTCCAGTGAACCATTTTCATAAACCATCTAAATGGTTTTCGTGTCACTGATAATAGAGGTATCATCATGAGTGCTTATTTGACCCTATTGGCACAGAACAGCTTTCTTTGTAGTATGTATTCAGCTCAACTATGAAGAGTTTCACATTTAGCTTTATTTCAACTGATATAAGGACTTATCTTTTATACATTTAGAGATAAAGAAAAAGTCAGGTAACTTTCCCAAGGCCATCTGACTTGTAAGTTATACAACTGGGAGGGTACATGCTTTTAAGTGGTAGTTGATTTTTTTTGTAATAGAGATTCTTGAATATCTAAAAAGCATAATATTTATTATAAACCTTGTAAAAGTGATAATTGAACTTCAGTAACTTTATGCTTTTTTGGGAAGAGCATTTTAGTGTTTTTCGAATACAGGTTACATTATTTTGCTTCAAAATGCTTTTTGTTTTTTTCTTAAATTATTTTCAGGATAGAAGAATCTTTATCCAGTCATACGCAAAATTCAGTAAACAATTTTCCATAAAAATGTAGAATTGTATGGCATGCCAATCTATAAAACTCTGCAGAATTTAAGCCAACATTGTTAGGTTCCATAAACATTACAGTTCTCACCTTGACTCTGGACTCCAGCTCAGTTTCAGATATGGGTCTGTTTTGTAAAGGATATGAACAAAACAATGATTTAAAAGAGAATAGGCTGCTAGCTCAGTTGGTAAAGAATTTGCCTGCAATGCAAAAGCCTTGGGTTTGATTCTTGGGTTGGGAAGATCCCCTGGAGAAGGAAGTGGCAACCCACTCCAGTATTCTTGCCTGGAGAATCCCATGGGCAGTGAAGCCTGGGAGTCTACAATCCATGGGGTTGCAAGAATCAGACATAACTTAGTGACTACTAAACCACCACAGGCTGCAAGAATCTCTAATAATCTTGAAAGAAANGCAACCCACTCCAGTATTCTTGCCTGGAGAATCCCATGGGCAGTGAAGCCTGGGAGTCTACAATCCATGGGGTTGCAAGAATCAGACATAACTTAGTGACTACTAAACCACCACAGGCTGCAAGAATCTCTAATAATCTTGAAAGAAACATTAAGTAAGCCATAAAGATCATATCTAAGTATGAATAATCTAAATATGATCATATCTAAGTATGGATAATCCAGTGGATCCAAGAAAAGAGTCATGGTAATTTGGGAACTTTTGAGTGTCTATCACATCAGCAAAGTGATAGTAGCCCATATAATTTAGAAACAATGAATTGAATCAACTTAGTTCATTAAAACATGGCAAGTTTATACTGTGATAATTCATCTTTTCTATTAAAAGGACTTATTCAGTCCATGACCATGTATTCTGTTTGCCCACAAATATACAGGTCTTTGAAGTGTTGTTATTTACTAATCCTGAAAGAAACATTTTTAAAAATAAAAATTAAGGAGAGAACTTGAAAGGAAGTTTCAAACAAAAACTTGAGAATTTTCATACTGGGACAATCAGTGAAATGAAAGGAGTTCAGTTCAGTTGCTCAGTCGTGTTCGACTCTTTGCGACCCCATGAACCGCAGCACGCCAGGCCTCCCTGTTCATCACCAACTCCCGGAGTTCACTCAAACTCATGTCCATTGAGTCGGTGATGCCATCCAACCATCTCATTCTCTATTGTCCACTTCTCCTCCTGCTTTCAATCTTTCCCAGCATCAGGGTATTTTCAGATGAGTCAGCCCTTTGAATCAGATGGCCAAAATATTGGAGTTTCAGCTTCAGCATCAATCCTTCCAATGAACACCCAGGACTGCTTTCCTTTAGGATGGACTGGTTGGATCTCCTTGCAGTCCAAGGGACTCTCAAGAGTCTTCTCCAACACCACAATTCAAAAGCATCAATTCTTCTGCACTCAGCTTTCTTTATAGTTCAACTCTCACATCCATACATGACTACTGCAAAAATCATAGCTGGGGATTTTATAGAAAAGAATTCTTGAGGAGCATATATGGAGATGAAAACAAGTGTTGTTTCCCTAAATTCCATCATTATTTGCTCTCAGACACAGTTAACAGTAGTTTTTCCACAGATCTACCTACTTTGAAAAATTGCCTATTGAATAAGCAACTACATGCCAGATAAATGGTTTTCTGACCATGAATTTGTTGGCTTGGATGTAATTGCACTTCCACCATTTGTTTATATACGTCATCCTACACTTTACTTTTCCTGCTGCCTCCCAACCTTTCTGCTTCAATTTGCAATAATGGTTGATGTCTAAAATGTGTAGCCCTGCGGAGACAATCCCAAAATGAAATTGGGCAGTCAGAGCTTGATACCACCGGTAGATCAGACTCATAATACTTTGGTTACGTCAGTCTAAATGTAATGGAGGCAGCAGTCTGTCCTAAAACAAAATTTAAAAAAACCGAAAACCTGTTTTTAAACCTGCATTAAATTAGATTAAAAAGGAAATGGCTTGATTATTCTTATATGATACTGGACAGAAAATGTTGCCCAGGACATGGTCTCTCCGTCCCTTGTCACTGATGATGAAGTGACCTTCTCTTTGACTTAAAAGATTATGTATCTCAACTTGATACTTCAATGATTTCTCATCTACCAGTACTTAATGGTGTTCCCAGAGTCTACCAACATTACTGCAACAGTGCAGGTGAGCACTGCATATATATATAATAGGAACTGCCATTTAATCTTAAATATCACTCAGCCCTAGCTAGCTATAAAAATACCTTTTTCTTACCCTTCATCTCTTTTCCTTCTCTTTTGCATTGTCATGAGAAAACCTGAAATCTCTAAAGTCTATAATTTCAAGTATCATTACTGATAAAAAAAAAAAAGAAAGTTATAGAACTGAATGACAGGTTGGAATGATTTGAAACCCAAAATTCAGGAAACCAAGTTTGAGGCATAGGTTCATAATTCTTGTAGAAGGGTCCATTCTAAGTAGTTGTACTCAAATTCTCTACTTTGTGATACAGGTTTTTATCACTTCCATCATCTTTTTTTCTGATGCCACGTATAGTTTTCACAAAATGCTCTGCATACTCTGGATTACAGAATTAGAACTCCGCTTTTTGTAGGAGCTAGAAGTGGGTTGCCATTTCAATGCTTGCATGCATACATGCTGAGTCGCTTTAGTCATGTCCGACTCTGTGCGACCCCATAGACAGCAGCCCACCAGGCTCTTTGTCCCTGGGATTCTCTAGGCAAGAATACTGGAGTGGGTTGCCATTTCCTTCTCCAATAAAGAGAAAAGAAAAATATGACCAGCTCACCAAATAAAGTTTTGTGTCAGCTTTTTCTGTGCAAGAAAGCTATAGAGGTAGTTTAAGTACCATTTCTAATTCAGGTCAAAAACCAAAATTTCTAAGAAAATTTTCAAGATCACCTCCAAGATCACCCCTGCTTTCCATCACTATAACATGACACATTATATAATGTACACTTTAAGTCTGTAAACTGAAAGACACAATAACATTTTTGATATTTACATTTAAGATTCCCCCTTTCCTTCCCTTCCTTCATTCCTTTTTTTTTTTCTTTCTTTCTTTCTTTTTTGGTATTGTCTGCACCTTCTGCTATCTCCATTTATCCAAAATTTTTGGATTCTCACACTTTAAATCCACACGTGACTGCTAACCATTTAGTACTACCATTTTTCACCATCCCCAGTTTATGTAGGCCAAGACACTGGAGCTAATTGGACAATCTATTGGAGACAGAGAAGTTATCTTTGATAGATTTCTGTATGTTCCACTATATTTAGTGTTTCAGTCTCCTTATCCTCTCTTATGTCTTCTGTGTTATGTTTCCCAGAGTGGAGAAGTGAGTACCACCTCTTCCATGGTGGCTCCATGAAGGTTAATGACTTTTATCAATAGCAACAGACAATCCAGTTGACTGCACCCTCTTTTTGGAACACTGGCTTCTGCAATTTACAGGACATCACACTTTTCTGATTTTCTTCTTACTTCTCTGACTTTCCTTTCTCAGATTTTTTCTTTTTTTTAGGCTGATTTCTGTTCCTCATTGTACTCTTGAACTAGAATATATTGGGCTACATTTGAATCTTTCTTTTTTCTGTGATATATACATAATTATATGTACATGATAATGTATTTTCTCCCCATATGCAATGTGTCATCTCTGTATAATATATCTCTTAATACACAGTATATCTTCTTTACATACATATAAATGTATGAGTCATTAAAATGCTACTTAAAAAATGGAATATTAATAATTATACCCAAACAGATTCATGACTTATTAGTTTCTAAAAACTTGGAAAACAGTTGTGATCAAATAGCACATTATATAATGGAGAATATTAAAATTGTTTTATGCCATTTCTTTCATGTGCTTATATACTATATTTGCACATATATAGTATATGTGTATCATAATTAACATATATTTGTATATAGTAGAGTAACAGAAACATTATTCTTAAAAAGTAATAGATCAATGAATAAAATAATTCTTAAATTTTACATATTACTCAGTTAATGTTTATTTAGCTTATTTTTAGATACAGATTTTATTAGACTCAGTGGATATTATGTGGCATTTATAATGGAATAATAAGGGATTAAAATATTTGCATATATCATCTGGTCATCATATTTGGTGGGTCATATAACCAAAATCACCTAAAATATTTCTCGTGAAATATGCTCATTATCTAGTTCTATTTTCCGTAATTCTCCTATTCTACCTTGGACTTTTCCAAATAATTGAAATTGGAAATATAAATTGGAATCTAGCTAAAATAATTTATTGCTTAAAATGGTATACTGACTTTCTTTTGAGAGTCTAATGCTGAATTATGAAATATATGAACACTCAATGGCTTAAAACAGTAAGCATTTATTAGCCCATGAACATGCAGTTCATTGATTTAACCTGGTCTTAGCTGGTCAGTTCTGTTCATTTTGGCTGGACTTATTCTCAGATCTAGTAATCAACCAGCTATAAACTGATATAGGTTAGCTCTGGGAAAACTGGCACAACTGACTCTCACCGTTTGCCCTTAAATGTCTAGGCTGAGCATATTTTCTCCATGAGGGCAGAGATGCAAGGGCACAATTGAAAGCTTCCAAGTGCTTTTCAAGGCTCTGCTTTTAAAATACTTGCCAATATTCCATTGACCAAAGCAAGTCTTATGCCCAAATCCGTAGTAATAGTGGGAGAGTTCTGTTTGGTTTTAGGTCAAAAAACATGAACACTAGGCAGGGAGCAGAATAAGGTCAGTAATGGGAATAGTCTCCCACATGTGATATGAACACATTGGAAACTACTGTAGGGGTCATAATCATATGTGGAACGTATTAGCATAAACATACACCTCTCCCTCAGAAACCTCACTCAATGTGTATGTGTGTTCAAAAAGCCATGCAGATGGTTGGAATATATACCTGATTGGGAAAAACTAGCTTAATAATATTAATTAATTAATCTCTCTAAATACCAAGAGATATGGTGTGGCAATTTGATTGGTCTAAGAATGTACTTATATTTTTGGAACAGTCAAGCAGTTTATCTAGTTCAGGGCTTCCACAGAAACTTTAAAAGTAAGCCATTTATTCAAAGGAAAATTTCTTTCTAGGGCGTGTGATTTATCCCTTGTGCTTACTTTTTAAAATATAAAAATCAAGAATAATAAATATCTAACTTCAATAAAATGTTCCTCCTAGATTCCCTCTTTCATGTTTTCACTTGGTTTTTCTACTTATTTCATTTTATAATCCATTTTTTCCCCTTTATCCAGACTTGCCAAAGGGTCTGTCTTCATTCTCATACTTGCTCTGATTCAGTGGACTTTTCTAATAGCCTAGTAGTAAACTCTGACTAAAGTCTATGCCACAAAATAACTCTGCCTTTAGTATTTTAGTGCCATTTGAATTACTAATACCACAATGTTATTTTCCAGTTCCATCATAAAATGTTATTGTAGTAAAATATCAAAGGTCAGATTAAAAATACTGAAATAATAAAATATATAGGCAAATTGACTCATGAATATACATAAATACATACAAGAACTCTACTACATTTTAACATAGGAAAAAGCATAGACTATTTTCTCTTTTAATTTTTCCATTTTTTAATCTGCTTCATTGACTGGCTTTAAAATAATCTCTCATCTGGAAACTTCAATTCTTATGAAACAACAAGGTTATTTTTGGTGTTCAAGAATTTTGTTGGTATGCCCTTGTTTTTGTCTATTTTTTATTTTGTTGCCCTTGCCTTGGTGTTTTATCTGTGAAACACTGCCAGACCACTGTCATGAGCTTTTATGTCTGTTTACTCATCTAGAAGCTTTGGAGTCTGGAGAATTAAGTCTTCAATCAATTTTAAGTTGAGTTTTGTTTAGGATGTAAGATTAAGGCCCAATTCCACTTTTAAGTAAGTGGATATCAATTTTTCGAAATGCCATTTATTAAAGAAGCTAACCTTTTTTTATTGTGTGTTTTTAGCACCCTTGTCAAAGATCGATTGACCATATGATACACGGACTTATTTCTGGCTTTTCTATATGTTGTTCCATTGATGTGAATGCTTTTCCTTATGTCAGTACCATACTTCTTTAATTACTGTATCTTTGAAGGACATTTTGTAATAAGTAAATGTGAGGCCTTCAACTTTGTTCTTCCTTCTCCAAATTTTTTGTTATTTAGATATTTTGCGTTTCCAAATGTAGTTTAGATTTTCTTCTACTATAAAAAAATGCCATTGGGATTTTGATAGGGATTGCTTTGAATCTATAGATCACTTTAGATAATATGGACATTTTAACAATATTATGTCTTTCAGTCAAACTAAAATTCTTCAGAGAAAAAGAAACAATGAATAGATTGAAACAACTACCAATAGCATTAAAAATGAACTGAGGGCATGCATAAACATTTCTCCAAAGAAGCCATACAGATGGTCAACTGGTTTTTGAAAAGGTATTAAACATCATTAACCATTAGGGAAATACAAATTATAGCTACAATGAGGTATCACTTCATACCTGTTGCTGCTGCTGCTGCTAAGTCACTTCAGTCGTGTCTGACTCTGTGCGACCCCATAGACAGCAGCCCACCAGGCTCCCCTGTCCCTGGGATTCTCCAGGCAAGAACACTGGAGNCGGGATTGGGAGCTTGTGTGCACCTGTGGTGGATTCATGTCGGTGTATGGCAAACCCAATAGAGTATTGTAAAGTTAAATTTAAAAATAAATAAATAAATAAATTAAAAAAAAAAAAAAAAAGCTAACCATGCCACATTCCGAGGCTGCTGGACTGACCCTCTGCAATGGTCCACACTGTGTCTGTGGGGTGTGCTTCTCTTTGAATCTGAATAAATCCACTTTATCTCTCACGGAGTACCTTCTGTGATGAGACATCAAGAACCTGAGGTCCATTAGGTCCCGAAACCACGTACCATGGGCCTTGGCTGAGTTTAAGTCCTGGTCACGTGGGTTTGAGTCCCAACCTGCATATTGGCTGGGTTTGAGTCCCAACACATGGGTTCAAGTCTAAGTCTGAGGTCAACGGTTTTGTTAACAAGTCACATGCCCGACAACACAGTGAGGCCAACGAAACTGAAACATCAGAGTCTGGAGTGGAGAAAAGTTTATTTCAAGGCCATACAAGGAGCTAAGGTGGCTCTTGCGCTAAAAAGCCTTGAATTCTCCCAAGGGTTTTGGTAAAGCATTTTTTAAAAGCCAGATGAGGGAGAAAGAGGTCAGGGGGTGCATGATCAGATTGTGCACATTTCTCTGGTTGACTAATGATGGGGGAACAGGGTGTCTCAGGGGTTAAGATGACCAGTCCTTAGGCTGTTGGAAGCCTGGAGCTATGTGTTCACACAGCAGGTAGTTAACATATTCCTTTTGGTAGGGGGTTTTCACGTCTGCAAAACAGCTCAGGAAATTTGCCTCAAATACTGTGGTCTAAGTACTTCAGAGAGGAGCTAAAGCAGATTATGGGAGAAGGCCTGTCCCAGGACAGTCCCATAGGGTCCTGCTCCAATACAGTAGATTATATATGATGTTCTGTAGACCACAAGAACATCATGTGTAGTTTTGTATGGCGTATCAAAGAAAATCAAAGCCTATGTGTGTATATTATGATAGAAGAAGAGAATTCATCTGAGTTCTACATTGAAGTTGCACTGTTGGCTTTAACATATAAAAGTAAGCTGCTTTTGGGCTCCCTATCATGGAGCTCAAGAAGAAAGTTCAGTTCAGTCACTCAGTCACGTTCGACTCTTTGCGGCCACATAGGCTGCAGCACGCCAGTCTTCCCTGTCCATCACCACCTCCCAGAAATGGTTCAAACTCATGCACATTGTGTCAGTGACACAATCCAACCATCTCTTCTCTGTCATCCCGTTCTCCTCCTGCCTTCAGCCTTTCCCCAGATTCAGGGTCTTTTCCAGTGAGTCAGTTCTTAACATCAGGTGGCCNAACTCATGCACATTGTGTCAGTGACACAATCCAACCATCTCTTCTCTGTCATCCCGTTCTCCTCCTGCCTTCAGCCTTTCCCCAGATTCAGGGTCTTTTCCAGTGAGTCAGTTCTTAACATCAGGTGGCCAAAGTATTGGAGCTTCAGCTTCAGCATCAGTCCTTCCAATGAGTATTCAGGACTGATTTCCTTTAGGATTGACTGGATCGATCTCTTTGCAATCCAATGGACTTTCAAGAGTCTCCTCCAACACCACAGTTCAAAAACACCAAGTCTTGGTGCTCAGCTTTCACTTTGGTACAAGTCTGACACCCGTAAATGACTACAGGACAAACCATAGCTTTGACTAGATGGACCTTTGTCAGCAAAGTAATGTCTCTGCTTTTTAATATGCTGTCTAGATATGTCACAGTTTTTCTTCCAAGGAGCAAGCGTGATTTTGGAGCCCAAGAAACTAAAGTCTGTCACTATTTCCATTGTTTCCCCATCTATTTGCCATGAAGTAATGGGGCCGGATGCCATGATCTTAGTTTTTTGAATGTTGAGTTTTAAGCCAACTTTTTCACTCTCCTTTTTCGATTTCATCAGGACGCTCTTTAGTTCCACTTCGCTTTCTACCATAAGGGTGGTATCATCTGTATATCTGAGGTTATTGATATTTCTTCTGGCAATCTAGATTCTGGCTTGTGCTTCATCCAGTTCAGGATTTTGCATGACATACTCTGCATATAAGTTAAATAAGCAAGGTGACAATATATAGCCTTGTATACTCTTTTCCCAATTTGGAACCAGTCCATTGTTCCATATCCGTTTCTAACTCTTGCTTCTTGACCTGCATACAGATTTCTCAGAAGGCAGGTAAGGTGGTCTGATATTCCCATCTCTTTCAGAATTTTCCACAGTTTGTTGGGATCAACATAGTCAAAGGCTTTACCATAGTCAATGAAGCAGAAACAAATGTTTTTCTGGAATTCTTTTGCTTTTTATATGATCCAACAGAACTTGGCAATTTGATCTCCAGTTCCTCTGCCTTTTCTAAACCCAGGTTGAACATCTAGAAGTTCTCTGTTCATGTACTATTGAAGCCCAGCTTGGAGAATTTTGAACATTACTTTGCTAGTGTGTGAGAAGAGTGCAATTGTGCTATAGTTTGAACATTCTTTGTCATTGCCTTTCTTTGGGATTGGACTGAAAACAGACCTTTTGCAGTTCTGTGGCCACTGCTGAGTTTTCCAAATTTGCTGGCATATTTAGTACCACACTTTCACAGCTAGAATTCTGCTACCACTAACTTTGTTCATGGTGATGCTTCGTAAGGCCCACTTGACTTTGTACTCCATGTCTGGCTGTAGGTGAGTGATCACACCATTGTGGTTATCTGGGTCATTAAGATCTTTTTTGTATAGTTCTTCTGTGTATTTTGCCACCTCTTCTTAATATCTTCTGCTTCTCATAGGTCCGTACAGTTTCTGTCCTTTATTGTACCCATCTTTACATGAAATGTTCCCTTGGTATATCTAATTTTCTTGAAGAGATCTCTAGTCTTTCCCATCCTATTGTTTTCCTCTATTTATTTGCATTGATCACTTAGGAAGACTTTCTTATCTCTGCTCACTATTCTTTAGAACTGTGCATTCAAATGGATATATCTTTTCTTTTCTCCGTTGCCTTTTGCTTCTCTTCTTTTCATACCTATTTGTAAGGCTTCCTCAGACAACCATTTTGCCTTTTTGCACTTTTTCTTCTTGGCGATGGTTTTGATCACAGCCTCCTGTACAATGTTATGAAGTTCCATCCATAGATCTTCAGGCACTCTAATTATCAGTTCTAATCCCTTGAATCTATTTGTCACTTCCACTGTATAATGTAAGGGATTTGATTTAAGTCATACCTGAATGGCCTAGTGGTTTTCCCTACTTTCTTCAACTTAAGTCTGAATTTTGCAATAAGGGGTTCATGATCTGAACCACAGTCAGCTCCTGGTCTTGTTTTTGCTGACTGTATAGAGCTTCTCCATCTTTGGCTGCAATGAATATAATCAGTCTGATTTTGTTATTGACCACCTGTTGATGACCATGTGTAGAATCATCTCTTGTGTTGTGAGACAAAGCTGTTTGCTATGACCATTGTGTTCTCTTGGCAAAACTCTATCAGCCTTTGCCCTGCTTCATTTTGTACTACAAAGCCAAACTTTCCTTCTACTCTGGGTGTCTCTTGACTTCCTACTTTTGCATTCCAGTCCCCTATGACGAAAAGGACATCTTTTACTGGTGTTAGGTCTAGAAGGTCTTGGGTAGGTCTTCATAGAACTGTTCAACTTCACCTTTTTTAGCATTAGTGGTTGAGTCATAGACTTGGATTACTATGATATTAAATGGTTTGCCTTGGAAATGAACAGAGATCATTCTGTCATTTTTGAGATTGCATTTTGGACTCTTCTGTTGACTATGAAGGCTACTCCATTTCTTATAAGGGATTCTTGCCCAAAGTACTAGATATAATGGTCATCTGAATTAAATTTGCCCATTCTGGTCCATTTTAGTTCACTTATTCCTAAAATGTCACTGTTCACTCTTACCATCCCTTATTTGACCACTTCTAACTTACCTGATTCGTGGACACAACATTCCAGGTTCCTATGAAATATTGCTCTTTATGGCATTGGACTTTACTTTCATCACCAGTCATATCCACAGTTGGGCTTCATTTTTGCTTTGGCTCAGCCTCTCCATTCTTTCTGGAGCTATTTCTCTAATCTTCACCAGTAGCATATTGGGCACCAACTAATGTGGGTAGTTCATCCTTCAGTGTCATATCTTTTTACCTTTTCATACTGTTCATGAGATTCTCAAGGCAAGAATACTGAAGTGGTTTGCCATTCCTTTCTCTAGTGGACCACGTTTTTTCAGAACTCTCCACCATGTCTCATCTGTCTTGGATGGCCCTACACAGCATGGCTCATAGTTTCATTGAGTTGGATAAGGCTGTGATTCAAGTGATTAGTTTGGTTAGTTTACTGTAACTGGTTTTCATTCTGTCTGCCCTCTGATGGATAAGAGTAACAGGCTTGTGGAAGCTTCAAAGAGGAAAATTTTTGTCAAATCAGTTTCTACAGAATAAGTGCCAAAGAATGTGTGAAAATGAGTCATTCCATATGAGACATGGCAGTTTTAATTAAGATTACCACATTGATAATACCATAGCCCTTTACATCATCATCTACTGTGATCCATATGGTTCTAACCAGAGGCCATATAAGTGAACTGAAGGGGATATGTCTGTGTCTGTCTGTGTTAGTTGCTCAGTCCTGTCCAACTCTTTGCCATCCCATGAGCTATAGCCCACCAGGCTCCTCTGTTTATGGAATTTCCCAGGCAAGAATACTGGAGCGGGTTGCTATTTCCTCCTCCAGGGGATCTTCCTGACCCAGGGATTGGACCCAGGTCTCCTGCATTGTAGGCAGATTCTTTAACATCTAAGCCTCCAGGGAAACCCTGAAGGGGATATAATGAGGGCCAATCATAGTGAATCCTTCACTTTTAAATGTAGATACATTGCTAATTGCTATATTATATATTGATATCCTTTTAAACTAAAATCAAATACAGGTATAATAAAACTCATTTTGTTTTAATTATGAATGGTAATTATTTGGAAAGAAACTTATGGTTCAAAGAAGCTTGTCATATGTATATCTTTAAAACAGTAAGAGTTATAGGTGAATAGTTTCATATATTATTATATATATTATTTTTCATAAATATAATTTCCTCCACAATATTTTTCTTTCTTCTCATAGAAGTGTTCAGGAGATAACTTTCATTTTTGAAATTTTGTCAAGCAAAGACTGTATCTCAAGGGTCAAACTCAATGAGTATTCACCAAGCTGAACACAGTAATGGAACTGCCCCCCAGAATGAGAGGTAGGGCATTATTAAGATACCAAAAATCTTTCTTGAGTACCCCATTTCACTTAATAACCCTAATGATAAAGATAACTGCTGTCCTGACTTCTAAGAGCTTAGATTAGTTCTGCTTTTTTTGCTATTAATGTAAATGGAATCATACATTATGTGCACTTCTGTTTCTGACTTCTTTGTCTCAACATTTTACTTGTGAAATTTATCCATGCTTTTGCCTTTAGTTGCAAACCATTCATTCCTGTTACTGTGTAGTATCTTTTTGTAAGGATATTCCATTTTAGTCAACCTAAAAATTCATAGGTAACAGTAAGGAAGGAATACCTTTTCAAATATTTATTGGCTTTTAAATATCTATTATCTTTTGCAAATATCTGTTCAAGTCTTCTGTATATTCTTCTGTTAGATTTTTGTCTTTCTCCTATAATAAGTTTATTTTAAATGTGTTTTTTGTTAGAGTATATATACTGCAAATATTTTTTCCACTCTGTGGATTGTGGAATCTTTTGCCAAATATTAAGATGGTAATAAAAATTCAATTAAGAGTTCTAAAAATTTATTTGAATGTATTGTATTCTTCCCTATTTATTTTCTTTAAAAAGCTAATTTTATCTCTTGATATATTTAAGAACAAACATACTCTTTTTTACCTATATCTGAATAAATAGCTTTTTCAACATTGACTCTCCATTATCTGAATGAATTATCAGACTCTTTGCCTAAAGGGGGACCATTAGTATACCAAGTAGTTTTTTACCAAATAGTTTAAGGTTCAAATATATTCATTTTTAGTAAACCTACATATTGTTGACAGTGGGATCAGTATAGCTACCAACTAATGCCTAAGTGTCAACATTTCAAGTAAATAATTTCTTATGTCAAATTCAGTTTACTCAAGGAATAAGCAAATTATTATAATTATCTCCTCTCACCTGGTTTTTAGTAGATTAATTGACAATTCTTTCTTTTTTATGGATGAATGCATATATACATATGTGTGTGTGATGAAATGACACATACACATACATGAAGTTGAAAATAGTGATTTACTAGAGGATAAGATGAAATAATATTTCAGGCCTGAAGGACATTTAATTATAAGTTTGACAGCATTTATTACTGTGATTTGCAACAAGTCTACAAGATTCAAATATAAAGATGTTAAATTTCCTCTAAGCAAAAGCATTGATCTGAAGACTTTTAACTTCTTCCCCTTGACAAAATATATCAGAAAAGTGTGGGAAATGCCAAATAAAGCTATTTGTTCTTAAATACTTTAGAGCACTGCATTTTTTCAAAGTATGCCTTAAGATTTCCTAAAGGAAATCAGTCCTGAATATTCATTGGAAGGACTGATGTTGAAGCTGAAACTCCAATACTTTGGTCACCTGATGCGAAGAGCTGACTCATTTGAAAAGACCCTGATGCTGGGAAAGATTGAGGGAGGGAGGAGAAGGGGACAACAGAGGATGGCCTCACTGACTCAATGGACATGAGTTTGAGTAAACTGTGGGAGTTGGTGATGGACAGGGAGGCCTGGCGTGCTGCAATCCATGGAACTGCAGAAAGTCGCACATGACTGAGCGACTGAACTGAACTGATGCCTTAAGAATAATCATTAATAAAATAAATCATTAAATAGTATTGTTGTAGCCACACATTCTGGGAAACAAACTCACTCAGAAGGACAATCAATGCAGATAGTGGAGAGCAGTTTATTACACCAGCAGGCCCAGAGTCTCCTCTTAGCCAAGGACCCCGACAGACTTTTGAGAAAACCTTGTATTCTTTAAATGTACTGCTCAAGCCCACATTCCCAAATGCCTTAAACCTAGCCTGGAAAGTGTTAAAGGGAGATACAATCAGGTTACAGCCATGATTCATAATAAGAGGGGTCAGCTGGTTATACATTGTAGCCTATACCAATGGGTGCCATAAAGATTACAAAGGCGCTTGACTACAAGGGGATTGTTACATTCTTTTTGGCAACGGGAAATGTTGGTATAGAATCTGGTGCTTATCAGTCCGGGAGGCCAGTTTGGCCATAGGGATGTTATCCCCGTGGTTACCAAGCGCATAGTCCAAGGCTCACTGAAAGTGCAAGATGGGGTTTCCTTCTTTCTCAAGATGGAGTCAGCTTGGCCTGTTCCTTTCCTCCCTCAATATAAGTAGGAGAAAGAATAAAATAGAATAAAATAAAATAGAAAGTAGTAATATCAGTATTTCCTAGAGTTTGTAACTTTAAAATTTCTAGTTTTTGAAAATAGCCTAATATTTCCTGCAGATTACATTAAAATAATTGTACAGCATTCTTTTCTTCTACAGTGACTTCTTTTTGTGTGTGACTAAGTGATTTAAGAACAAAAACAAATGTTCCTTTGAATTATTTTTCATTTTCAATCCATTCCTTAGGGGCCACTGCTTTTTCTTTCTATATTGAAAATTTTAAATCTAAGCCCAAAATGTTCTCTGATGCATTAGAAACATATTCCCCCCCTATGCTCTTGACTTTGCCTAGATGGATAAGTCATAAAAGGATGGGGCCATAAGCTGTTTTTAGATTTGTCTAATGTACACTTGTCTAAATTAAAGAAGTACTCCTTCCAAGTAACCTCCTCTTCATATACACACATATGCATATTCATGCATAAAAATAAGCTAAATAAGTCACAGGAGACATATTTTTTTCTTGGACTTTTATTTCAGGAAATGTAAAATCCAGCCAAAAGGAAATGGGTTGCAGAGAATACACAGCTTATTTATTGTCAAATTCATTCAAGTTAAATGACTCAGTGGAGCCAGCAGTCATCAAGAGGAAGGGGAAGTGGAGTAATAGAAATATCCACAGTGTATTATTTAACCAACAGAGAGCTGTAATGGAAGAAAAGTGAGAGTTTTGATTAGGGTGTGGGGCTCTCTCTGGAGTGGGTACTTGCTGTACCTTTGTTTCATAGGTGAAAGCCACTGGGTCTCCAGTCACTTCATTTGTGTTTGATCTTTTAGGGAGTGGAATGATTCCTGATCTCTGTGATGTAAAAATATCTGTGATGGTGTTCTGCTAAGAACAAATATATAAAATATCCAAATGACTATAATAATCTTCATGTTTTCACATCTTAAACGTATTTTTTGGACGTTTCATTCTGGCCATTTTGTTGGACTGAATATAGATTTTAAAAAAAATTTATTTAATGAATCAGCACATTGAAGTTAATATTATTGTTTAATAGCATCCTTCACTAAAGTTCCAAGCAAGAATTTCTTCATCTGAGAATTTATTTCAGAAACTTTTAGCCCTGTAGAAATAGCCTAAGCATCTAGATAACACCAATATCTTTGAAACATCAGAACAAATTTACAATTCCAAGAATAGCATCAACATGTTACCATCTCACTATTCAATACAGCATGCTTTTCTTTTCTAGTCAAGCCTTTGAAGGTAGGGTATTGAATTTTTCTTCAAACTTTTAAATGATCCATAAATATCCTTCCATAAAAGACCTAAAACTACTTTTTTTGGAAAGCCTTTAAATTTTTCAAAAGGTTGATACAATTTGTGCAAGCTGAAAATGTCAGCAGGGAAAAAAAGGATCACTAGAAAGAATTACAAACTCTTGAAAAACAAGGAGCAACCTAAGATACAGTCTCTTCTTCTAAAAATTGAACTCTAAGTGACAAATTTGGTTGCCACAGAGAAGTCATTAAATTTTTTTCTTCAGTCTTATACTCACAAACCTAACAGGAATGTAGCAAAAGATGAGGTTTCTTTTTCCATTTAGTAAAATTTTTACTTGAAATAAAATTCTGATAAATCTATTTTTATTCAGAGTTTTATTTTCTTTCCTGCTTCAACCAAAGTAACATAAAAATAAACTCCAAAAAAAATTTTTTAGGACAGGTTTTATTGCCTTTTTGCAACTGGGCTCCATTTGTAATGGGATATCTTGTAGGACAATGGTATGTAGCCCTTTTCTTCAAGGGAGTATTTGTTCTGGGTGTGTGTAGGAAAAAGCGGAAAAGTGGTGCTGAGTTTCTGTTTTCAGTGAGTTTGGGATATAACATTGACCTGTCTATTCTTCGCCATCATTCACTTGCATACTGCCACTGTCTGACAGACCCAGTACACATAGCTAAGAAGGCATAACCAGTAGTGTCAGGGAAGGCAAGAATACTTCTAATCAATACAGAACAGTAATGCCTGTGAGCATGTCTGAGAGATCACATACTACCACTGTATTTTGAATCTCTGTCTTATATATTTCAGATATATTGAAGGTGAACTGGGTGCTCAACACCAAATAACTGTGGTATTTAGTTATGAAAGAACAAAAAGTTTGACTTTCCATGTATTAAAATATTGCAAAAGATAATGTTTCCCCCCTAGAACAGCTTTGCTATATCAGATACAAAATAACCTGTTTTCTTTCTTTTTTACTTTTTTCTGATAACAAAGTAATATAAAAATCAATGTAAGCATTAAAAAAATACAGAAATTAGCATAGCAAATTTGCCTTCTCAAAGCATATTTTTCATAACTTGACTCATAAATATATAGAATGAACATGTCAAAGAATTTTGAACTCATTAATGAAGGAACCAGTGGGCATTAAAATGTAGTTACCAGTGGTGTAGATGTGAGATGCTTTAGGACTTGAGGGTTTGGGGGAAGACTTGTGGAAGGGAAGGGGCTCGCTGGGCTTGAAGCCTGGGTTGGATTTGGGCAGAGGACAGGTAATTCAGAATCACACCCTGGTGAAAACGGAAAAGGAAGAAAGTCGTGTCCACACTTTGCGATCTCGTGGATTATAGCCCACTAGGCTCCTCTGTGGGATCTCCTAGGCCTGAATACTAGAGTGGGTTGCCATTTCCTTCTCCAGGGCATCTTCCTGACCCAGAGCACAAATCTGAGTCTCCTGCATTGCAGGCAGATTCTTTACCGTCTGAGCCACTAGGGAAGCCTAGAAGTTACCAGTGCCACTGAATATTTTTACACATTTTAAAAAAGGGACTGTTAGAAGATTTCTAGTTCAGATATAAAACTTGAGGCAATAAAATCCCATTGAGTGTTTCTTTTCTCCAGGCAGAAATCTGCAAATGACCATGTTTAGTTTTCCACTTCTAGATTAAAAAACAACAACAAAAACCTCGCTACCTGATTGAATCTCCCGGTACAGCCTGACCATTGTCTAATGATGGTAGGTTTAAGCTCCAAAGCCTAACACTGTGAGTCTATTCCTATAGGTATCAGTAATTAAAAAACAAACAAACAAAACAAAACCTTGTTTATTGGTTTCCAGGAAAGTGAGCATACGTTTCTTTGTTGAAGATGAACATTTGCCTATATCCTATACAGAATCAAGCATGAGATAAATGCAGAGAATATATGTAGATGAGACTGAATAGCTGTGTTTAATGTATTACAGAACCAGTGTCAGTGTGGAGAGGAGTAAAGTTATTTATCGGGGTATCAGTAATAATTCTTTCGTAAGAATTTTATCAGCATTGTCTCTGAGGACATGTTAAGGACAGAGAGGGCATTGACAAATTTTTAGGGCTTTCAAATCCATTTTGAAAATTGTAGAATCTCTAAAATATTTATGTAATTCACAATTTACTTGTATAAAATCATCATTTACTTTGAAATCTCTTTCCATGCATCTCTTGTAATAGTGTTAAACTAGGCCAAGACATATGGAACATTTCAAATAAATCTAATTTTTTCTATTTCCCTTTTGATTAAATGAGGAAAAACAAGCCTTTATTATCCCCCAAATGTCTCTAAGAACTCTAAACTTAGTTTTAGATAGAAAAGACATGCAATTTTTGGACTAAATTTAGGGTTTGATCTAAAGGAAAACAAAAAGATTAGCACGGAAAATTTGGTCATCTGATTAAAATAGGGTCCTAGGTGTCTAAGGACAATTAATCAGTATGGCAATGTAATACTTTAAGTAAACATGAGAGAAGAAATCTCAGTTCCTTCTGATATGAGCAATATATTTTGCGTTGTTTAAATATCAATGACATGATGAGGACAAAACAAAATCATACATTTATTTGGATACTCTGATGAGCCATGAAAATGTAGCTGTTTGGCATACCACTTCAATACTCCATGCATGCTGCAGTCCATGGGGTTGCAAAGAGTTAGACACAACTGAGCGACTGAACTGACTGATGTTAAGAAATGACAACATACTTCAATTATGATATTAATTGATACCTAAATTCTGTCTTGCACTAATATGTGGCTGTAAAAAATGCATCAGTTTGCTTTTTTAAAAACTTCCTTGAGGACAAGACTGCATTCTTTCTTTCTCTTAAAACTGAGAACTTATTGCTTACATGCAGTCATTTTTTTCCATGCCATTACAATTCTTAGTCTAATTTCAAACATCAAAATTGATTATAACTTTCAGTCAGGTAAGTTCTATTGCAACTGAAGGTAGTGAATGATAACTGTCAATGTCAACCATGTTGATAGACAACAAAGGATCTGGAGCAAATAATGGGCTACCTACTGATACCTACACTACTTTTACCCATTCTTAATTGACTAAATGGACGTGTTCATTAACTCGACCGCCAAGTATAGCCACTCTGTAGCATGTTAAAGTAACAAAAAATGTGTGCATATATATATATATATGTGTGTATGTGTATCTTACTCCTTGAAAGGAAAGTTATGACCAACCTAGACAGCATATTAAAAAGCAGAGACATCACTTTGTTAACAAAGGTCCGTCTGGGCAAGGCTATGCTTTTTCCAGTAGTCATGTATGGATATGAGAGTTGGACTGTAAAGAAAGCTGAGTGCCGAAGAATTGATGCTTTTGAACTGTGGTGTTGGAGAAGACTCTTGAGAGTCCCTTGGACTGCAAGGAGATCCAACCAGTCCATCCTAAAGGAGATCAGTCCTGGGTGTTCATTGGAAGGACTGATGTTGAAGCTGAAACTCCAGTACTTTAGTCACCTGATGTGAAGAGCAGATTCATTTGAAAAGACCCTGATGCTGGGAAAGATTGAGGGCAGGAGGAGAAGGGGATGACAGAGGATAAAATGGTTGGATGGCATCACCAACTCAATGGACATGGGTTTGGGTGAACTCTGGGAGTTGGTGATGGACAGGGAGGCCTGGTGTGCTGTGGTTCATGGGGTCACAAAGAGTTGGACATGACTGAGTGACTGAACTGATACTGATATATATATAATTCAGGCTTTGTAATATTTTACAAAGTATCTAAATATTATTTGGAGGCTTCCCTTAAGGCTCATCAGTATATAACTGCTAATGCAGGAGACACGGGTTCATTCTCTGGGTTGGGAAGATCTACTGAAGGAGGACAACCCACTCCAATATTCTTGCCCGGAGAGTCCCATGGACAGAGGAGCCTGGCGGGCTACAGTCTATGGGGTCTCAAAGAGTTGGACACAACTTAGTGACATATGTCTGACTCTACAACTCCATGGATTGTAGCCTTCCAGACTCCTGCGTCCATGGAATTTTCCAGGCAAGAATGCTGGAATGGGTAGCTGTTCCCTTCTCCAGAGGATCTTCCCAACCCAGGGACTGAACCCATGTCTCCTGCATTGCAGGCAGATTCCATTTGAACCACCAGGGAATCCCTAAACAACAACAAAATATTGTTTATTAACGATTTTATTTCACTTCATGGCAAATAGAAGAGGAAAAGGTGGAAGCAGTGACAGATTTCATCTTCTTGGGCTCTAAAATATCTGTGGATGGTGACTGCAGCCATGAAATTAGAAGATGATTGCTTCTTGGCAGGAAAGCTATAACAAACTTAGACAGTCTGTATTAGTTTAATTCAGTTGCTCAGTCATGTCCAACTCTTTGCAACCTCATGGACTGCAGCTTCCTGTCTATCACTAACTTGCTGAAGCTTCCCTGCCTATCACCAACTCCTGGAGCTTGCTCAAGCTCATGTCCACTAAGTCGGTGATGCCATCCAATCATCTCATCTTCTGTTGTTCCCTTCTCCTCCTGCCTTCAATCTTTCACAGGATCAAGGTCTTTTCCAAGGATTCAGTTCTTCGTATCATTGGCCAAAATATTGGAGTTTCAGCTTCAGCATCAGTCCTCCCAGTGAATATTCAGTATGATCAAGACTATAGTCTTTCTAGTAGTTACATATGGTTGTGAAAGCTAGACTATAAAGAAGGCAGAGCACTGAATAACTGATGCTTTCAAACTGTGGTGCTGGTGAAGATTCTTGAGAGTCCCATGGACAGCAGAGATCCAACCAGTAAATCTTTAAGGAAATCAACCCTGAATACTCATTGGAAGGACTGATGCACTAGCTAAAGCTGCACTATTTTGGTCACCTGATGCAAACAGAAAACTCATTGGAAAAGATCTTGATGCTGGGAAAGAGTGAAGGCAGAAGGAAAAGAGGTAATCAGAGGATGAGATGGTTGGATGGCATCACCAATGCAGTGGACGTGAACTTTGGCAAACTCTGGGAGAAGGTGAGGGTCAAGGAAGCCTGGTGTGCTGAAGTCCATGAGGTTGCAAAGTGTTGGACACTCTGGGTGACTAAACAACAACAACAACAATAATATTTGGAATAAATCCATACCTTTGGGCTAGCCTTATCTTTAAATAAGTAAGGATATTGAACATTTTGTTAAGCTTACAGACAAAAATGAAATGGAATACTTATTAATTCTTAACTACTACTTACATTAGCATAAAGTTTTAGAAGTTTTTTCCCCCCAGGTTTCCTGAAACTTCATTTAGTTGCTCAGTCGTGTCCAACTCTTAGTGACCTGCTGGAATCTAGCCTGCCTGGCTACTCTGCTCATGGGATTTCCCAGGCAAGAATACTGGAGTGGGCTGCCATGGGTTCCCTAATATTTGGTTTATGTGACCTTTATTAGTCTCTATAAGCTGATTAACAGAGCCCCTTAAGAGATTTTATAGTTCAATATATTGAGGTAACATGAAAGAAGGAACAATTTCAAAACTCACGTCAAGAGGTACAGATGTTTCCTAATTATACATACACAGGTATGTAGAGCTTGCAGGTTTGTTTTTACAACATCAGTCACAAAAATAAGCACAAAACAATAACAACAAAAAAATCAATGCTGGAAATCTCCAAGGGCTATTCTTCTTTCTAGTGGGCAAGAAATATTTTCTTCATTAAGTTCACAAAGAATGCAAATGAATAAAATAAAAAACTAAATAGATTTATGTTATCTCTAACCTGACTGAAAAAGTTCTCCATCACCTCAGAAAAGATTATCGAATATTCAGATTATAGAACTAGAATCCTAATTGTTGCTGCAGCCCAGTAAGAAGTAAGTTATTGGTCATACATAAAGTAGAATCAGTACCAGAGTTGATCAATAACCTGAAACAAAATGATGACAAGGGGGTGAGGGGCTGTAGATTAAAGTAGTGTCAGCATATCGGCACTTGGAAATAACTCTAAAGATCCATTCTAAACCTCAATAAAATGTCAAAAATTTAATACCCATTAATGAGGAAATCACTCAAATGAAAACAATGAAGCTTATTTCAAGAACATTCAAGAAGTTGAGAATTTATTGAAGTATACAAAGTTAAAGGAGAAATAGGGGGAAGAGAAGAGAAGAGTGCTGTAAGGATAAGATTGTTAATTACATACAATCCTATTTATTGCCTTGCTGCTACTGCTGCTAAGTCGCTTCAGTCGTGTCCGACTCTGTGCGACCCCATAGACAGCAGCCCACCAGGCTTCCCCTGTCCCTGGGATTCTCCAGGCAAGAACACTGGAGTGGGTCGCCATTTCCTTCTCCAATGCAGGAAAGTGAAAAGTGAAAGTCGCTCAGTCGAGTCCGACTCTTAGCGACCCCATGGATTGCAGCCTACCAGGCTCCTCCGTCCATGGATTTTCCAGGGAAGAGTACTGGAGTGGGGTGCCATTGCCTTCTCTGATTGTCTTACAAGGCAATAAATCCATACCTTTGGGCTAGCTTTTTCCACCAGACNTGCTTCATTTTGTACTCCAAGGCCAAATTTGCCTGTTACTCCAGGTATCTCTTGACTTCCTACTTTTGCGCTCCAGTCCCCTATAATGAAAAGGACATCTCTTTTGGGTGTTAGTTCTAGAAGGTCTTGTAGGTCTTCATGGAACCATTCAACTTCAGCTTCTTCAGCCTTACTGGTCGGGGCATAGACTTAGATTACTGTGATATTGAATGGTTTGCCTTGGAAACCTGGTGACTCTCTGATGCCTTTAAAAATAAGATTTTATTTCTCTTTTATCTGCTTTGTTAATTGTTCTTGACAAGAAAATTGGTTTGATATTAGTAAACTCTCCCACTTAGAATGCACATTTCTCTTTCTAAAATTGAAAGATAAACTGTTAATTATAGAATGACTTGAAAATTTCAGCTATATCAATAAATATGCACAATCAAGACTTCTTGTATAATAACAGGCAAAAGTAAAGAATTCATTGCAGATGGCTAAATTGTATTTCAACCTGCACATGTGGAAAAAAAATTCTCCCTACTTAAAGCCACACCATATTTTCCACTCAAGCCATTTGTAGGTTGTAAGGGGAACACTTTATAATGATAAAGTGAAATTCATGACAATTTTAGATGTGTATGCACATAGAGAAATAGCTTCAGAGTACATAAATATTTTAAAATGTTGAGTAAAACTTGAGAGCTTAGAATTAAATCCCACTTGGTCATTCTGTGTAATTCTTTGTATATATTGTTGGTTTTGATTTGCTAATGTTTTGTTAAGAATTTTGGTATCTATGATTATAAGAAATATTGATTTGCAGTTTCCTTTCTTAAAATGTCTTTACCTGCTTTGGCTTCATAGAATGAATTAGGAAATATGTTCCTTTTGCTATTTTCTGAAACAGATGGTAGAAAAATGATATCATTTCTCCTTAAATGTTCTGTAGATTTACCAGTGAACCCATTTATGCATGGTACTTTATCTTTGGAGAGTTATTAATTCATTGTTCAATTTCTGTAATGCATTTGGGCCTATTGAGATTGTCTGTTTCTCCTTGTGTGACTTTTGGTGGATTGCATCATTCAAGAAATAGGTCTGTTTTCTTCTAAGTTATCAAATTTGTGAACGTAATTTTTTCTAATAATAATCCCTTATTATACACTTAAAAAGCATGGTATTGGTAATGATGACTAATCTTTCATTTTTTATCTGTAATTTATATCTTCTTAACATTTGTTTTTAATTCTTAGCATTTGAGATGCTTTTATTACCTATCTGGTCTTGCATATTGTCCATTTTTTAAATTATATCCCTTAGCATTATTAGTCATAGGTGCTTTAAATTTCCAGTCTTATAGTTCCAACATCTCTGCCATTTCTGAATCTGGTTTTGATACCTGTTCTGTCTCTTTAAATTGTGTTTTTTGACCCTCAGCACATCTTGTTAACTTTTGTAAAAGTCAGATGTATTGTGTGAATTTAAAGGAACTGGGGTAGAGAGGCTGTTAGTATGTAGCTTTATGTTTAGCTGGCTAGGAGTCAGACTTTACTCGGGAGCTGTAGCTGTGGTATCAGAGGCTAAATTTTCTGAAATATCCTTGTTTTTATCTCCAATGTTGCCTTTGGGTCTAGAGAGTCCTTCAATAGGATCTAAGCCTTGTATGTCTTTTAGTTGTAATCCCTTACTATTGTACAACAGCCCTAGTGAGGTGTGGAAGAGGAGAAGCATTCTATATGATTAGGTCTGTCTTCTAGTAAGCCTGAGTTGGGTATTTCTCTTTTCCCACATCAAAGACTGGAGAAGGCTATATTTTCATATTTCCCTTTCTCCTGGTGAGTTTGGGCTTTGGTAAAACCCCAGGAAGTTAGGCTCTGATGAAACAGATTCTCTTGAGGCAGTTGTCTTGTTAAAAAGCACAGGGAGTGCTCAGTGTATTTCAAACATACCTTTTCAGTTTGATCACCTTTTTTTTTTTTTGGTGTGTGGACTGGAGTGATGATTTACAAGTGTCTTACATGTAGAATGGAAAATTTAAAGTCCTCCCCAGAACTTTACAGTAACTTCCCTGTGATGGTATGCTCAGATGATCCCCTGTCACTACAGTCGTCACGCCCAGTGCTTCAACTATAAAGCCATCTGTGGTTTTGAAAGTCACAGATTACTTTTCTTTACTCTCTTTATTGTACTGTCCCCTTTACAGAAAATTCTATTCTCTGGTCTCAACACTGAAGTTAACTAATTTCCACTTTTCTTTCAATATTCACTTTGTTGTAATTCTTGTCGGTACTGAACTTTCAGTGCATCTCACTAGGCTTGTACCAGCTTCTCTAATTTTACTTTTCATGGTATATTGCAGCCGTCTTTTAACTTGCTTGTCTCCTTGACCAGACTATTTTGTAACACTAGAACTTGCCACATAGGAGTTGTTCCATTGGTAGTGGTAGATTAGTCACTAAGTCTTGTCTAACTCTTGTGACACCATGGACTGCAGCCTGCTGGGCTCCTCGGTCCATGGGATTCCCCAGGCAAGAATACTGGAGTGGATTGCCATTTCCTTCTCCAGGGGATCTTCCTGACCCAGAGGTCGAACCCAGGTTTCCTGCATTAAGGTGGGTTTTTTACCAACTAAGCCACCAGAGAAGGCCAGTTGTCCCATTACTNTGGGATTCCCCAGGCAAGAATACTGGAGTGGATTGCCATTTCCTTCTCCAGGGGATCTTCCTGACCCAGAGGTCGAACCCAGGTTTCCTGCATTAAGGTGGGTTTTTTACCAACTAAGCCACCAGAGAAGGCCAGTTGTCCCATTACTGATCATCAAATAAATGGAAGAATGGTACATGTGATAGACACTACTGTTGACAGATGAAAAGACTGATGATGGGATTGGATAATTTTAGAGTTGCATGGCCTATAGACATTGTTTACCAATCTCTTTAGCAGTGTAATGAAATATTGATGCATGCTACGACATTTTTGTGTAATGTTGGAAGTATTATACTAAGTATAAGATGTGGGTCACAAAAGATCACATTTTTTATGATTTAATTTATATGAAAAGTCTATATTAGGCAAGTCTATGTAGTTGGAAAGTAGACTAGTGTACTAGGTTTGTAGGGGTTGAGAATAAATGGAAAGTGGCTGCTAAAGGGTATAGGATTTCTTTTTAGAATAAACTGTATGTTCCAAAATTGATTGTAGTGATTATTGTACCATCCTTTGAATACAAGAAAACCATTTAGAGATGCAGACATAGACAACAGACTTGTGGACAAAGCAGGGGAAATAAAACATGGGACAAATTGAGAGAGTATCATTGAAACATAAGCACTGCCATATGTAAAGTGAAAGTGAGGTCACTCAGTCGTGTCCAACTCTTTGCAACCCCATGGAGTGTAGCCTATCAGGCTCTTCCGTCCATGGGATTTTCCAGGCAAGAGTGCTGGAGTGGATTGCCATTTCCTTCTCCAGGGGATCTTCCTGACCCAGGAATAAAACCCGGGTCTCCCACATCGCAGGCAGACGCTTTACCGTCTGATAGCTAATGGGAAGTTGNTTTTCCAGGCAAGAGTGCTGGAGTGGATTGCCATTTCCTTCTCCAGGGGATCTTCCTGACCCAGGAATAAAACCCGGGTCTCCCACATCGCAGGCAGACGCTTTACCGTCTGATAGCTAATGGGAAGTTGCTGCATAGCACACGGTGCTCAGCTTGGTGCTCTGGGACAACCTAGAGGGGTGGGATGGTTTGGGAATTGGGAAGGAGGTTCAAGGGTCAGGAGGACATGTATATATACTTTGGCTGATTCACATTGTTGTATGGCAGAAACCAACACAACGATGTAAAGCAATTAAAAATAAAAAAAGAAAAATGTTGAATTGTAAACTTTATGGGGTGAATAGTAGAATGAGTTATGCTGTGATGAAGCTACTTTATTTTTTTTTTTTTTTGTAAAGGCATGATGCAAAGAAACAGCAGACTAGAGAATGCTGGTGACTTTAAGAACTAATTTCTATAAAATTTACACAAGGCAGAAAAGAAAGGAATACTTACCAGTTTATTTTATATGGCCAGCATAATTATATCAAAACCTGACAAAGACCTCAAGGAAATCTGCAGGCTAATCTTTTTAGTGAACATAGATGTTAAAATATAAATAAATCAACAGCAACAAACAAATATAAAAGACATAACACATCAAAACTGAGTTGAATTTATTTTAGATATACAAGGCAGGTTTAAAGTAAAAAATTAATGTACTTTATATATTAATAGTATAAAAAGATTTATAAAGTTTTATTAATTGATGCAGAACAAACTCTTGATAAAAACTTATGGCAGTACTCTACTTCCTCAACCCCAGTGCTCTTCTTTAGAGTTTCCTACATCAAAACATCCACATTCCAGTTGATGAACTTGACTCCACTGGTGAAGCCATGTCTAACACCGAAAGCAGCAGCATTTAGAGAAAGAAAATAAGAATAATTGTTTTGCCACCCTTTGGCAGACTACATAAAGCAGTCCTCAGTCCCCTTCTCATGCCGATTCTAAGATTCTGTTATGAAAACTCACCTTCAAAGCTGGTTTCTGTCTTTGGTGGGAGCTTACCAACCCTTCAGTTATCCCAAGTTTCACAATCACAGTGACCCCTTGTAGATCTCGGGCAATTCTGTTAACCCTTCAGTTTTCTTTTTGCTAAGTCCTTGCAGTCTTCTGAGGTCACTGGCATAGATATTATTTTATTAGCATTTATTTTTATCATTTCAATATGTTTTCCAAGAGGAATAGAAAAAAACCTGAGTATTCAGTCACCCTTCTTGACCTAAATGTATCATTATGGAGATATTTTCTGCATCTTTAACTATGATTTAACTAGTCACTAAATTAGTTTCAAAATAATAAGCAAATTCCTGACTCCTAACTGTTGACTGAAAGTCAATGGAAAAACAAAAGAAAGAACAAAGCAGCTTATATCCTTCAAAAACTTTATTAATGTTTTCTGATTATTGAGAAATTTTATAAGCTTCACTCTAAATTTTTTTCTTTGTTTAATGAAATTAAGCATCTCATACTTTACCAAAAGACTATAAAACAAAGTACTCAGTAAAATACCTCTAATTCATATACCTATTGATTTAAGCTCTGGAATTTATTATGAATGCAGCTAAATATAAGTGAGCATACCCTGAACATTATGAAGTGCATTTATGCATTTTTATGAATTGGTTTCTTTCTTAGCTGGTTGCAGGGCCTCCATAAAATTGAATGCCTGAAGGATTTTAATAGCAGATCATTGACTTTCCATTCATTTATTACTGCTACTCCTCATTTCTATTTTCTTGGCACTAAATAACCTTAACCATAACAGCATATATTGAGTAGTCTTGACATAAGTGGAAAATTGACATATTATTTGCAAAGCGGAGAATTAGCTGGTTACAATGGAAGTATTGGACGGCTTTCAGTTCAGCTCAGTTCAGTCGCTCAGTCGTGTCTGACTCTTTGCGACCCCATGAATTGCAGCACGCCAGGCCTCGCTGTCCATCACCAACTCCCGGAGTTCACTCAAACTCATGTCCATCGGACTGCTTTTCTATAGGTTAAATACAAACTAATTTATGCCCTCATTCAAGCACCTTTTAATATTCTTGGTTTCCCATCTCCATATCACCACCTCAGTTCAGTTTATCTCCTTTCTAGATTCTTCCCTCTGTTGACCTATATCCATCTTGATTTTGTCCAATTATTTCCTGCTTAGGAGTCAGAGAGATTCTAATAATGTGCAAAACAGAGCATGCCGTTTTCTTTCTTAAAATTCTTCAATATTTGCTCATTTCTCTTTGAAAAAAAGACAAAATTCCCTCACAGGAAAAATAACATGCAGAATCATATTCCTTCTAAGCTGTCTACCATCTTCACCCTCTGTGTTTCACTCAATGTAGTTTTGTTTTTCATAGCTCCTTCACTGAGATAAGGGCTTCCATGGTGTCTCAGACAGTAAAGAATCTGCCTACGATGTGAGAGACCCAGGTTCAATCCCTGAGTTAGGAAGATCCCCTGGAGAAGGGAATGGCAATCCAGTCCAGTATTCTTGCCTGGAGACTTCCATTGACACAGGAGCCTGGCAAGCTACAGTTCATGGGGTCGCAAAGGGTCAAACATGATTGAAAGACTAACACTTCCACTTTGCAATAAGAGATGATCCTAATTATTTTAGAGTCTTTGCATAAGCTGTTACCTCTGCATGGAAAATACTTGGTCTTTTATTTTATAACCAAATGACTCATATATTTATATTTTATCTTTTTGGTCAAGAAACTGCTCTTATTAGTTACATCATACCAGGTGCTATAACATTGCAGACACATGGGTGAGCCCATAAGACACAGTCTTTGGTCCCAAGGAAAGAAAAGTCAAACTAGGAAAACAGACTGAGAGCAAATTCTTGCACAAATAACCTGACAGTTATGAAAGTGCTGCAAAAGAAAAGCATGGAGCAGTATGAGAACGTAAAATCAGAGTGTGATAAAAAATATTTCACCTAATCATGGAGGTCAGAGAAGTTCCCATGAAGAAATGATGATTAGCTGAGCTGTGGATGAGTAACCATTAAAGGCCAAGTGGAGGAGACACAGCATAAAGGCACTGCTATGGGAGAGATCAAGCAAAAATGAAGAAATGGCATTTCACTCCATGATTGCTATGGACTGACTTGTGTCCTTAGAGAATGCAAATGTTGAAGCTGTACAGCCCAGTGTGATGATATTTGGAGATGGGTCTTTTAGGAGGTAATTATGGTTAAATGAGATCATAAGGGTGTGGTTCTAATCAGATCAGCTGGGGTACTTAGAAGGAGAGGAAGAGAAAGGCCAGGAGAGGCCACAGCAAGAAGGTGGCTGTCTACAAGCCAGGAAGAGAGAACGCACCAGAAACTGGATCTGCCAGCACTTGACCTTGGGCTTCCAAACTTCTGCAACGATGAGAAATAAATACCTGTAAATATTACTAATGATATGTCATGATAGCCCAAGCAAACTAAGGGCTCCCCTGGTAGCTCAGATGGTAAAGAATCTGCCTGTGATCCAGGAGACCTGGGTTCAGTCCCTGGGTTGGGAAGACCTCCTGCAAGAGGGCATGGCGGCCCATTCCAGTATTCTTGCCTGGAGGATCCACGGACAGAGGAGCCTGATGGGCTATAGTCTACGGGGTCACAAACAGTTGACATGACTGAGCAACTAAACAACATCAAACCAGTTCCATTGCAACGGCCCTTCTCTTGATCTCAGTTCAGCTTTCCTCGGTGTGTTTCTTCCTTCTGTTGACAAACTTTTGTTTCATGGTTTGGGAAAATGCTGCCCCAAATTCCAAGTTTATTTTATGTAGATCAACTTCTAGAGCAGGAATAACTCCCCACTGTTCCTATTGAAGGGGCTTCCCTGTTGGCTCAGACAGTAAAGAATCTGCCTGCAATGTGAGAGACCCAGGTCCAGTCCTTGGGTCAGGAAGATCCTCTAGAGAAGGGAGTGGTTACCCACTCCAGTATTCTTGCCTCAAGAATTCCATGGACAGAAGAGGCCAGCGGGTTACAGTCCTTGGGATCACAAAAATCAGACACGACTGAGCAACTGACATACACACACATTCATATAAAATTCTAGAGAAGGATACTGATTGGTCCTGCTGGGTTGTGGGCCTAGACATTACTGTGAAGTATGCTGAGCTCACCTGTCACCAAGGTCAGAGTCATGAGTAGAAGAAAGATCAGGCGAGAACCATGCCTGGCAACCAAAAGCAGCTACCAATGACAGCCCAGCACTGTGCTCAGGTTTGTACCCGCCACCACTTTTTGACTCTGTACTTTAGTCATTTCTTTGAGAGTACCTCACTTTGAAAGATGGTTCCATCATCTTTAAATATTTAGCAAAACAACCTACTTAAAGAAACTCTAAGAATCCATTTATAATGTGGCGAGTGTAAACATTCTTTTACTTGATTTCAAGTATGTTACAGTAGAATACCTGAAATCATTAGAATTCAGAAGTAGTTTGTCGCTGCAAGAAAAACAGAAAATTGGAAGCCAAATTTTCCAGCTTTTATAAGCACCAAACCCTTGTCTGCACTCACTCTTAGGACAAGAATTGGTTTGTACTAACTTTTCCATTTATATTGAAATTTACAATTTCACCCATGAAGTCTCTCAACACCTGGTAAATTCCTTTCTGGAGAAAACAGTCTATCAAATATGGAAATCACTCATCACCCTTAACAAATTCTAATATGGACAAAAATACAAATGAAGAAAATAAATAGTTTAGAGTAAACTAGATAATTTTAGATAAGTTCATATGTTAACTGTTATTTTAACAGCTGACAGTATATTGGGTTGGCCAAAAGGTTATGGGAAAACCTGAATGAATTTTTTAGCCAACCCCATATGTTGCTTAGTGTAATAAATTCTAGAATAGGGAGTGGCATTTTGCTCTGTACTTCATGAAATATTAATAAATCCATAGTTCCCAATTACTTATAGAAATCTAAATTTATCTAAAACTTACACTACAAGTCTACACAGAAACAATGTTATTTAATGAGAGTGAGTTGTTAACAATGGGTATTAATTGAGTGCTAACTCTCTGCTTGGCATTGTTCTAGGCACTTGGGATACATGGGTGAATAAAGCAAAATTGCTTGCACTCATAGAGCTTAAGTTCTAAAAGATTCTAATAATTATTAATACTCATAGTTAGTTGAAAACTTCAAAGATATCTCACAGTAATGAGGGATCTGGGATCGTGTGCCTATTGAAGAGTGTTAGTCGCTCAGTCATGTCTGACTCTGCCACCCCATGGACAGTAAGTAGTCTGCCAGGCTCCTCTGTCCGTGGGATTTCCCAGGGAAGAATACTGGACCGGGTAGCCATTCCCTTATCCAGGGAATCTTCCTGACCAAGGGATCGAACCTGGGTCTCTTGCATTTGCATTGCAGGTGAATTCTTTACTGTCTCAGCGTCCATGGAAGCCAATTAGACAGGTCCCTGTATATTGGCTCTTATGTTAGTGAAATCAATTCACTTCATAGGCCAGCCTTCAACCACATAGCTACAGAAACCCAATATTTTGTATACCAAAGGGTGCTTCATAAATCTCTCACAGGTAGAATTCAGTTAAACTCACTGACACCAGTGTCTGATAAAATCACTGGTTTACATTAAAAATTGTAAAGGCTGATGTATAGGGACTGAGCTCCTCTATGCATTCTTTCACTGTGGACAATCAGAAGATTGCTTGGAGAGCATAAAATTATAACATGGGAATTGAAGAGAGGTTTCAGATATTTGGAATATCAGATTTTTCAAAATCTGCTAATAGTAGCTTTCTATGAAGTGTGTAGCTCCAAATTTTTGTGCAAATTGCTTCCCTGGTGGCTCAGAGGTTAAAGCATCTGCCTGGAATGCTGGAGACCCGGGTTCGATCCCTGGGCGGGGAAGGTCCCCTGGAGAAGGAAATGGCAACCCACTCCGGTACTCTTGCCTAGAGAATCCCATGGACAGAGGAGCCTGGTAGTCTACAGTCCATGGTATCGCAAAGAGTCGGACACGACTGAGCGACTTCACTTCACTTCCCTAAAATATAAGCATGTGAAGTGAAGTGAAGTCGCCCAGTCGTGTCCGACTCTTTGCCACCCCATGGACTGTAGCCTACCAGGCTCCTCTGTCCATGGGATTTTCCAGGCAATAGTCCTGGAGTGGATTGCCATTTCCTTCTCCAGGTGATCTTCCCAACCCAGGGATTGAACCTGGGTCTCCCGCATTGTAGACACACGCTTTACCATCTGAGCTACCATGGATAAACACAAACATGCTTTCTTCTTGTGGCTGATTCTATAAAGAGCTTTCCAGTTATCTAGTTAAGAACATGATTCCTCAGTCTTTCCATTGTCCTTCCCTCAGATCCATGCCCCTGGGAAAAGAAAAGGAAAAGCATTCAGAAAGTGGGCTTATCTCTCCTTTAAATAATTGCATGATCTTCATTACTTTGCAGTAGACCTGCCTTAGCAAATGCAATATAAGATTTCAATCAGAAACTCCTTCCTGTTTCTCTAAATCTCCAATTAATACCTAATTAATATCTTTTAATACCTAATGGATGTGTTTTTCTAAAAATTTTTTTTCCCCTAATCTGTGACACTCTGTCTCTGGGTTTAGTATCTGAAAATGGATTTTGTACACTCTGAATAATAGTTACCACTTTTTCTCCACCAATCACAGTTTTCATATCTTAACAAACTCTCACTAGTCTTCTCACTGTCAGCTCTACTTTAAAACTGCTCACCTTACATGTTTCTGGTTCATCCTATCTGGATGAATTTATTATGTTTATTTATATCCCCTGTTATAGTGTCCTATTACTTTGTGAAGAATTGAAGTGAATTTGTTTTATATACATATAACATAATAAATGCTCCACACAGAAGACAATGGCATTTGTGCAAAGGCTGGTATTTTGAATAAAGTGCAGCTGGAAAAAGCATTTGTGATATTGAATTACAAATGGGTTATTCGTGTCCGACAAATTCAACCATGTGTTTGTCCTTAATGGATCACTCTGAAATTGGTTTCTGATTCACAGTACAACCCAGGTTCCACAAATTAACATTGGGAGATCAGATCAAAGTCTTCATATCATGACTTGGAAGATAAACCTGAATTGACCTTTGGTTATCATATGTCATGGACTTACCCAGGACATCCTGCTTTACTAGTGAAATCACTGCTGCCAGAATATTTATTTTATTTGTTCCTTCATTCATTCAATTAGTTGGTTATTGAGCTACCTGGTGGCTCAGATGGTAAAGAATCTGCCTGCGATGCAGGAGACCCAAGTTTGATCCCTGGGTCAGGATGCAGTATTCTTGCCTGGAGAATTCCATGGGCAGTTTGGTGGGCTATGTTCCATGGGGTAGCAAAGAGTTGGACACAATTTAGCAACTAAAAACCTATGGTGGACATGGAAGTGCCTCTAGATCACTCTTCAAGCAAGGACTCTGGAAAGCTTTACAGCTTAAACTCCATCAAGTCCACTTCAGCTTTGCAACTGAGGACATGCTTTGCACAGAAAGGCCCCAGCCAATGACTGAGTCAGGCTGTGGCATCAGGACACAAGCATCTCTGCTCAGGGTGGGACTTCTCAAATTCATTACAGGTTTTGCAGACTGACCTACACCATAGTTTGATGACAATCCCTTTCCAGTTTCCTTTCCCGGATATGTCTCCCAAATGTAACTTTTGTACTCCTAACTCCATATGGGTATTTGATTCTCAGAGGACTTGATGATGCCAGAACTGAAGTTTTAGAATGGGATCACTTCCTGCCTAGCTGAAAATGATAACCACATATGAAGAGGACTGTGGGGCCTGGATATTGCTTAGCTCAAGATGGCAGTCCAGTTACTAAAATTTCACCTTGTCACTGATAGCAAATGCAGAGAAAACTATGCATACAAGGTCAATAGAATCTGTTGACTGAAATTAAATTCCATTCATGTCCTAACTGAAAGATGTTGAAAGCCTAAAAGCTTTTAACAAATAACTGAAAACTAAGTGTGAAAGTCAGAGGGTTTTATCTCCTGCAGGAGGAGAGAAGAAAATAATAAACTAAAGGATTTCATAGAGTTTTAAAATTTCAATGACATTTTTAATATTCCGCTGAGCAGGTGGGAGAACCTGGGATCCTGACACGTGGGATCTTGGTGAGCAAATCTGAACATTCCACTCCTCAGATTTATCTGAAGCCTCAGAGTGGACATAGGTGGCCAGTTCTCTCTGTTAAGAGCTTATGGTCTCTCTGCAAGAGAAGACACTGCAAAACCTCTCCCAACCAGGGCAACAGGGGGCCATCATGAGGATCTACCCTACTTTCTCTCCTGTCTTCAAGTCATTAGCAAAGGAGAAGTAACAGCTTATCTTAGTCAGGTCACATGTCTTAAGGGTGAAAGACTTTATGTCACAAGAGCTATAGCAATTATCTGCTGGATATTGGCAGGAGTTGGGGTAGTACAGGTAGGACTCGATTTTAAGGGTGCTTGATCAAGAGGGTCATATAAGGCTGAATTTGTTGTTGTTTAGGGACTAAATCGTGTTTGCCTCTTTGTGACCCCATGGACTGTAGCCCGCCAGGCTCCCCTGCCTGTGAGATTTCCCAGGCAAGAATACTGGAGACGGTTGCTATTTCCTTCTCCAGGGGATCTACCCAACCCATAAGACTAGATAAAAAGCCTTTATTGACTTGTAGCTTCTTTTGATATACAGGATTTAATACCACATAAAAAACCCTAAAATTTACTGTGGGGATGGTACTGGAAAACTGTGATGACTTTGCTGGACACAAATGTGAAATGCCAGAAATCCTTTGGCAGACAGTTGAGAAAGAAATTAAAAGGCTCAGGGAAGTGGGCATGAAAGAGGATATTCTGGGTAAAGCCTGATGTTCTAGCAGAAGATTACATTTCTGGGAAGACCTGAGAGATATAGCTATGAAAAGGACTATATTTTATCCACATTAACATCCTCCTTCTAAATGTCCCCTCATTAAAACAGGGACACTCAAATTCTGGATGAGGGCTCCCTAAAGGTATATGGATAAGTGGACTCACATGACACGTAGGGAGGATGGTGGCAGATTTGAAGATGTGGCATGCAGATCTTCTTCAAGAAAGGATTCATTGACCAGTTTCAAAGACTGTGGTCAGTCGATAGTCTCATTGCTAAGTCCTTCAGGCCAGCCTCCACTTTAGAGCTGAGATCAAACTGACAAGTTTCTTTAAAATTTGTGATTATTTTCAGTAACTTAAAGGACTTCATACACAAACTCAAAAGTTCTTTTCACATATATAGTTCATTTATATAGTCAAAAAATGGTGTTTTGAAGCTCGATGATTTATTCATACTATTTTCTACTCTTGCAGAGATCTTTAAAAATCTCCAGAATATTATCCTGGAAAACAGGAATATATAACATGCACAAATTTTTCAAAAACACATATATTAGGAGTCATTTTCATGTTGTTAGATGACCTGCTTTACCATCCACTGGACAGAAGGCACACACTTTTTCCTACTGGCTGACCCATGTTCTACTTCTGTCCTCACAATAAGATTACTTCGTGGTTTCCTCAACTACACGCTTTGCTGTCTGCTCCCTCTTGTGGACTGTTCTTTAGTTGGTTTGTTTTTGCAATCAAGTTTAGACAGCACCTATTGCTGTATTTCTAAAACTGCTTGCAGTAACATGAACCTTATATTTTATCTTTTGAACAATGACTGGTCAGTACATACTGATGTATTTTACATTAAAAAAAATTTTTAAATTAATTTAAGAAGTCAATGATTTTTTTAAAAGGCGGGCAGAATAATTTTATTGAGTTATTAACTATAGGTAGATTGTGAGTGAGTTTTTAAAATTTCTTCATTTCTCAAATATCCTATAATGTTCTTGTTGTTTTGCACTTATTTTTTAACCAGTTTTTCCTTAGCTAATTGAATTGTCTCTAATGTGCTAAGATAAAATTTAGAATTTAATGCTTAAATTTAACATTCAATCAGACATAGAAAACTGATTGAGCAGTCTTTTGTAGTATATCTCTTTATTTTTTATACAATTGTGAAAGATTGCTTTACATTTTCAGTTATTAAAAAAAAAAAGGCTATATTCTCCATGTTGTACAACCCACCCTTGAGCCTGTCTTACATCCAATAGTTTGTACTTTCCAGTCCCCAACTCCTATACTGCCCCCATACCACTGGTAACCACTGGTTTATTCTTTGTATCTGTGACTCTCCTTCTTTTTTGTTACATTTGCTAGTCTCTTGTATCTTTTAGATTCCATATAGGTAATATTATAGAGTATTTTTCCATCCCTGTCTGACTTATTTCACTTAGCATTAATGCCCTCCAAGTCTATCCATGTTGCTGCAGATAACAACGTTTCATCTCTTTAATGGCTGAGTAGTATTTCATTGTTTGTATGTTGCTGTTGAGTCATTAAGTCATGTCCAACTCTCTACAACCCCATGGATTGTAGTCTGCCAGGCTCCTCTGTGCATGGGATTTCCCAGGCAAGAATACTGGAGTGGGTTGCCATCTTCTCCTTCAGAAGAGCTTCCGGATCCAGAGATTGAACCCACAACTCCTGCTTGGCAGGTGGGTTCTTTACCACTGAGCCACACTGGAAGCCCAACTATATGTCTTTGTGTGTATATGTGTGAACATTTTCTTTATCCATTCATCTGTTGATGGGCACTTAGATGATTTACATATCTTGATATCTTGGCAATTGTAAATAATTCTACATACATTGTGGGGTATTTATCTTTTTAACTAGTGGCTTTTTTTTTTTCTGGATACATATCTGGAAGTAGAATTGATGGATCATATGGTAATTCTATTTTTAGACTTTTTTGTTTGTTTTTTAAGGAAACTCCATATTGTTTTCCACAGTGACTATACCAATTTACATCCCCATCAACAGTGTACAAGGATTCCATTTTCTCTACATCCTTGACAACTATTTGTATATATATATATATATATNGTGTTTACTTGCCTGGCAGAAGTAACTTGAGTGTGAGAAATAGATCACTGTCTTTAACACTTTCAATTAGGAAGAGGTCCCTAGTACCCCGATAAAGGAATTCTTGGCTTGAGGAAGATTCCATTATTAAATTCCTAGACCTGGCTCCATTGATATATTTTGAGCAGAACTACTGACCATTCCTTGAGACTTATAATAGGGTATAACTTACAGAAGAAACAATTACAGAGAGAGTTGTCTAATCCAGTGATGAGGCTTGGGTGTTTCCCCTTCTTGGGGACAAGGCTCTTGAGTTTTGTGGCAGTCTTTCTGAGTCCCTTTCCCAAGTGAAGTGAAAGTCACTCAGTCGTGTCTAACTCTTTGCAACCCTATGGACTGTAGCGTGCCAGGCTCCTCTGTCCTTGGAATTCTCCAGGCAAGAATACTAGAGTGGGTTGCCATGCCCTTCTCCAGGGGATCTTCCCAACCCAGGAATGGAACCCAGGTCTCCCACATTGTTGGCAGATTCTTTACCAACTGCCTGTTCAAAAGGCATCATATCATCATATCACATATTTGTCCATAGAAGGGCTGATTTTTGTGCCAGAAGGAAACTGGGCCCCAGTGAGAGCCAAGAGTTGGTGATGGACAGGGAGGCTTTGTGTGCTGCAGTCCATGGGATTGCAAAGAGTCAGACACGACTGAGCAACTGAACTGAACTGAACTGAGAGCCAGGATGCAGCCTCTTCATGTACAGCCACCACCCTTCTTAAACTTAACCCAGGAACAGCTGGACATGATGAAAATGCTCAAAGCTCTGAGTACAAGGACAGATGTTAGATCTCAGGTACAGATTACACTAGATGGCAATCTTATGGTTTAGAGGCATCCAGCTGACTGAAGGAAGAGGCCAAATACAGTACATGTGTGCTAAGTCATTTCAGTCATGTCCGACTTTACGTGACCCTATGGATATAGCCTGCCAGGCTCCTCTGTTCATAGGGTTCTCCAGGCAAGAATACTGGAGTGGGTTGCCATGCCCTCCTCCAGGGTATTTTTCTGACACAAGGATCAAACCTGCATCTCTTATGTCTGCTGTATTGGCAGGCAGGTTCTTTACCACTAGCGCCACCTGGGAAGCCCAAATATGATGCTTCAAAAGGATAAATAAGAATAAAAGCCTTAGACAGGTTTGGAAAAACAAAATGGCTATACATATCAAACATGTACTTTTCTAGACTTGGGGATGGAGACAGGGCGGGTATTCAAGAATGTCTGTAGTTTGATCCTATTGGAGCTAAAGACCTGTAGAAAGCCAGTGAGGTTAGCAAAAGATGATATGACAGAGTAGTGAGTCCTGATCATTAGCGTATGGACTATGCTGTGCTGATGAGTCAGCTGATGCAGACATGAGACCTGACCTCTGAATCGGACTAAGTGCATACTGGGTGCTGGTCCTGCAGGACCTGGCTACTCAGATGTTTAGCTACCACGATTGTTTTCCATTACCAAATGTCTATGCTTATGCTATATCATGCAGCGGGTTTTTATTCTTCCCCAGATAAGGTTATAATCTCAAATTCACCATAAGCAAAGTCATGAAAATGGATTTGACAGCTGCTGAAAGAATCCTTCCAAAGAAAAAGATAGTTCTAAAATAAATGCTTCATTAAGTCTTGGAACAGTTTAGAGGCTTATGGAAGGGACAGTAACAGGTAAGCATAGCATTTTTCCTGGGATAATCCTCATTTTGGCTCTTGAAATGAGAACGTTCTTACAAATTCATGCTTAATAATCACATTCCTATTATTTTTGGGGCCTCATTTGAATTAATTAGCGATGAATTTATTGCAGAATAAGAGATTTTTAAAAGCCTCCTTGACAAGTCGCACAGCATACCCATGCCAAGGACACTGCTCTGAAAGTCAAAAGTCAGGGCTCTGGCTTTAGCTGTCTGTCATACAGAGGTGAGAAATTGGGCACACCCCTCCATTTCTCTATCTCATACTTCCTTTTACATAAAACAGTATAAATCCTGTATTCACCAGATTAATATGAGGGGTAGCTTGGGTCTCTGTAAATATTTAGCTTAGGAAAGCTTTCATTTCTTTAATTATTTCTTCTACTCCAACTTTTCTATTCCAAACTTCTGGGATTTCTTTCTACCCCAGATTCTATCCTTAGAATCTCTCATTATTTTTATTATTTTATCCTTTTCCTCTCGGTTCTGGGAGATATCTCAGTTTTATCTTCAACCTTGTTTTTCTGGTTTACCTCCTCTACTGTTCATTGCTCCATTAATATTTGGGATTCAATGATGTTTTTAATCTCTATGTATTCTTTCCAATGTCCTCTTGAAACTTCTTAAAAACAGAAAGTTGGGAATTCTGTAAAATTTTCTATTGATATTTTATATATCCATTTCCAAGTTCATATGCTTTTCTTATAACTAGTAACTTTTTTACAGGTGAAATTTCTCTGTTTGCTTATCTTTACAGACATAAGCTCTTCCCCAACAATGGCTGGTTACCAAGTAGCACTGGAGACATCCTTTCAGAGATTGTTATAGATTCTTCTTAAAATCCTTCAAGCACAGCTAAAGCAGGAAGTTAAGCTTTCCTATCATGTGTATCACAGGTTCCATCAAGCAGTCCCAGTGAGATCTTTGCCTCTTTTCAGAATTTAGTTATGTTTCATAGAGTAGTCAAGAATTAGCGTGATGTGAGAGCATGCCACCCTTTGCCCCACAGGCTGGTGCCCAGGATAAAGTCTACTACACCCACTCCTCTCTGAGTGGAAGCAGCAGGTCCAGATATGACTCTGTGAGCCCCAACATGATGGCCACACACAGCATCACATAAAGCCCTCTGTACTTGCAGAACATTTGTTGAAAAGACTATTTTTCCACTTTGAATGGTCATGGCTGCTTTAGTTGATCATAGATGTATGGATTTATTCCTGGACTGTTAACTGTATCCCATGATCTGTGTCCATTCTTGTACTAGTAACCACACTGTCTTGTTTACATTACTCTGTAGTAAGGTTTGAAATCAGGAAGTGGAATCTCTCTACTTTCCCCTTCTTTTTCAGAAATGTCTTGGCTCTTTTGAGTCCCTTCCAGTTCCATGTGACTTTTAGAATCAGTTCAGTTGCTCAGTCGTGTCCGACGCTTTGTGATCCTATGGACTACAGCACGCCAGGCTTCCCTGTCCATCACGAACTCCCAGAGCTTGCTTGCTCAAACTCATGTCCATTGAGTTGGTGATGCCATCCAACAATTTCATCCTCTGTCGCCCCCTTCTCCTCCCGCCTTCAATTATTCCAAGCATCAGGGTCTTTTCCAATGAGTCAGTTCTTCATATCAGGTGGCCAAAGTATTGGAGTTTCAGCTTCAACATCAGTCCTTCTAATGAACATTCAGGACTGATTTCCTTTAGGACTGACTGGTTTGATCTCCTTGCAGTCCGAGGGACTCTCAAAAGTCTCCTCCAGCACCACAGTTCAAAAGCATCAATTCTTTGGGGCTCAGCTGTCTTTATGGTTCAACACTCACTTCTTTACATGACGACTGGAAAAACCATAGCCTTGACTAGATGGACCTTTGCTGGCAAAGTAATGTCTCTCCTTTTTAATATGCTTCTAGGTTGGTCATAGCTTTTCCTCCAAGGAGTAAGGGTCTTTTAATTTCATGGCTGCAGTCACCATCTGCAGTGATTTTGGAGCCCACTGTTTCCATTGTTTCCCCATCTATCTGCCATGAAGTGATGGGACCAGATGCCATGATCTTAGTTTTTTGAATGTTAACCCTTTTTCACTCTCCTCTTTCACTTTCATCAAGAGGCTCTTTAGTTCTTCTTCACTTTCTGCCATAAGGGTGGTGCCATCTGCGTATCTGAGATTATTGATACTTCTCCCGGCAATCTTGATTCCAGCTTGTGCTACATCCAGCCCAGCATTTCACATGATGTGCTCTGCATAGAAGTTAAATAAGTAGGGTGACCGTATACAGCCTTGACGTACTCCTTTCCCAGTTTAGAACCAATCCATTTTTCCATGTCCAGTTCTAATTGTTGTTTCTTGACCTGCATACAGATTTATCAGGAGGTAGATAAGGTGGTCTGGCATTCCCATCTCTTGAAGAATTTTCCACAGTTTGCTGTGATTCACACAGACAAAGGCTTTGGTGTAGTCAATAAAGCAGAAATAGGTGCTTTTCTAGAACTCTCTTGCTTTTTCTATGATCCAACAGATTTTGGCATTTTGATCTCTGTTCCTCTGCTTTTTCTAAATCCAGCTTGAACATCTGGAAGTTCTCAGTGTTTGGAATCAGGTTGTCAATTTCTGCAAAGATATTATTTGGGATTCTAATGAAGATTGCACTGAATCTATAAATGAGTTTGAGGAGCATTGTCATCTTAATAGTGTTGAGTTTTCTGATCCATGAGCATAGGATTTTTTTCCCATTTATTTAGATCTTTTGTTTCTTTCAATGACAGTGTGTCATTTTCAGAATACAAGTTTGTACTTCCTTTGAAAATTAATTCCTAAGTATTTTATATAATGTTTGATGCTTTGAAAATAAAACTATCTTCTTAATTTCATTTTCAGAATGGTCACTAAAAGTGCATAAAAATACAATTCACTTTTGTATATTGATCTTATATCCTGCAACCTTGCTGAACCTCTTTATTAAGATGTGTATAAGAGACAGCAAGCACAGTTTGTGTGTAAGTCCAGGTGTTCATAAACAACTTTATGGTGTCACTTTCTTGATCTTTTTCCTTTCTGTATTCTTCCAGACACTCCTTGGCTTCCAGGAGTCCCCCTTTGCCTACACTTTTTGCTATGAAGCTAGGCTTTCATTTTCCCACTCTGCCTTATGCTTCCTGTAACTATGTCTGCCTTTGAAGCCACATGGCAGGACAGAGTGGGGAAAAAAGAATAGGGCTTCTTCTCACATGCTCTTGGGGCTACATTTATCCTGGTCATAAAGAATCCCCTTCCTCAGAANTTACTTTTCCAACAAAGGTCCATCTAGTCAAAGCTATGGTTTTTCCAGTAGTCATGTATGGATATGAGATTTGGACTATAAAGAAAACTGAACGCTGAAAAATTGATGCTTTTGAACCGTGGTGTTGGGGAAAACTCTTGAGTCCCTTGGACAGCAAGAAGATCCTACCAGTCCATCCTAAAGGAAATCAATCCTGAATATTCACTGGAAGGATTGATGTTGAAGCTGAAACTCCGATAATTTGGCCGGAGTGATGTGAAGAACTGATTCATTTGAAAAGACCCTGATGCTGGGAAAGATTGAAGGCAGGAGGAGAAGGGGATGACAGAGGATGAGATGGTTGGATGGCATCACTGACTCAATGGACATGAGTCTGAATAAACTCCGGGAGTTGGTGATGGACAGGGAGGCCTGGCGTGCTGCAGTCCATGGGGTCACAGAGTCAGACACGACTGAAGAGCTAAACTGATACATGTGTAGGAATTATAGAGAATGGGCTCACAACTGAGCAAACAAATCTGAGGTTTTGAGATTTAAAGAATATTAGAAAGTAGAAGAATGGGGGGGAAAAAACACCAAAGAAAGGATAGGGAAGCAATTGCAAAGGCAAGGGGTAGTAAATATCTCAGTTCCCATTTGGGATATGCATGTGTGTGGGCTGGAAAGTAGGGAGGAGGGAGGTGGATTTTTTTAAAAAAGCTCTCCCAGAAAAGGAAAATATTTTGTTAAAAATGTAATATATTTTTTTAAAGTATTGGGTCAAATGTAATTATTTAGACGGTGGCATATGAGTTGTATTAGCCCTATTTAATACAGTGAGGTTGTAAAATATATAATTTTGTTTGGTTAAATACAACAATCAAATAACTGTAACTCATGTAGCCTTAGAACAAAGTATTGCAATCTTTTCAAACTGAGATTATTTTTAGAGAGCTCACTAATGCTTAATCACTCCTTCCTCTGTCTCTTTTCCCTAATTGCGTCATACTTCATGCCAGGGAGATGTGAAGTTTCTTTTTGATACTTTAAAGGAGTAATACCTACTGTTTTAGTCACATAAAGATTCCTTTAAAAAAAAATTCATGATCATTTATAATACCTGTCCTATCTTGAAATATAATTCAGGGGGAAAATTTGGCTAGTAGGCATTCAGTTTTTAATGCACGAACTAGAAATCTTTCTATATATTTCATAAATGTGTGTGTATGTGTGTATATTTATATATGCTTCCCTGGTGGTTCAGTGGTAAGGAATCTGCCTGCCAATGCAGGAGATGTAAGAGATGTGGGTTCGATCCCTGGGTCGGGAAGATCCCCTGGAGGAGGGTATGGCAACCCTCTCCAGTATTCTTTCCTGGAGAATCCCTGTGGATGGAGGAGCCTGGCAGACTACAGTCAATAGGGTTGCAAAGAGTTGGACACAACTGAAGCGACTTACTGCACATGCATGGTCTTTGAATTTCAAATGATGACTAAACAAATTCTTCAAGAAGTTTTAGAATGAAGCTGAAACTAAATAAACACATAATTAGAAAAAGCATAGTTTGTTCTTGAAAACTTTAAATGAATATAAATATGTATGTGAATTTATATATTTATAAATCCATTTTATCTTACTATAATTTAGTCATGATTGGTCCTAATTAGAAACTTGGCTTGGTTTAAATCATACCATAAAGTGCTTTATTGCACAGAAGAAAATGTCCTTGATTCACTTTCTATTTATTATGGAAATAAATGCTAGCTCAGGGCTTCATGGATTAATCATACAGATGATTCTCAGAAATCCTTTCCCTACAGTGTAAAATCAGATACTGTGCAAAAGGGAAGAGAGATGATTAACTTCTTTCCTCCTAGTGTAGATGGTCCCATAGTCTAATCAATGCCTTGAAGAGAAAATAATCTTTTTGTAGAAGACAGCTGTGGCTAGGCATCTGGCTTAGAATTAGAAGACCAGGTGTTATTTCTGGCACAGCTCTGTGATATCTTGGGGCCATGATTTATCTTCTCTGACTCTAAACTCTCATTGATAAAACAAAAGTGTCAGTTTTCCCTCAGAAATTTTAAGGATTAAATTTATTTTATAAACTGTAATGAACTATGCAAATAATTGTTTTTTTCTATGGTTATGACAATTTATTAAAAGCGTGCATGCGTGCAAAGTCACTTCAGTCATCTCCGACTCTTTGTGACCCTATGGATTGTAGCCTCCAGGCTCCTCTATCCATGGGATTCTCCAGGCAGGAATACTGGAATAGGTTGACATTTCCTTCTCCAGGGGATCTTCCTGACCCAGGGATCGAACCCACATCTCTTGTATCTCCTGCATTGGCAGGTAAGATTATTTACCACTAGTGCCACCTCTGTGTATGCTAAGTCGCTTCAGTCACATCCAACTCTTTGTGACCCTGTGGGCTGTAGTCCTACAGGCTCATCTGTCCATGGGATTCCCCAAGAATACTGGAGTGGGTTGCCATTTCATTCTCCAGGGCATCTTCCTGACCCAAGAATTGAACCTGGGTTTCCTGCGTTGCAGGCAGATTCTTTACCATCTGAGCCACCAGGGAAGCCCTATTAAGGGCATATGAGGTTCATATTTATAGCACTTCACTTAACTGTGTGCATCAGGAATTTGGAAAGTCTCAGCTGAGAGGTGTGTCTCTGACCCTCTGGGTGTCAGGTGGAGCAGCTGGGACCAGATGATCTGCGTCCAGCATGACTTCTTCACTCACAGGTCTGCTCTCTGGATGACCTCTGGGTCCCCTGTCTCCACCTGGCATCACAGTGAGACGTTGCACCACGGTGATCTCAGGGTACTCACTTTTCTTACGTGGTGGCTGACTTCCATGAAAGGGGACCTGTCAACCCCAGCTCAGGGTTGTGCCCAGAAGGGACACAGAATCCTCCCTAGTGTATGCTCCTGGTCAAAGCCATCTTAAGGACTGCACGGGTGCAAGGGGGAGGGGAAGCAGATTCTGTCTCTTGATAGGGTGGTGGCCAGGTCAGCTGGGCTTTGAATCAGATCTGAGCCATTATCTTCCACCGCTTGAGTGTATTTTTTTCTGATAGGCATTTAATAAATGAACACTTCTAGCTTCTTACATAATACACAAAGCACGCATGCTCACAAAACAATATATGCAAAGGCATCTATTGCCTGCTATCTTACCATCTGGAAATATCCAATTACTGAACATTTGCACATACTTTTGTTACTATGACAATTGATAGTTGTATGATATTGAAAGTGTGTGAATGTCAGTGTCGAATATTTACACTTTATTTTGGCTAGGGTACTTTAAGTCTAAGGAATAATAGATTTTGATGCCTAAGACAGCCTGGTGATGAAAATATTTTAAGACATGGATACGATGGAGGCAGCCACCTCCTCTGCATAAGACTAGTCATCATTTTTATAACTTTGCAGTGTGGAAATACATCTGTGGTATATATATGATGTATCAATGTGGGTGAAATACTCTCCTTATTCCTTAGGATAGTTGACTAACCAGAACACCACATTCCTTCATTATGTCAGAAAGGAGAAGATTAATTTTTCTAAAACTGTCATAAATTTTATTAGTACCCACAGCTATAATAGCACGAGCCCTCCAATGATCTTAGTAACCATGACAAAGTCATACTGTGGCTCTTCTTCAGTAATCTGAGGTAGACATTGAGGGACCATTTACTGTGTGTGGTGTGTGTGTGTGTGTGTGTGAGAGAGAGAGAGAGAGAGAGAGAGAGAGAGAGAGAGAGAGAGAGAGAGCTCATCCTTTTCATTCTGGGGAAATTCCAATACTGCTCTTCCTCTGCTATTTTTTCCCCTTGCCTTCTTGATGTCTGCTTTCTCTGGCATTCTCTTCTCATCTTCCACTGGTTCCCTTCCTGATAGGATTGAAAGGAAGAGTCACATCGTTTGCAAGTGGCAGGACCTTGAACTCTGTGATGGGGCCCTCTTCTTCCCTGGGTCTACATTCCCACTCTCTTGCATGCTGTGGAATCTGATCTATGTGAGGGGATCACAGCCTTCAATGCCAGTAAGTGCCACACAGGAAACATAGATGGATAAGATGAATCATGCAGGCTGGATACAAATAAAATAGGGTCTTCGGGATTACTGTTTTCTCCCTGGGTAAATGGAAATACTTTTGCATAATATAAATACTTTTCTACTATAAAAATTTTATCAGTGAAAACTGACACTCAGACTCATTGTATAAGAGACAATGGGGAGTGGTGGGGAGTGTGGCAAATGGAAGGACAAAAGCCTTATAGGAGAGGCACAGGCATTACTCTGCTGCAGGTCACTGGAGTCTTGTGAGAATGCAGAGCTGTTATTACCAGATCGAATTTATGTGAATTCCCTTGATTTTTAAATGTTGATGACCATTTTCAAACAAAATAAAATTATATATAGATCAATAAAACTATCTTTGGATCAAATTTTGCCCATAGACCACTCATCCATAAATTTATTGACTCTTGACTGTCATCTTCTTCCTGAGCTTTAGATTTATATCCAGCTACTCCTAAGACACCTTCATCAAATGCCTGCTTAACATGTCCAATCAGAGCACTTACTATGTCCCCCTAAATTTTCCTATCTCTGGAAATGGCATCATCACTAGTTTAACCATCTATCTTCATCATCTTCTTTCTATTCCTTCCTGTAACCCAATACATCAATAAGTTATGCCATTTCTAATCTCCAGAATTTAGCTAGAACACATGTGCTTTCCTCCATCTTCCCCATCAGTCTTAATTTTTGCTCGATTTCACTTTCCTAGACCAATGGGTAGCCTTCATGTTGTCTCTCTGCTTCTGTTCTTTTCCGTTTTCATCCTTACTCTATCAGCACTGGAGAAGTACTAGATGACCCCAACAAAAACAGCAGCAACATTATTCTTTCACTAGAATCTTTCGGTGACTTCCCACTCCAGTTGGAATAAAAGCCATAATCTTTTCCATGGCCTGCCTTTTTATAATCCCACTTGCTCACTCACTGTTTTTAAGCTACACTGATCTTCCCAGTGTCATCAAAGAGGACAGGCTCTTGTCCGTCTCAAGATTGTGGTGGTTGCTTTTCTCCTGGAGCTCTGAATAGTTGGCTTCTTCTCAATTTCAGGTCTTAGCCCAAGTGTCCTCTCAAAGAGGCGTTTCAAGACCATCTTATCTCATGAAGCCCTTTCTACTCAGTTTCTATCACATCACCTGATTTATTGTCTCCATTAATAAACTATTAGTTTGATTGCATATTTTTTACTAGTTATAACTTCCCTCCTCAAATGTAAACTCTGGTTAAAGGAGAAATCTCATCGTCTTGTTTGCTCAGAAAATTCCTGAAAATTCTCAAGTCATAAATTATCCTATATTTGTCTTTTTAAAAAATGAGATATAAATTGACATGTACCACTGTATTAGTTTTAATTAATTAGTTTATGTTATTTAGTTTTTTAAAGATTTTTAATTTTTAAAATTTTATTTTGAAGCATAGTTGATTTACAGTGTGTTAGTTCATATATTTTTACAACGCTTTATTCTCATATTTTAAAAATAATGTGATTACATGGTAAACAGTGAGTCATTTTTTTCCATGTAGGGTCTAGCCTGACACATGGTATTTCAGAATACATATTTGAGGGAATAAATGGTTTGAATACTTATACATATTTAGTATGAAGACATCACTATTTTACAAAAAGCCTCTAATTTTTAACATGCCTGATGTTCTCTGGACCTGCCTACGTTAATGACTGCAGTCAGCACCAACTTTTCCCATTCTCTATGAACTGCGTAATTCCTTCCTTTGGCATCGTCACAGATGTCATTTCTTCTGCCCAGAGTGATCCTTCAACTCAGACTCCTGTCAGTTATCCAGACTTTTTTTCCTTTCTTCCTTCAAATCACAACTGAGTATTGCTTCCCTATGAAGTTTCCCCTACCCACTTCACATCCCATCACCTGAGACCTGCATTGTGTATGTCAGTCACTCAGTCCTGTTTGACTCTTTGCGACCCCTTGAACTGCAGCCCACCAGGCTCCTCTCTCCATGGGATTCTCCAGGCAAGAGTACTGGAGTGGGTAGCCATTTCCTTCTTCAGGGGATCTACCTGACTCAGGAATTGAACCCAGGACTCCGGCATTGCAGGCAGATTCTTTACCATCTGAGCCACAAGAGAGGCCCATGAGACCTGCATTGGTTTCCCCCAAATATATTTTTTTATGTCCTTTTTATTTATATCCCTTATCCCACTTATAATTAACCTATTTTCTGTTAAAATTTGTTTACCATCTGTAAGGACCAAGTCTGTCGTGTTTACTGCAATATTGCAAGCTTCCTAGAACAGAGGTGAAACTAAATAAATGTTCATTAACAAACATTTGTTACTTTATATTTGAAAATAGGGAACTCACTTTTCTGCTATTCCAGTTCCCTGGGGAGTACAAATTAATTACCATTAATAGAAATTAGTTAACATGTCATCCTAAATTACTAATATAGGACCTTCATTCCCTAAAACAGTCTTCCTCCATTATTTCTGGGAGGTCTTAAGGGATTTGCACGTGTGCTCATGAACCTCTCCTGTCAGTTACCATATGTCTGCTGTTCCCTTTCCTCTCCTCTATGGATAATCTGCCACTAAAGGGCCTGTGTGAATGGATTCTGCCACTGTGCTCCAAGCTCTCAGTAAGTCAAATTCCATTTTTTTCCTTTCAGGCACCATTGCTTCCCAGGTGGTAAAGTACCTGGGAAAGAACGTGCCTACCAGTGCAGGAGATGAAAGAGATATAGGTTCGATCCCTGCGTCAGGAGGATCTCCTGGAGAAGGGATGGGCAACCCACTCCAGTATTCTTGCCTGGGAAATCCCATGCACAGAGTGGCCTCGTGGGCTACAGTCCATGGGGTCATAAAGAGTCAAGACATGACTGAAGTAACTGATCAGGCACCATTGCTGGTCTCTGCCACCGGATGTGCTGCTGCTCTGAAAGTGCTGAGTGCTTTAAAACATTCTGTGTGGACTCACTCCATTGAATAATATATAGACAAAGAGAAAAGACTCCTCACTCTTTCCTGAATTGTACCTTGTAACAGCAATAACATTTTGTATTCCAGTCCTCTGCAGATTTTTTTAGAGAAGAAATTATTTATTTCCTGATACTTTTAAAATTTATACTCATCCATCTTAGGAGTCAAGCACAAATTCATAAAACCCTGAGTGAGATACAGATTTAGTGACTGTTTCTCGCTTTTCTCAAAATCACGTTACTTTTCTTTTAACTTAGGCTTTGATGTGGTTGAGAGAACATGTCTCATCCATTTCCCAGGCCTGGAATACCGTTGAGGTGTTCCCCACCCACCAAATTTTGTGTCAGTAAGAAAATAAACAAACATTGCATCCAGGCAGTTTCAGACCCTGTGTTAAAATCTCATGGAAAATGGCTATTGTAGGGTAGGAAGGATAATTTTCCATCTATGCTTCTAAGTTCATGGTTGGAACGCCCCCTCCATAATAAAAGTTCAACAGGAGAAAAACAAAAATTTATAACATATATATCCCCTGTGCTGCTGCTAAGCTGCGTACACATGGGAAATAACTGGGAAAACTGAGTGTTCAAAATGGCCAAAACCGGCACATTAAATACTTTCTCCAGCTAAAGACAAAGGAAAGATATTAGGAGCGGGGAGGCCAGTTATGGGAGGTAACTGGGAGAAATACAGCCAACAAGGCTATGAGGGAATGGTAGTTAAGTAGGTTTAGGCCACTGCCTTTTTCATTGATAAGAATTGCTGCAGATTTAGAGATTTCTCTTATAAATGTAAAGTTCTCGTAGGAAAGGGTAATTTCCACTCATTTTTCAGAGCTTTTCCTATGTCTGCTGTTTCTTAAAAATAATCAGGCTAGAATAACCTTTATTTCAAGAAGGCATAGTTTGGGGTGATAAATTCTGCTCCCCTTAACAATTTCAGCATGACAAACCACCTGCTATTGTTATTTATTGTGACACTATACAAAGGCAAACTAATGAACGCGGTCTTAGGATCACATAGCCAGCAATGGGCTTAGGTTTCAGATATACGTATAGCAAATCCATCAAAATGATCAGGGATCCCAGCCCAAAGTCCCCTTCTTTCTCCTTTTCCCTATATCATTACTGATGACTGCAAGAAATTTCATAGGCTTATAAAAGGGAAAAACACTGGTGTGAGACCAAGGATTCAGAATGGCATGGTGTCTGCTTTTCAGCAGGCCGTGTTTTTTCAACGTGTACAGTGACTAAACTTTTCCATAGAAAAAAATTTTCCACTCAGATAAATCTGCCATGCTTTATGACCAAATGCAAAACAGGATGATAGACACCGAACAGCCTAGAGAAGGCCTGACCTGCCTTTTACACCCTTGCAAGAGCCAATTGAGCTCTGAGCAGTGAAGAGAGCCTCAGTGCCTGAGAAATACAGAAACACCAGGTGAGAATTCAGAGGAGGTCTGCTGTTAAAATGTAGGAGTTGGAACAAAATAGCAAAATCGTACTCTTAGAAAATTAGTAGAGATGGAACAACCTGGGAGGGCAAATGTTTAAATCAAGGGAGATAACAATAATTAAGGGAAACAAAAATAGACTGAAGAAAGACCTTGCCAATTCTTAGGCTCTGCTTGTAAATAAAGATCAAAGGGAAAAGTGACTATGTCTAGAAATGAAAAACACCTTACTTTAACCTAGATCTCATATGTGTATGCATGCTAAAATGCATAGGTCGTATCCGACTCTATGTAACCCTATGGACTCTAGCCTGCCAGGTTCCTCTGTCCATGGGATCCTCCAGGTGAAAATACTGGAGTGGGTTGCCACGCCTTCCTCCAGGAGATCTTTCCAACCTAGGGAACTGAAACCACATGTTTCCGCACCGGTTCTTTATCACCAGCACAATCTAGGTAGCCACGATCATATATGTATTACTTTTGAAATATTTAAATATATTGCATGACTTTGACTGTGTTCACATATTCACTGAAACTTCATGCTTTGTCATGTCTTGGTGATTTTTACCACCTGCACGAAGTGATGGAAGCTATTACTTCCATTCAGTGATGAGGAGGCATAAGAAAGCATTATTCACAAGTAGCTACTGATGTATTCAGACGTGCTTAACTGCTCAGATTCTTGTTGTAATTAAATGAAACTCCCACAAGGGGGAGCAAGCGAACACGTCTCAAAGCCCTGTCCAGGCAACTTTCCAACTGAAGGTACACTCGATTCCAGAGGGAACTGCTCAGTATTCCCCCCAGCCCCCTACCCCGGAGAATCATTTGCAGCCTGCATTTTACTGTGGGAAGTTTCTTTCAGATTTATTTTCTCTGTTTTTTTTTTCCCCCAGCTGCTTTTTTTAGTTGTAAATCCATGCTTCGGTTGAGCAGCAAAGCAACTGCTTTGCTGGAGTTCCCAGCACACTCCAGCAGGGAAGTATTTCCCTGCAAGATTTCTAAAACCTTGCAGTCAACAGAACCTTCCCCAGCTCGTTGCCAAAGGTAACACTCTGGTTACCCAGCTTGGGGCCGGGGAGAGGGATGACATAGACGGGAAGGAGACACTTTGCTTAGCGAAGCTCTGGGAAAGAGGCTTCGTGACTCAGAAAGCAGCAGCGGGCAGGTCAGCACAATAGATGCAATTAGCAAAAGCAATCAGCATCGGCAGATAAATCCCTCCCTTTTGACTTTCTTCTGTGTATTGCCAAGGCAACCCAGACAGCCTCCTCCTTTCCTACCCCCTCTCCATCCCAACAACCCCGGTTGCCACCCACTCTGCCTACTCCCCACTTCTCACTTACTGCCTCTGCCCTTGGAATTGACTTTAATCAGGTTGCACCTGGGTTAGCACGTGTCTGGGGGTGGAGGAAGGGCAAAATGGATGCGGAGAGTGAGGACCTGGGTTTGCAGATGAGATTTTCAGTGGTGGGCTCACAATCTGGCGTTATTTTACCCCTTTTTGTGATCCTCGGCTGGCATGAAAAACACCTTTCTTTTCATCATGACATGGGAGTTTGCAGCTGCGGAGCAGTGCGCCAGGCACTTCACTATCTGCTCCAAGTGGCATCTCTACACATTTAAATCTGCCACTAGCTAGTTTGTTGTAAGAGGAGCCACGTTTGGAGTTCATTTTCATGGCCACTGATGGCTGGAAATTGTGAAGAGCAAAATCACAACTCAGGAAAAGAAATGGCAATGACTTAAAAAGTGGTATATATTATGAAAGTGAAAGTGAAGTCACTCAGTCGTGTCCGACTCTGAGACCCCGTGGACTGTAGCCTATCAGGCTTCTTGGTCCATGGGTTCTCCAGGTGAGAATACTGGAATGGGTTGCCATTTCCTTCTCCAGGGGATCTTCCCGACCCAGGGATCGAACCTGACTCTCCCTCACTGCAGGCAGAGGCTTTAACCTCTGAGCCACCAGGGAAGCCATTATCTATGCATATAAACAGTAATATCTGAGTGAGAAGTGGTATCGAGGAAGAATGTAGGCACTTTAATTTTCTGATTTAAACAGTCTTGCCTTTTATTAAGCACATATGTAATATTTTTAAAAATACAAAACTACTCCCAAGCTAAGATTCCTTTAAAACTAAAGACATTCTGATCAGTTGGGAAAAAAAGTAAGATGTAGATTCGAAATGAAGCCAATAACTCCAATAATAGCAAAACCTTCCCTGAATGTTTTCTGCGTGCCAGGCAGTATTCTAAGCCCTCATTTGATTCTCACAACCACCCTGGAATGTAAGTATTTTTATCTCATTTTTGTCATGTGGGGGAACTGAGGAAGAGAGACAACTTGCCCAAGATTACTTAGCGCTGTATGCTACCAGTCCATACTGCCTTTCACTTTCACAATTGCCTGCTGTGATTTGTTTATAACATTGTATTTGGACATTATTCCTATAGACGAGAAAGAGCAAAGGACAGGTAGGCAGCTTGATAACATTAAACATAATTAACCCTTTGGTCTAGCGAATCATCATGTAGCTCTGGAGTCAGGTGGCACAGTAATAAAGAATCTGCCTGCTAGTGCAGGAGNCATTGTATTTGGACATTATTCCTATAGACGAGAAAGAGCAAAGGACAGGTAGGCAGCTTGATAACATTAAACATAATTAACCCTTTGGTCTAGCGAATCATCATGTAGCTCTGGAGTCAGGTGGCACAGTAATAAAGAATCTGCCTGCTAGTGCAGGAGACCTGGGTTCTATCCCTGGGTTGGGAAGATCCCCTGGAGGGAGGGCATGGCAACCCACTCCAGCATTCTTGCCTGGAAAGTCCCATGGACAAAGGAGCCTGACCGGCTACAGTCATGGGGTCACGACTTGGCGACTAAACAGCAACAAATAGGTAAATGCGTGTCTAGACTTCACCACTTAGCCGACTGGCAGGATAGCTTCTCAGCCTCAGTACACAGACGTGTACTGTAGGTCAAATAATAGCTACCTCCCTTCCAAACTACCCACTCTCCTTTTGGTTCTCATCTCACTCATCCAGTACCTCCCTACCCCCATGTTTTGGATACTTTCTTCTTTCTTGATGAAGAAGAAAGTTCTGGATAAAGACATTCAGATAATATTTTAGTTGTGCGGTGCTTTTCTGAGGGAGTATTGACACCAAAATAGAACTCAACTAGAAATAGAAACACTTAAACCATAGATATGCATAATTCTTAAATATTGTGGGAATGAGCTCCTCACAGCAACTTTGCCCTGATTTGCACCTCTATTTACCATTTGCATTTTCTACTTTAAGGCTTCACTATTGTTTTCTCTGTGTTAGTCACATCTATAGCACATACAGATATGTAGAAATGACAGGAAAGAAGTGAGAGACTTTATAGAATGCTTTGCATCCCTGCCCAGCCCCCCAATAAGTGTGCTAAGTCTTGGCTAGCATGGGTGATACAATCCAAATCAGACCTCACATTTTTCAACTGGTTTTTCCCTCCAGAGGCTGTTTTATGGGAAAAAAGAAAGACTTCCCGTTTAACTTCTCCAGATTAATTGAGATAAAAATAATACACTGATGTATTGCATAATGATCACCACCATCAAGACAGCTAACACCTGCATTATGTCATCTAATATTCTTGCCTGGAGAATCCTATGGACTGGAGCCCTCCAGGGTCCAAAGAGTCACACATGAGTGAAGTGACTTAGCAAGCACACATGCATGATGAAAATATTTACGATTTACTCTCTTAGCACCTTTGAAGTACTTAATTCCGTATTATTAATTATAATCACAATATTGTACTTTAGATCCTTAGAGCCTCCTCATAACTGGATGTTTATACTCTTTGACCAACATCTCTTCTTTCCCATGCCCAGCCCCTGTGAGTTCAGCTGTTTCATATTTCGTATATAAAATTATATCATATAATATTTGCCTTTCTGTGTGACTTCTTTCCCTTAATGCCCTAAAGTTCTACTCATGTTGTCACAAAGGTAAGGATGTCCTTTTCATGGCTGAATTATATTCCATTATATATGTGTGTCACATCATCTTAATTCATCCATTGGCAGACACTTAGCACTTAGATTGTTTTCATTTCTTGGCTATTGTATATAATGCTGCAGTGAGCATAGGAACACAGGTAGGTCTTCAAGATTCTGATTACATTGCCTTAGGCTATATACCTGGAAGTGGGATTGCTGGATCATATGATAATTTTTTTTTAATTTTTGAGATGCCTCCATAATGTTTCCCATAATGACTGCACTAACTTACACTTCCACCTACAGTGCACAAGTGTTCCGTTTTTTCCACATCCTTGCCAGCACTTGTTATTTCTTGTCTTTTAGATGACAGTTATCCTGACAGTTGTGAAGTGGTATCTCACTGTGGTTTTAATTTGCATTTTCCTGATGATTAGTGATTTTAAGTACCTTTACATATACCTGTTGGCTATTTGTGTGTCTTCTTTGGAAAATGTTTATTCAGTTCCTCTGCCCAGTTTTGAATCATTTTTGTTTGTTTGCTTTTTTTTTTTTTGCTATTGAACTGTGTGAATTCTTTATATATTTTTTGGGTATTAACCCCTATCAGGTATTTGATTTGCAAATGTTTTCTACCATTTTGTAGGTTACTTTCACCCTTAATTTTAGATAACATTCTTGAATGGGATATTAAATTATTTAATCTCATGGAAAAACTTGCTGCCCTTGTTGGAGACACAGGATTGAGAGGTAAATAACAGTTCACAATAGACCCATATCAGTTCACTGGCTTAATACCTATTCCTGGCCACTAAGGATCTGAAAACTTCCTTGATCTATATTCAGGCTATGACTCTTAAACACCAGGAAAAAGTACTCCATGGTACTTCTTTTGCAAGGAGTGAATTTGGTTATATGCCCCAGCTGTTCTATTGAGACTGTAGAGCTTGGCAACTCCTGAGCATGTGCACATGCATAAACACACACACACACACACAGAAGAGAGAGAAAAATGGATCTCTGTTTGACTTAAATTTTCAGGGAATATTAACATGGAGCCCAGAGGTTACAGTAGGGACTTTGGTTTAGATTCAGAGAAAGATGGAGAAGCAGAGAAAGGTTTTCAGGCTTGTACAACCCTCTTGACTTCCCTTGTTTTAGATACTAGACATAGAGAGGTAGGATTAGAAGTGGGGAAGCCAGCTAGAGGAGGACCAGTGCAATAGACAGATTGGATGCCAACTGCTGTTTGGATCAAGGTGGGTGAATCTTGAAAGAAAATGAATTCAGGGTAGACAAAAAAAGTAGCCCCAAAGGAGGCGGTGACAAAATGAATGTAGTACTTGAAATAAAGAGGAGCCAGAGAAAACTTCAGAGTATATACTTTGATTAGAGAAAATAGGGTTTCATGCTTTCACGATTATGGTGAGATGACACTTAGTGGCACAGTGCTACCTGTAAATGGTCCAAAATGGGTTAAATCTAGAGAAAAAAACATTCCATGGCTTTTTAAGGACCATGTGTCTGTAGCAATGGAGTCCCTGCAGCGAAATGGGCTGGGCTTCTGCCTGTCAATCGTGGTGCTGATAACATTTCTCTTTGTTATCTCAGAAAGATTGCATCATCTTTCTGGATCTCTTTCTGTTTCATTTGCAAAAGCCAAATGACTGTACCAGGCTATCTGAGGTCCACCTCAGCTCAACATTTTATAATTCTTTGTGCCTGTTACCTGATGAGGCAGACAACTCACTCTTCAGATGTAATTGAAGCTAATGGTAAAAATGTCACACAGAAGATTATCAAATGGCTTTCTGTCAAAATGAGTTTGGGAAATATTTCAGAAATGAAAGTCGAATTATTTTAAAGCATTACTAGTTCATAAATTGTAGACAATTCTAAAGGTCAGAATTTTAAGCCTTAGAAATAACTATTTACAAATAAGGTAACATCAATAAGATGTTTTTGTTTGAATAAATTGCAATGCTTGCTTCCCCCCAAGAAGGACTATCCTGGTGGCCTCTTTAGCCTAATTATAAACCAGAAAGAAGAAATGTTGAGTTAAAATCAGAGGCATTAGTTTTGTACTGTTTCTGAGTAAGAGATGAAAAGAAATCATTCCATAGTCATTGATAGATTCTCCAGTTTGCACAGTTTATTAACTTAGTTCTATAATATTTATTTATGAAACATCAATCAAAGAGTTAAACTTTCTGAACAAAAGGATGTATTTTATGATCAAATTCAGCCTTCAATGAGTAATCTCAAAATAGTAGAGTTGTTTTATCCTCCTGCTCAAGGATCTAATCACATATTTGCTAAGGAACTATTTTTTATAAATCATTCCATAGGTTGGCTGCTTACAAACCATTAATTCTTTCATTCATTCAGTATACTATGTGCAAGCACTATTTTATGTATGAGGGATAGAACCGCAAACAAAGTCCTTAGGCCTATGAAACATTGCAATAGTCTGTTTCATGTTCACTTTCTCCGTGTCAAGTAAACTATCTTTGAAGAAGCTAGAGTGTGAGATTGTCTGCACTTGTTTAGAAATGTAATTCTTAAACAGATCTTGCTGCTGCATGTGTTTAAATCCAATTATTGACTACTACTTACCATTTTTCCTTCTTTAGCTCTCAGCATTGCTATATAAGCTGAAATTTTAAATTAAGTTTTCATCAACAAGGATCTTTCACGTAGGCCAGTGGACTGTGTACATTTCAATAAATTGAGGTACTGTGGTTAAGAGTAAAGAAACTGGATTGGGAATCAAAAGTTTACGCTCTAGCCCTGTCATGTATTATGGACTTAAGCAATTTACTCACCTTGTCTGAGCTGAGGCCTCCTAAGTAAATCGGATGCCTCTTAAGATTTTCTTAAGATTCTAGTGAAATGATGTACCCTATTATTCTCACTTCTTAAAGAGCATGTTGAGATACTAACGTTTAAAACACTAATTTTTAGTTTTAATAATGATAACCAAATTTGTTGTATATTTGTAACATACTACATACACATTATAGAGAATGAGCAGATAAATAGCTTTTAATTAACTTGAAAATTTTAATCATCACATCTATTTGTTCATCAAACATATCAAATCAGAGAAGTTCCCAAGACATATCAATTTACTTCTATTATCTTTAACTTCTGACTGACAGATCTGAACAGCACACTCATAACAGAGCGTGACAGAAAAGAAAATGTCTTTACCTCTGTGTACCTGAAAGAGGATGAGCAAGGGTAATTCATTTTACAATGAGAGTCTTATGCATTTCAAATAGTACAAACCACTTGTGGGGACATTCTTCTCATTTCTAGTGTGATTTTACCCTTCAGAGATTTACAAAAGGTGACAAAGGTGTTCCACAGGTACTACTGATTACTCATCAGGATGTATTAGGCTCAGTGAGATCATAAAATAAAGTGCTCATTGAGAGATTTTGAGAGTCTCAATAGAGAATGGAAAATGAATAACACTATCCCTACCAATAAGTTAAAGTGGTCTTTGAAATTTCCACAGTAAATTTAAAGACTCTAAGGGACAGAATAAAATAATGGCAGTGCCCAGGGCAGAATGAAGCAGAGGTTACATGCTAAGAGCATATCAGTCATCTCAAGCAGAACCAGCCATCATTCTTAGTTGAATGTTAGCCTCATATTTCATTTCTCTGTCTTCAAGTATGTCCCTGTTCTACTGTCTTACTAGGGAAAGTGTTTTATTTTAGAAAATCTACTTTAACTATTTGCAGGGAAGCATTTTATCTTTACCAGCATTCCTCATAAATATTTGCTGTTGTTCAGTCACCACATCCGACTCTTTGTGATCTCATGAACTGCAGCACACCAGGCTTCCCTGTCCTTCACTTTCTCCCAGAGTTTGCTCAAATTCATGTCCGATTGGAGTTGGTGATGTCTAATTATCTCATCCTCTGCTGCCTCTTTCTCCTTTTACACTCAATCTTTCCCAGCATCAGGGTCTTTTCCAGTGAGTCAGCTTTTCTCATCAGGTCTTCAATATACAGACACTAATGCCGGAAAGAAGGAAAAAAAAAAATCTAAATGTGATGGACCACATTATTAACTCGCGTTTCTTATTTTAAAATAAGTTGATTCTTGGTCATGTGATCCACAATTTAAAAAAATTTGTTAACTGTTCTGTTTGGTCGATGAAGTACTAGACATATTACGGATCTGGTAACTGACGTGGGAAATAGATTAGCATNAACTCTTTGTGATCTCATGAACTGCAGCACACCAGGCTTCCCTGTCCTTCACTTTCTCCCAGAGTTTGCTCAAATTCATGTCCGATTGGAGTTGGTGATGTCTAATTATCTCATCCTCTGCTGCCTCTTTCTCCTTTTACACTCAATCTTTCCCAGCATCAGGGTCTTTTCCAGTGAGTCAGCTTTTCTCATCAGGTCTTCAATATACAGACACTAATGCCGGAAAGAAGGAAAAAAAAAATCTAAATGTGATGGACCACATTATTAACTCGCGTTTCTTATTTTAAAATAAGTTGATTCTTGGTCATGTGATCCACAATTTAAAATAATTTGTTAACGGTTCTGTTTGGTCGATGAAGTACTAGACATATTACGGATCTGGTAACTGACGTGGGAAATAGATTAGCATGGGTCAGCATTGAGTTGACATTCAGAAACTGAATGAAGGAGAAACAAAACCAGATACAAATATCACAAATGATTATATCACTTTACATCACTGTGTAAATAAACTAATCAAATGGAAACAGTCGCATACAGAAGCTAAGTAAATGTGTCTGGGGAAAGTTTCAGCTCATAAATTAATATATGATATATGTCTCACACCAACACTCTGAAGCCACTTCTTTCGCCCATGCACTAATGATTAAATGCTCAGTGGCTGCACTTGGCAAACCATTTTGTCTCATGCAGCCCTCCATCAATTTTGTGTAAGAGGAAAAGCAAAGTTAAAACTCAACTATTATGCCATTGGCAAAATAATAAGTAGAAACCCACCAAAAATGTGATTAAAGAACAAAGGTGTGAGCAACCCAGTTCTGAAGACTGTCATCTCCACCACACATAAGCCTAATTTCACATTTCAAAGAATAAACACCGACAAGAGAATGAAGTGGGAAGTTTCCCTGGTGGTCCTGTGGTTAAGACTTTGCCTTCCAATGCAGGGGACGTGGGTTTAATCCCTTTTCAGGGAGTTAAGATTCCATGTGCTTTGTGGCCAAAAAAGCAAAAAACGAAACAGAAGCAATATTGAAACGTTCAATAAAGACTTAGAAAAAAGAGAATAAGGTGGAAATAATTGTTAAACAGCAGTACAACAATCAATGTGCTAAAAGGGTGAGGGGGTGGTTATTTTAAGAATGTCTTATTATTGGATTTGATACTATAGACTTAATCAAACTAGTTTCCTTAATAAATCTTAAATTAATATTTATTTCTTCAAAGGACAAATAGAAGATAATCAGATAACATATTCTAAAACACAAAAGTCAAATTTGCAGCTTCTTCCTGACTCAGCTGTAGTGGATGTTGAGGTATACCAGATAGACCACCCATTTACCCATTTAGAAGTAATGCACAAGTTTCTTCTGCAGATGGGGGAGTTCCTGGTTTACAACCCTCCCTAAGAATTGTCTCCTGCCAAAGGGAACTTTCTCTCCAGAACAGGTGGAAGAGTAAAAGGGAACACAACCTGAGCCCCTTTGCCTCAATTTGAGAAGTTTCTTAGGTAGAATGCCAACCCCAGAACTCTCCAGGGAATCAGATGAGTCCTCTGTTGTCACCCTTTCATAGTCTGACTTTTCCTTCTGCCCAATCCTGCCTCCTTACCTCTCTTTCTGGTGTTTTTCTGAAGAGTGCTATTCAATATACCACGTGTAAACAAATGTCAGTCTCAGAGTCTGCCTCCTGGGGCACTGACCTTGGCATTGGCCTCCTCTCTAATTAATTACAGTTTGAAAATGCATACACTCTAACAGGAAATTGGGAAATCTCTGCATTTTCTCATTACTTTACCATCATTTTATTAAATTACTTTGCTCATTGTCTCAAAAAATCTTATACTACTTCCCACTTTCTCTTCTTTAGCAATCTTGATCAAATTTTGATCACATCAAGAGTACAGGACACCGACTTTTTCTTTTCTAGATGCATGATTTAATAAGGACAGAAAATTTTGAAAGGTCATTGAATCCAGTTGCACTTCTAGTTTTCAAAAGCCAATAGACTATGAACATTCTATTCAGTCTTCCAAATTAGCATTAGTCATCCCTGTTCAAAATGTCCCTGTCTGACAGTTCATGCAGATTTATATTCCCAGACACAGGCTACTATGAAAATTAAGTTTAAAAGAAATGAACCAGGAGTTCTATCAGGAGTACTGCCAGTTCTATTAGGTGCAACTTGTATTTTTAAAAACAACTTAAATATACAAATAATTACCCAGTATCTAATAATGCTTACTATCTAGTATGTATAACACTAAATACTTTTCATATATTGTCCCTAAACCTCACCACATGTACACATGGTCTAAGTCACTTTAGTCATATCAGACTCTTTTGAGACTCCATGGACTGTAGCCCAGAGGCTCCTCTGTCCACGGGAATCTCCAGTGTGGATACTGAAGTCGGTTGACATGCCCTCCTCCCAGGGATCTTCCCAACCTAGGGATCAAACCTGTGTTTCTTATGTCTTCTGCATTGGCAGGTGCGTTCCTTACCACTAGTGCCACCTGGGAAGCCCAAACCTCACCGCAAACTACAAGTTAAGTATTATTAGTATTATACAAATAAATAGACATGAGTTTCATGACTTTTATGTAACTAGGCCATAATTGCATGTTTTGTTAGTGGTAATTATGAAGCCCATTGGCCAAAGTCTACCAAGGACACATCTATAGTCATACACTGTCAAGTTTATTTAGCTTGGTGTAGCAAGGGAGATGGAGAAGGCAATGGCACCCCACTCCAGTACTTTTGCCTGGAAAATCCCATGGACAGAGGAGCCTGGTAGGCTGCAGTCTATGGGGTTGCGAAGAGTCGGACACGACTGAGCGACTTCACTTCCACTTTTCACTTTCATGTCTTGGGAAAGGAAATGCAGCCCACTCCAGTGTTCTTGCCTGGAGAATCCTAGGAGTGGCGGAGCCTGGTAGGCTGCCATCTATGGGGTCACACAGAGTCGGACACGACTGAAGTGACTTAGCAGCAGCAGCAGCAAGGGAGAACACTCCACGGGCCAGCCTTGGGACTTTCTCAACTGAAGAAATAGTGAGAAGCTTTTACAGGGTACTGGAGATTGGTTTGAGTGGTTTTAAAATGAGTTGTACAAAACAGATTATCAGTTAAGATTGTTAGAGTGAGAGAAGCAGGAGGTATTTACTGATTGGTTATGGGCTCTTAGTGTATGTCTTGCAGTCATGTCTGACTCTTTGTGACCCCATGGACTGTAGCCTGCCAGGTTCCTCTGTCCATGGGGACACTCCAGGCAAGAATACTGGAGTGGATTGCCTTATCCTCCTCCAGGGGATCTTCCCAACCCAGGGATCGAACCAAGGTCTCCCACATTGCAGGCGGATTCTTTACCATTTGAACCACCATTAACCACAGGGAAATGTTGCCTCTAGTTTTCTTTGATCTATATCTATTATTGTGACATATGAGCTAATACTCTTTAAAGGGCCCATCAAGCAGTTTCTCAGTTGACCTAAACCCCATAGCCACCATCTGAAAGCTGCCAGTGGACATGAGCCTATTTTATCTTTTCAGCTCCATCATGCTGCCTTCAATCTGGGCAAAAATTCTAGAACATGGGTGAAGTAAAACATTTTCTTTAACACTTAAAACTTAATTTAAAATAATGTATAATGTCTATTGATGTGAGCCTCACCTCAGCTTTTTCTTTAGCGAAGTAAGAATGTAACTTTTTCCTTCTCAGAACTGGATATTATTTTCTACAGTTAGATATACTGATCAGCAGAGTTTATTTTTTTAAGTAATTTTAGGATTAGACAGCAGAAAATACTCTAGAACTGTGGAAGGACAGGAAAACAAGAATGAGAAGTTGATTTTTAATATCACATATAGTTAAGAGTTACTTTGTCAACAAAGGTCCATGTAGTCAAAGCTATGGTTTTTCCAATGGTCACGTATGGATGTGAGAGTTGGACCATAAAGAATGCTGAGCGCCAAAAAATGATGCTTTCAAACTGTAGTGTTGGAGAAGACTCTTGAGAGTCCCTTGGACTGCAAGGAGATCAAACCAGTCCATCCTAAAGGAGATAAATTCTGAATATTGCTTCCCTGATAGCTCAGTTGGTAAAGAATCTGCCTGCAATGCAGAAGACTCTGGTTCGATTCCTGGGTTGGGAAGATACCCTGGAGAAGGGAACGGCTACCCATTCCAGTATTCTGGCCTAGAGAGTTCTATGAACTGTCTAGTCCATGGGGTCTCAAAGATTCAGACATGACTGAGTGACTTTCACTTTCATTTCATTTTCATTCATTGGAAGGATTGATGCTGAAGCTGAAGCTCCAGTACTTTGGCCACCTGATGCCAAGAGCTGACTCATTAGAAAGAAACCCTGATGCTAGGAAAGACTGAAGACAGGAAGAGACGGTGACAACAGAGGATGAGATGGTTGGATGTCATCACTGACTCAATGGACATGATTTTAAGCAAGCTAGAGGAGGTGGTGAAGGATAGGAAGCCTGGTGTACTGAAGTCTATAGGGTCGCAGAGTTGGACATGACTGAGCAACTGAAAAAGAGCAAAATAGTTAGGAATTACTGACAGTTTTTAAGGTAGAAAATGAAATCATAAAAATACCAGTGGAATGAATTTCGGAAACTCACCTGACCTGCCTCTTGAGAAATCTGTATGCAGGTCAGGAAGCAACAGTTAGAACTGGACATGGAACAACAGACTGGTTCCAAATAGGAAAAGGAGTCCATCAGGGCTGTATATTGTTACCCTGCTTATTTAACTTCTATGCAGAGTACATCATGAGAAACGCTGGACTGGAAGAAACACAAGCTGGAATCAAGATTGCTGGGAGAAATATCAATAAGCTCAGATATGCAGATGACACCACCCTTATGGCAGAAAGTGAGTGAAGAGGAGCTAAAAAGCCTCTTGATGAAAGTGAAAGAGGAGAGTGAAAAAGTTGGCCTAAAGCTCAACATTCAGAA